>OX101789.1:33833412-34341974 GCA_944452715.1 Ophion slaviceki
CCCAAAGCGAGAGCAAAGAACTTTGTTCTTCTGTTTTTCTCCGGTTGGACCAGTTCGTTTGCTCGCAGTTTATCGCCGCTGAAATGAAGATATGAGGGTGCCACGTGGCCTTTCAAGGAGACGAAAAGCCTAAAGAATAGTTGCAGTTGGTTCTATGTCGACTGGAATTATGATTAAGGTGGTGGAAACGTTTTTTAAATAAATGTTTAAGCATACTGATTTTCAAGTGCAGATATTGCAAATTAATTTTTCGTAACAAAATACGTGGATTTTCGAAAAAAAAATTGAAAACGGAGTTGGGAGATTTTTTGGTATTTTCGAAGTTGGGGTTTTAGTGGTTGCATCTGGGTCTAAAGAAATCGCTATTCTATACGATAGGTCGTCGAAACGCTCGACACACATTAAGGGGTCTTCGAACTTTAGACGCTAAAATAGGCTATTTTCATGCATTTTTTTGATAGGTTTATATTATAGATATTGATATAAAAGTTGTTACATTTAATAAATACAATTTCGAAAAACATTCAAAAAAAAAATATTTATTTACGCCACTATTTATAGACGAAAATGGTAACTAAAAAATGTCCTAAAAAATTGTAGGTCTGTGCTGTTGATAAAATCTCGGAGATGGATCATTCGAAACAAAAAAACACAAACGGTTTTAGATTTGGTATGTCAATGACTATAGCGCATATCATACGATTTTTGATATTTTTTAGCGTCTAAAGTGAGAAACCCCCTTAATGGTCCACATCCTCATGGGCCCTTGGAACGGTCAACGTACGTGTAATCCCTTCGGGGGTTGTTGAAGAAGGAAGCTTCATACGAGGCGAGACTAATCGGTCGAGTTGCACGATGTATCCGGCGCCAAGGAGTAGATAGGACAGAATAAGAAATTTCGCTGTGACTGACGATCCCTTCATTTTTCTCCCGACGTAATTCCCTCTTACTTCCGCATCCTGTGACACCGGCCTTGTTTACGCAACTACTTTACAACACGCGCGAGATGCAACGCTTGCCAAGGAATTCTTAGGAGTTTCTCGAGGCGAGAAAAAAGGAAAAGAACGAAAAGCTTTTTCGTTCCAAATTGATGTCGGGCACTCGTGTGCGTGGAAATATAAATACGGTTAGCGGAGTTCGCACTATTAATCATCGTGCGAATAATAATAACTCTTTGGCAAAGTGTCTCGCCGGTAAAGGGCGAGCTGTAGGTCTCGGGAGATACCTGGCGGGTCGTCTGAATGATATTTCGCAAACGTCACGATGCAAAGTGCGAAGAATGGGGAGCATCAAGAATCGTGTGCCAAGTGTCATGCCAACTTTGAGATCGGAAGGATCTGCATTCGATTTTTCCTCTCGATGTTTTATCGTTACTTTTTCAGATCCCACTCAATGGAGGGGGTTGTATTTTTGGATTTTTTTCGTATACTTTATATTGAATGTTATATTGAATAAAATTCAATATAATATTTTATTTTGAATTTAATATTTTATACTTTATATTGAATTTATACACTAGAGGAATTCGTTCTGGAAACTTTTCAATTTGTTGGAAATTTCGTATTTATTGATCTTTTTTAGCTATCACTTTATTTTATATTGTTAAAAAAGCAGGATTATTAAGGGAAATAGTAAGCAGAAACATTATAGATTGAAATTTGTATAATTTAATTAAGAGTTGTATTTAAAAGGAATGACCTTTTCTTTTTTAAAAGGTAATTGTCCAGTAAAGGTAAAATTGTCCAGGTTTAATTCTACAAGTGTATATTTTTTATATATTTAATTTCACACTTAGTAAGCATAACCTTACTTTAAACCAACATACATTGTAGGTAACAAAATACATTGCACTAAATTGTAAAACATTTTGCAATACACAATATAATTGTATTATTTATTCTGTTATCAAGTATTACATTATGTATGCATCTTAATTAATTACTATGCATCATATTGTGCATGCGTGTTAATCGAAAGACCTATTACAACCCTTATATTCATATCTTCATTCAATTTTTCCTTTTACACCCATAATTCACTCATAATTCATGCAGGATTCACAATTCATTTAATTTCAATCCCCAATAGTTGTTATTTCTTTCCTTCCAAGGCCAATAAGATTTTCTCGTCCGAAAAAACAAAAAATATTCATACTAGATATTCTCACTCTGCCGTTTGGGTCCACCCTGTACAATTTTTTGTAATTTGTAAATCGAACAGAATTTTCTGTCTTCAATACAAGAAGCAAAAAAGCAAATACACGTCATGGCGGATAACCCCATAAAAAGTCAGTCGCGAACAATACTAAAGAAGCACGACTAATGAAACAATGATAAGGGGCCGTCCATAAATCACGTCATTTTTTAATAGGGGGGGGGGTCTAGTCGTTGGATGACGGTAATGATAATTGGATTATGACGATAAGAAGAATAGGATGATTTCGGGGGGGGGGGGGGTCAAAACCGGCAAAAATCGATGACGTAATATATGAACGGCCCCTAATAATAATGATTGATATTTTATGAATAACAAGATAAATCAACAATGTTGAGCACGAGTTATTGGACGGCCGTTTCTTTCATTCTGACTATTTTTAAAACAACCCTACATAAATCTCACCCCCCCTCCCGTTTTTCTCTTTCCAACGCCGCCCGTAAAAAACAATAAAAAGCAAAGCTGCCTTTCGACGAAAGCAAAATCGATAAAGAATTTTTCGATGTTCGACCGCAAAAGGGTGTCGCTGCATTACCTAGAATAATCCACCCCGGAGATTAATCATTCTCCGACCGTCGCGCCGCTGCAGCAGGAAACGAGCAGGAATTCGGATGCTTTTTTTTGGTCGGGAAACCTCCCTCTATGTAATGCAATCGGGCGAATGGTGGAGGAGTATAGCCGCAGAGATTCTCACCGTTTGGGCGCTACAGTTGCCAAGATTTATTTATAGTACCGATCGACTGAAACCGCACAGAGGGTGTGGGGAGATTTCGTCGTGGTGTTTGGCGGTGGCGGGGTTAAATGGAGCTTAACACTAGGTCTGCCATTGCCCTGGACCTACGTTCAATATCCGACGGCTACTGCTATCTGTACCCTGCTTGAAACACACGTATCTCTTCATAGACGTATATGGAGAAAGGTGATTTTGAAGACGTTCGACTCTGCCGACCGTCCTCATAGGCGTCTACTCTTCCCTGACGCAACACTATGCAATGCCTGAGGTCTCCAAAATAACCTTTAGATGAACGTTAACATATTGATGGGGAAGTCATTCCAACGACGGTCCTGCAGCGAAACAAGAGATTCGTTGAAAACAACGTACAGACCGTCTTCAAAACAGCCAGGGTGGCTGATAATCATCATTACATATTGGGGTGTTGAATAAGTCTAATTGTTTTTATTCGTGCAAAATAATGGTTTATCTGAAAAAAATTATTCGTCATGCTTCCAAACGTTTCGAAACTGTTGTCTGAGCAAGTCCTAATGATTCTACAAGATCAGCTGGCGCGTCACATGAGACTTCATGAAGTAATGCCTCCAATTCAACACATCAAAATCTCTTTTTTGGGGGATTGGGGGGGGGTCATTTGCTAGTTTTTCACCCTTAGACCCTATGGCCTGAGCATCACGGTAATTAAGATATGATTGATTATGATGAAGATTGATGAATATCGCCTTCATATTTTCATAACGTCATTGTTTGTGGTTGTAATAGCACGAAATAACTTTTGTTGTATTCCAGTCTTTAAAATGCGTGAATGTATACAAAATGTCAACTTCTAAATTAATTTAAAAACTAAAAGCTATTTTGAACTTAGCTTCGTTTTAAAAAGTTCTCTAGCTTATACCCTTTCCAACGGTATGCTACATGCCATAGAAATCATTCATTATGTGGTCAAAATAAAGAGAATAAGTTTTTTTTATAATGAATTTACAAATTGAAATTTTTCATACATTTACGCATTTTCAAGACTGGAAACTCAAGAGTAATTTTCTTGAAACCAATTATATCAAATAATGGTTTATTTACAATAAATATACATTGCAGAATACAACATAAGTTTTTTCGGGCTATTACAACCACAAAAAAAACGTTATGACGATTTAAGGGGCTTTACCAGTGTGAACGCTGAAAATTTGGGTAATTATCGGGAATTTTTTGGAAGAAAATTACTCAATTAAATGTTTCGGAAAATTAAGAATATATTTGGCTATATTCACCTATATTACTAAATTTTTTCATATAAAAATATTGAGATCCAAGCGACTTATGCGCTGCCTTCGGAGGCGCCAAAAAAAAGTTCCTCCACTGCTGACACGATTCCGGCCGATCGAGTAGCTGAAACCGAAAAAGGAAAAAATGTCGTTAAACTGAAAGGTATTTCCTGTACAATGACGTAGGATTTTCGAAAAATATCAAAATCTAACAAAATGGCGTAGTTATGAAAAAAAGTCTGTTTTCTTGCCTATAAAATGGTCGTTTTTTTCAATGCCAAATCGTCAATTTTCATTGAATCAAAAATATCCTACGTCATTGTAGAGTAGATATATTCAAGAGTATTCAGTTCAGATTTCAAGTCAATCGGATAATTGCTCTTTGAGTTGCAATGTCAGCAAATTTGGAAAATCTCATTTCGGGATAAACGCGTTTAAAGATTTAACTATCGATTTTTGCAAGATAAAACGATATTGATATAAATTATATAAATGATAATGATATTCTTGAAAGTACAACCTGTCGAAAAAGGCAACAAAAAAATCGATTTTTTGAAAGTGTCACACTGGTACAGCCCCTTAAAGGCGAAATTTCGGGTGATAATAAAATCATATTCCAATTACCGTGACACTTAAGACAGGGTCTAAGGGTGAAGCAAATAGCAAAGGACTATACCCCGCAATCCCCCCAAAAATGTGTTGGTTCGTGCGCCAAACACACTGTATATGGAGGGTTCGAAATAACCTTTGCCATTATATGTGTAGATGTTTGATTTCACCCGGAACAATCGTTCTCTCTTTCTCTCCTTCTCTCTTTGCTCTCGCACGTAACGGATATCCGGCAGGCACTTTGTCAAGAGAACTTCTGGTTCGATTCTTGATATCCCTCCTGTCTTAAGGCCACGCGTTTCTATTGGTTCGTGCGCTTTAGTGGCGTTTACCGATCCTCGCACACGGGAATGAGGGGATGGCTGATAGGGTTGAGACGGGGATGAATTCACGCGAATGTTCAACGTTCCTGCATAGCGCCCGACAAAGCTTCCCCAAATGTCGACGATCGACGTTGAATCGAAGATCCGCAAGTTTCGAAGTTCAACGGGGCAATGCCCTCTATCAAATTGGTTCTACAGCGAAGAGTGGATACGAAGCTGAGCGAAAGAAAATTTACGACGAAGCTCGTTTGACAGATAATTTTTTATTCCAATACTGACAATGAGCACGAAGGACGAGGTTTTCGGTGATTTTGGGGGGCTTGGTTTTCGGGGCAGGGAACGTAGGGGTTATTTTGGGGTTTTCCGGTACGTTTAATGCTGACATCGACGAGAATGTCATAGAAATTGCAACATTCTCGCAATTACTTGTGCATCGATCTTGTTGTTGGTACTTTGAGCATGATTGGAAAAGTAATTAAAGTGAATAAAGATTACGACGACTATTAAAAAAACTGGAATTTTTCCTTCTGCAGAATAAGACCTTTCGTTTTCTCTCTTACTCTCTCGCTCCTTTTTTAAATTCTTATTTGTATTTTTATTTTTAAGTTGAATCACGTTTTTTGTATTTTTGTTTTTATTGTATAGATTCACACTTCCGTTTGTTTCTCTATTGAGTTATTTTATTTTTTGCATCTTTCGTACCAGTTTCTTTCCTTTTATTTGCGTATTTGATCTGAGTTTGACTTTTCATTTGTATTTTTGATTTTGTATTTCTTTTGTTTGTAAAGAATCGTCGTTTTTTTGTTTTTGTATTCAGTATATTTTTTTTTATGTCTTGGCCTTAGGCCACAGTAACGGGTATAAAATCATGTGCGAATTTAATAATTTTTTTCCGTATGAAAAACTGATTCACTCATAAAATTAATTACACATCTATTTAATATGAATATCAAGCTGTTAGAAAATGTAAATATTTTTTTTCGATGTACAAAATAGCCGACCGCTAATATTTTCTTTTGTTGTCTTTTTTTTGGGCGCTCCGCGGCGTGACATTCAGCATCCACAATTTTTTACCTAGAACAAAAAACAAAAATTCTCGTCAATCTACATTAGAATATCTAGAGAAGTCCGCACGGAATTTAAAAAATATTGTTTTATTCAAAAGTTGTGTGCACTTGAACTTAAGAAATTAATTTCCAGTGAAAAATTTCGTTATAACTGCTCATAAACTGCTCATAAAATGAAAAGTTTTCGATTAATCAGAAATTCCGTACGTACTTCTGTGCGAAATGCAATTAGGAACCTAACTTTTAAATTTAAAGTAAATCGAGTGAAAATTGTTGAAGTTATTTGTCACGCCAATTGGAAAAAAGCTGTTTCGAGAAGTTTCGAGTAGTCGGCCATTTTGTACATCGAAAAAAAAAATATATTGTCTAACAGCTTGATATTCATACTAAATAGATGTGTCATTAATTTTACGGTTAAATGACTCTTTTATACGAAAAAAAATTGTTAAATTCGCACATGAGTTTATACCCGTTACTGTGGCCCAAGGCCTATTTAAAAACTCTGAGGATGAAGATTTTGTGCAAGGCGACGTTTTGGTCCTAGAACAGGAATAAATCCATTCTAATCTAATCTCTCTCTGTCTCTCTCTAACGAACCCGCTAATTTCCTTTTTATTCTTATTTGTATTATTGATTTTACTTTAATATGCGTAATTCTTGTTTTTGCTTATAATATACATATATATACTCACTTTCACTTTTACATTTCTTTTATTTTCTTTTTTTTTTCGATTTTCTTTCTTTTTATTTGCGTATTTAGTCTGAGTTTTTCTTTCATTCGTATTTTTTATTTTATTTCTCTTTCGTTGTCGAGAATAATCTTTTTGCGTTTGCGGATCGAGGCTCGTTTTATTTTTCTATGTCGTTATTTCTTTAAGAACGAGGATTGTGTGCCAGGGTACGTTTTGGTCCTGTCCTAGACACTAAAAAACTCAAACTAACCTAATCTCTCTCTCTCCTCCTCTCCCTCTCCCTGTATACAAGACTTTCGGCGCTGACACAGAAATATATCTTTGCTGTTGCTTCCGAGCCGGCGATAAAAGTTCCAGGCTAGGTTAAGGTTGCACCCTTCGTGGAAAGAGCATCAGTCAATTTTTTTTCTGCTTAGAGCTTGCACAGTTCGTGGAAGTTCTTCTCTTCGCGGAAGCGTTGCGCATATATGCATATGTAAAATCGGGTCTCTGGTGTGGGTGTATAGCTGTGTATATTTATATGTACAGAGTGAATAAGCGGAATCGAATGTGTGTATAGCATATAATACGGCATAGGTTTCCCGTATATAGCTGGTAGCAATGCCGCGGACCCGCAGGTTGTCGCAGTCATCGATTCTATAGCAAGAAATATCGGTAAGACGATACAGAGGATACCGCGGAAGAAAATATCCACGTTTTTCTCGAACCGCGTGAACACCGGCACGGCGAATGCTAGAACGTCGAAAGATCGATAGTCGTTCATAAATCGAGCTGAACGAGGAGTTTTCTTGTGGCTGATTACCTTGACTCGAATTTCAATCAACGTTGGACGACAGAGACAAGTTTGAAGTGTAGAGTTTCATTAAATTTTCACGAGAACGTACTTCCTGCTGTGAGCTGAACAGAAAGAAAGAGGAAGAGAGCGTCAAAGAGAGAGAGAGAGAGAGAGAGAGAGAGAGGGAAACTCTGCATAAATACGTAATGAACCTTGATGACCTGATTTTTCATCTGCGTCGTCAGTTGCGCCGATAAGCAACATCAATCATGTAAATATTACCGCCAGAGGATAATCAAACGTCTGATTTTGATCGCGTCGTGTACGTTTTTTTTTGAACTTTTTATAACGTCGAAAAATAATGAGACAAAATATATATATTTTTTTCATCTTGAAAAGAAGAGGCAGATCGAGTGATATACAAGGGTACTGTTATGAAGGGATACTCCTGCAACTGTCGATAGGACAGATCATGTCCTACTATATGTTGGATTTTCGGCTTAGTTAAAGTCCCATGGTTTTTTAGATATAAATCATCTACTTTTTGTTTTTCCCATGCCATTTCTACAAATGAAAACTTTTTTGAACCGGTTTTTAAAAAAATACTCTTGGTTATTTGTTTTGTCTAAAAAAGTATTCTTTTTAACCTCAAATGTTGAGGAAACTGTGAAAAAAGATCTTATGCAAAATTTCTAAACAAACCAATTCGCAGAATGATTCGCCAAAGCAGATGTTTTTTTCTCAAAGAGTAACATAAAGCCCAAAATCTCGAAAACCGTGGGACTTTTACTAACCTGTAATTCCACAATTTAGTAGGACATGATCTGACCTATCTACAGTTGCAGGATTATCCATTGATAGCAGCACACCCTGTATATCGAAATTTAAAACTCGACATTGGTCTGTTTAATCAATTGTTTATTTGTAAAAATGTTGCGATTAATTAAAATATTGTTTACGTATCACATTATAATATGAGTACTGCAATTAATTGTATCATTGTTATTATGTTTATTATCAAAGTGAATCCATCCGGGCGCTTACCTACAAGTTTCCCCTTTACAATCGAGTCCCCCTTAACATCCATGTACATACGTTTTAATTTCCCGCAATTGATTGTAAAATTGTCCATTTGGAATATAATATTTTATCTATTTCGAATAATGATATGATTAAAAAAAGAATAACATGACCATATGAACTTGTATAAATCATATTATCAATTTTATTTCCTTATTCATTAATTATTTTTATCATCATTTCGATTTTATTGATATCTATATACATATTTTTTTGTTATAAATCGGTATAGACTGACATCTATACATATTTCTAAAAAAATAGCTTTAATTTCCCGCAATTAATTGTAATGGTGTCCATTTGAAGTATAAGATTCGATAAATCTCAGATAATGATATTTAAAAAAGAACAAAATTGTTGTATGAATTTTTATAAATTTTATTGTCAATTTTATTTTCTTATGCATTGATTTTTTCAAATCATCATATCGATTTTATTGACATCTATACACATATGCTTTAATTTCCCGCAATCATTAGTGATGTTGTTCATTCGAAATATAAGATTTGATAAATCTTAAATAATGACATTAAAAAATAACAAAATTCTTATATGAATTTAAAAACTATTATATTCTCAATTTTATTGTTTTATTGATTCATTTTTGTATCATCATCTCGAATTTTCCTTGTCACTTTACTAATAATTTTTTTCTTCTAATTTCACATGAGCAGCCATGGCACAAACTACTTTGATCGAACTTCGTCGATTTCAGCACAAGCTAAAAAAATATACATATGTGCCAAAAATAGGAAAATAAAAAATACGAATGCCTCTTTCTCTGAACGTGGAGTTTTCCACGTGGTCTTCGCGGCAGGGCCCTCGTCCTGGGAGTAACGACCAATTGACCTTGTCCCAAATCCAACGACGGAAACATAACCGGGATTCATCGTCGGGGCGAAATGGCAATGGAGAGGGATTAATAAGGCCATCTCGGGCTGAGGGGGCTTTTCGTTGGTTTGATGTGCAAAGGTTGATGTCCGGATTTTGGCCTAAGCTCTAATGTGGCCTGGAGAATTGAGGGGGGGAGTTAGCCAATCGAGACAACGAGGGTAGGTAGGTATCCGGTGAAGATTCGTCTGGCAGAGTGCTTTTCTGGCTTTACTCGTGTTAAACGCCAAGTTCAAGGTCTCCAAGGCCCATAAACTCTAAAAGGGCTGAGATAAAGTCTGGCATGAAGCGTTTCAACCCCAACGATCGTCAGGGGTGCTTTCTCTCTCTCCTCCTCTATTTTTCCCTCAGCCTTCAACGCAATTCTGTATAATTTTCCACTATCCGCACAAAAAAGATACCACCCAACGTTACCGCCCTACCAACGTAGCCCTGCATTCCTACCAATCAGTTCTGCACGCAGTATTTTTTGCTCAAGCTTGCATTGCAAATGAATGGCAAATGATTCGAAGACAAAGTGCCAATTTGTTCAACGGCTCAGCCAGTTCGTTTATTTGTTTTTACACCACCAAACAAATTTGGAAAATTTATCGGTCAATCTACGGAAAATTGAAAAACAACTCGTGGAAAATAAATTGCAAGAACGACCCTCGGGGGAAAAAATGTTGGACAATTTTTATTTTCCTGCATTTATAGGAATTAATTATTGAGTTTTTACGTGACCTAATTGCCAGCAGCATGCGACAACCTTTCGTGGTCCTCGGGTGATGAGGAGCTGTTCATTGGGTTTGTCGAAGCTTAGCGGTATATTGATTAAATCGCCAGAGCTCCTGAACCGTCTAAGTGGGTTTGTAGTCCAGTAAAAGAGACGAGAACCCAGTACTTTTAGCGTAGACTTCGAATTTTTGATCGAAGCTAGATGGTTGCATACTAAAAGTAACCCCAATGAAATTTTGCCCCTCAACTCGCCCCAACCCTAAGAAATAGGGGTTGGAAATAAAAAAATCGCCGTATCTCGATAATGAATAGCTCGATCGAAAAATGTTTCAAACAAAAGTTGTTTGGAATAATAAAATACGTATAAATTTATCTGACGTCCAATCCCCTATGTTTGAAAATAGCTGCACAAAAACGCGAAAGCACCACTGGACCCAGACAAGGACGCAGCGATATGTCTACTCCGCTCGCACACGCATCAATCCCGAATTTTCTAATAGTTTTTGTGCCGTTATTTTCAAAGATAGGGGGTTGGATGTCAAATAACTTTATACGTATTTCATTATTCCAAACAACTTTTGTTTGAAACATTTTTTGATTGGGCTATTAATTATCGAGATACGGCGATTTTTAAGTTTTCAACCCCTTTCTAATCGTTTCGAATTTTCTAATCGTTTTTGTGCCGCTATTTTCAAAGATAGAGGGTTGGACATTAGATAACTTTATACGTATTTTATTATTCCAAACAACTTTTGTTTCAAACATTTTTTGATCGGGTTATTTATTATCGAGATACGGCCATTTTGAAGTTTTCATCCCCTTTCTAATCGTTTCCAATTTTCTAATCGTTTTTGTGCCGCTATTTTTAAAGATACGGGGTTGGACGTCAGATAACTTCATACGTATTATATTATTTCAAAAAACTTTTATTCGATACATTTTTTGATCGGGCTACTAATTATCGAGATACGGCGATTTTTAAGTTTTCAACCCCTATTTCTTCGGGTTGGGGCGTGTTGAGGGGCAAAATTTCATTGGAGTTACTTTCAGTATGCAACCATCTAGATTTAGTCAAACATTCTAATTCTACGCTAAAAGTGCCGGGTTTTTATCTCTTTTACTGGACATTGTAGCGCACCGGTCCTTGTAGCGATATGTTTCTCGCGGATTAATGAAGCTGTTTAATTAAAGTCGACCAGGTTTCCACACTTATCACGAGTACGGTGTTCCTGTACGGAGTTTTGACGCAGGGTGACTTTAGTTAAACGAAATTTGTGGCTTGCGCGAAATTGCTACAGTGAAGTAAATTTCGCTCATTTTGGCCAGGTAGCCAGAATCAATGAAGCGGTGAAATCGCATTTTGTTCTATAAGTCACACCTGTCGATTGCATGGATTCTACTTTCGTTATCGTTAACTATGAACTACTATTATTATGCTGTCGCTGTTATTAAATATTATGGCTGACTATTAGTTATACCATTAACTTTCACTGTTATTGACTCAATATTGGCAACTGCGGATGTATTACTTGTTTAATTATTTATTTATTGGCATTTAAATTGACTGAGGACAGTTTTTTCAAACCGATATATTTCGATAGTACATCATCTTATAAAAGTTTCCTGAAAAATTCACGGTGAAAGCACGTTTTCAAAGTCGGTTAACAAAATATCTCAAAGACTACTATTTTAGACATAATAATATAGTATTTAATCGAAGGATTTTTTTTCGATATATACTTTCGATGTGATGAACGAAAAACGTTCATTTTTTTCGCAAAAATCAAGACTCACATTGAACACGTGCCATTTTGTTTTAGTTAGATATTTCGGAAATTCCTTGGATCAATCATAGGATAAACTAATATACTGACGATACCGAAAACAATTACATATTTTTACACAAAAAAATTACAGAGTGTTCTTCGCACGATACTTTTTCAAATACCTAATTTTAGTAGAAATTTATTATCACGATTTTCTACAAAAAAATCCCAGAAATGAGCTGCTTTCGACTGTAACAACCAGGCCTAACCCGTTAAACAATTTCGGAGCCTAGCTTCGTTATCGTAATTCCAATTCAACAAAACGTAGGTAGGGCAGAGGAAAGATTTTTTGCTTTCGTCAGATCATTCACGAAATTGATCAGAGTAAATGATGAAATCGTTGATCTGATCATCTCAATCAATTGATCAATCATCTCATCAATGATGAAAAGATGTATTTTCGCTAAGGGTCGGAGATTACGAAGAACAGAATTTCATTGAGTAGCCAATTAACGTTTTTATTTTTCGTTCGTAAATCGCACGTCGATAATGGATGAATTCACGAAGAAAGCTTTTTTTTTAATTATCAAACTTTTTCATGTTCCGACCGCGTGCTTTTGGGAATTGGTTCGCCATTAGAAGAAAGGGATTTCGTTATCTCGAACTTCAGTTATACATCGATGCTCACAGACGGCCATCTTTTCTCCAACTTTTTTTTTCTTTTCAGCTCGTTAGTTTCTTTTTTGTTTCGATCCAAGAGCGCACATAAAATTACGGAGGACAAAGTACCCGTGGAAGTATTTGCATATACTCTCGGCATCGTTTCCGCTCTAATCCTCAGCTGCTCGCCAACCCTTCCACAATTACAGCCGTTCCTGGATGGCTCCCATTCGACGAATAAAAGTAAACCCCTGTACCCGAGTTTTCTTCGCTCGCTACCTCGTAAATAAGAGCAAAAGAGACATAGAGATGAAAAAGCTGTGCTAAAACGCGACGGCGTGTACTACGATGTAAAGCCATGAGGGTGGACATAAATCAACTTCGTAATCCGATTTCATGGATTCCCAACACTCGCCGCATAAAGTCGCTCATCGTCATCCCTTCGTCGCCTTTTATGAATATCTATATATATGAGGGTTTTACAAATTTTGTTATAAGTAGTATTAATGGAATAAATGAAAACTGAAATTATTATAGTAATGGCAAATAGTGTAGGATAAATACATGTTACATAGTCATTAATAATGTAATGAATTCATAAATAGAAATATATATGGATTATACATATATAAACGTATAAATTAATCTCTCGTCTTCAATTTTTTGTGTCAATTTTTTGTGTCGTCCCATGTGACCGCAATTTTTTTTCACTTTTTTGGGATTTTTTTAACGAACCATTAAAGCACACTATTTTCGAATTTTTACCACACATTTATTAACATTTTTGCAGTCCCTCAGAATTTCATCAAACAAAAATAACGAGTTGAATCGACTTTACACCGTTCGGAAGACACTCATGTGTAAAAAAAAGTTAGTCGACAGCTGCCATGATGAAAAACAAACGGCATTTTCATTTGTAGACTTGAGACTATCACCGGAACTAAAGTAAAGTAAAAATATCGAAAATCGAATTTTTGGCACAGATTTCAAAGTTAAATTCTAGGTTTCGTCATTTTTTGACGACTTTTTCAGCTTATGATAAAACTGTTGCAGATATAAAAAAAAATCAAGTTTGGGTGAGAACTATAGATGTGCTGAGTATACCATAAAAATATAAACGAAATCCGTTGAATCGTTTTTGAGATATCGAGGAAGCCAGTTAGACAAATACAGTTTTGAGAAAAACGCGTTTAAAAGTTCAAGTACGATTTACACAACGAAAATGTTGACTCACCATTAGTCTGCTATGCCGGGTCCCCATATAACACGCGCACATTTTTTCAATGTGTGCAAACAATTTTGGTTCGATTGTTGGACCTGTCACATGGGATGCCCCCCTTAAGAATAGAGATTTTCGACCCTTTATATCTGCGTAAAGTTGACTAATCATAATCTTCATAATTTCCTGTAATGAAAAGGACACCCTTGCGGATTTTTACGCATCACCTTTCCCAACTGAGCCCTTTCCTATCGCCCCTATCCGCACTTCGCTATCTAACCTAACCTAATCTAACTTCACCTTTTTTGAAATCTTCTTTTTTTTGACGAAAAACTGTCGAAAAAATAGGCTAAATTCGATACTTTTTTTTTCAAATCGCCGGCATTTTGTCAACGTTTATAAAAAAAACCTCCATAGCAAGATAGTAAGGCTTTCATACTGATTAATAATCTTTTTACAAATTTTGTTCCAGATAGTATTTACGGCCACAACCGTGTACACCGTGCGGACTCCTTTTTTATCAAGATATTTTAAACCGGTAAAAAAAATGTAAAAAAATGTTTAAAAATTTATTTTCAGTTCTTCACGAGTGCTTTGAAAGCACATAAAAAAATCAGACTGATTAGCGTGTGTTCATCATCGAAGAAAAATCGCGAAAATCAGCTACTTTTCTACCCGTTACAGTGTGCCTTAACTCGAAGTACCGCCGGAGCTGAATCCCGACCGCTCATCCACCACTGCTTGTTATGTTAAGGCCTTAGGCCACTCTAGAGGCCGAAAAAATAGGCTCTCTGGCGTTTTTTTTTCAGAAAAACTACAAAATAAATCGAGATTACAAAAAAGGGTGTTAATCATACATATCAGTGACTGTATACAATAATTTTTTTGAAGCGATTTATTTCAAAATGGCGCCTGTGCAGCGTTTTTGCGATGACGTCTCCGTTTTTCCGAGGTCCGCGGCCGGACAAACGGCTCCTGAAATTTTTGAATTACAATGAGCCAATGATTTTTTTTCGATTATATGTAATAACTGCTATAGAAGTACGTAAGATTTTTTCAATATATTGATTTTTGGCCAAATGGCACACTTCTAAAGTGGAAAGTGAAAAATTTGCCCATATAATCGTCAGATAATGGTTAATAACAAATAAACTATGCAATATAAAAAAAATCCCACGTACTTCCATAGACAATGTATTTTTCAAGATATATTCAACATTTCAAGTGAATCGGTTGAAAATTATCTGAGTTGTATTTCCGGCCAACTTAAAAAATGCAGTTTTGAGATAAACGCGTTTGAAGTTTTGACTCGCTCGCTGCGGACCAGGCCTTATACTAAAATTCGAAAACCGAGTACTTGGAGATTTTTCCCGGCCATCATTTTTGGGACATCTTTTCTGAGGTCCTAGGGGACCATTAAAAAAAAATCGATTTTTCGAAAATTATAGAGTGGCCTCACCCCTTAATCTTTATATGGATAAACATATATTTTATATTGACGGTCTTTGAAGTCGAATATGCTTGATATCACCTTTTCACATATACGTGTACAGGGAGAAAGAAAGAGAAAAGAGAGAGAGAGAGAGAGAGAGAGAGAGAGAGAGAGGGAGAGAGAGAGAGAGAGAGAGAGAAAGAGAGCTTGCAATAGATATTACCTTGGCTTTAGATGACTTTCACCCGCTGTGCCTCATACGATATTCATTTCGGTGGAACCTCCGAAATTCTCCCTCGGATTGTCCACAGTTTTAATCGGAATTTCCCTCTAAATTTTGGATGAGCAACCACCATAACCGCAGCCTCGGGGTCTCTGTAACGTCGGCATCGTATATACACGTGTATATTATATATATATATATATATATATATATATATATATATATATATATATATATGTATGTATCTACATGTAGATGGTAAGCGATCCAGCCGGTGCACTCTCGTTTCATGTCGGATGTACACTAACCCTGAGCGTTATCCCGCATGTTAGCATCACAAAGTTCGGACTCTATACAAGGGAGTCTTCGTAAAAGGTCGTAGTCCGTTCAACGTCCTAATTTACATTCCCGCAAACTTTTCTGGCCCCGGAACGTGCAGTGTCACGTCTCATTTCGGAACAGGTGACGTGACGTATCCCGCTCTCGGACGTTGCCACGAGGGAGTGCATGCTCAGTTTCGAAACACATACGTTCGTTAAAATTAATCGTGAAACATAAGGGCTGCAGGGGTTCGTCGTATAGTCGTTGATCAGGGCTCGTGGAATCCCCAATGGGCTGTCGTCAGTTCGGGGTTTAGCTTCAATTACGGTATTCGGTAATTAGAGTTCGCGTGATCCACTACCGGTTTTTATAAATGCAATTGAATTTTGTTTATTTATGCAGTTGAGGTATTTTATATAATTATGTAATTAGATAAAAATAATTATATAATCAAGCGATAAAATCTTGATTGCATTATAATTGTTTGTACAATTTTTTGTTTTCGTCAATCTCCTTTTATTTTTCCGTCTCGTTTTATATTTCAATATTTACAGTTAAAAAATTCGGTATATCGAGGTAAAAATAGTATTTTTGGTCACGTGATAGAACATTTTCAAATAAGGTACCTGTGGGTAATAAGGCCCGGCTGAGGGATATTTAAAATAAAATGAAAAATACCCAATTTAATCGACATATTCTAATTATAATCATTATTCAAGTTCAGTTTCTATAAAATATAAACGAACAATGGTAACTTGTACCATAAACAAAAACAAAATTAAGCATTTTTAAAAATCTTGATAGTAGGCCGTATTTTACTATGGTAGGATAATAAGGCCTACGGCTTTAACATACTTAAGGCGTTACCCCCACTTGTAGCGCAAAAAAGGCCTTTTTCATGAATTTTTTTAAAGAAAACTACAAAACTTTTTTAATCGATCAATATACCATCTTAAAGACCACATCTTGAAGAACTTTCAGTAATTTTTTTATTGAAAAATATTACATTGTTTAGTGGCAAATGGCCGTCAATGAAATAATGTTTTTATATACACGGTTTGCGGTGACCAACATTGCGGCGAAGTTGATCATCTGAAAAAAAATGCGGATGGATTTAGTCAAATATAAGTATAAACTAGTCTTTAATCGAAGGATTTTAAAAAATATTCATTTTTCACAAAATGGCGGACAGTCAAAGTTAATGGTTCGATTTCAACGAAAAAAATGGCGGTTTTTTGGCTATAAAACGGCCATGTTTTTCGAAAGAAAAAAAAATCGAACGATTAAAGACTATATTTTTATGTATTAAATAAGCCTGCAAAATTTCAAGAAGATCGGTTCATTAGTGTTCGAGTAATCTCGGTCACCGACTTCAGAAATGCCATTTTGAGAAAAACGCGTTTAAAGTTTCAATTTCAGTTTACACGAAGAAAATATTTTTTTTTTGTAAACTTACATAGAGTCATCTATTCCGGGCTCATACAGAAGTATGGGCCCGGATACTTATACTTCAAAAAAATGCAATAAAAAAAATCGATTTTTTCAAAATCGCGAGTGGGGGTAACCCCTTAAATAATCAATCTATACGTAATTTATTTGGTATTTGAGATCAATAATCCTTTGCAGCTCTGTACTAAGCCAAAGTTCCTCTTTGCACTGCTCGGACAGCTGACACCCGGTCGTTTTTTGACCACAACACTCGTTTTGGAGGCATCGGGATCGAGGCACTAAAAATAAAGATCAATTAATTAGTAATAAATATGCGTACAAATTATTTACATTTGTAACATCTTAAAAGTAATGTAAAATACATTATAAAACAAACAAACTTTGCTACAACAAGTAGGAGGATCCTAAGACCGCTGGTTAAATTCAGTAGGCTTAAGGGGTTAGGCCACAGTAACAGGTATAAAATCATGTGCGAATTTAACAAATGTTTTTCTTATGAAGAAATGATTCACTCATAAAATTAATTACACATCTATTTAGCATGAATATCAAGCTGTTAGAAAATATATATATATTTTTTTTCGATGTACAAAATGGTCGACTACTAATATTTTCTTTTGTTATCTTTTTTAGGCGCTCCGCGGCGTGACATTGAACATCCATAATTTTTTACCTAGAACAAAAAACAAAAATTCTCGTCAATCTACATTAGAATACCTAGAGAAGAACGTACGGAATTTTAAAAAATTTTGTTTTATTCAAAAGTTGTAGGTATTTGAATGAATTTTCAGTGAAAAGTTTCGTGTAAAACTGCTCATAAAATAAAAAGTTTTCGATTAATCAGAAATTCCGTACGTACGTCTCTGCGAAATGCAATTAGGAACATACCTATTAAATTTACAGTAAATCGAGTGAAAATTGTTGAAGCTATTTGTCACGCCAATTGGAAAAAAGCTGTTTCGAGAAAAACGCGTTTAAAGTTTTAGGTACTCTATGGCCGTGCCAGAGGCGGGCTTACGTTATACGCTTAAAGTCGGTGAAAAAAAATGTTCTTGCTATAAATCGAATGGCAACTTATTCTTATGATGATAAAGCACCATTTTAGCGAGAAAAAAAATTGATTTTTTGAAAATTCTACTGTGGCCTTACCCTTTAATAACCGTCGACCACGTATGTAAGAAATACAAAATAAAAGATCTTTGGACCATGATACGTTATTCAAATATTTATGATCATCGAAGGTCGAATTGTTAAAGAAAAATACTGTGATTTTAGATAGATAAGTGTAATATTACGAAAAATTCTTACGATTTAATTGGACCGATTTTTATTATTGATACTGAGCGGCCGTTGGTCCGGCCGCGCACCTATGAAAAAAAAGCTTAGTCGAAGAAAAGCTGTGCAGCCGCCATTTTGTTTTATATTATTTTGAAAAAAATATTTTACACAGTTTATGATATGTACAATGAAGGACCTTTTTCAGAATTTTGATTTACACCATTGTCCCGCTAAAAAAAAATTCCAAAATATACTTATTTTTTTCTCCTCTACCTCTTTTCCGTTGTTTTTTCCTACGTTCGTGTAATTTCGAGTTTTTTCCGTTACTGTACCAGCTGCGATAGAGCTTTGTTTTAATTGTCCGGTTGTGTCGGTCGTCGCTGATCGAGCGTCGATTGATCTGGTTTAATTGCGGATGAAGGATAATCCAGAGGGGGAAACGGGGGGGGGGGCAGATAAAGATCTCATCATGTCACCACAAAAAACAAAATCAACCCCACAGAACACGAGGCTCTTTTCGCAAGTATAATATGCCCCATGTCAAACGTATACAAAACACCTTTTGAATATTCAACTTCATCGAACAATGGATATCTGGCTGGCGGAGCTGCAGGCGAAATCCTCGATATGTGACTGGACTGTAATGAGTCCTGTTTCTCATGGACGATACGCCCACGTATATTTTTTGTTACTTTCTTCACGCGGAGCACAATGAAAAGTAAATAAAACGAGAAAAAGAAATCTAGAAAAATGGATTCCCTCGGTTATTCGGGGTGGAAATACTCGATGTTTTCACAATCTACAAGTAATATCGCCTGTGGAATGCAAAAGCTTCGCGGAGCGTGTATGCTTACAAAAACGATGTATCTCTCGAGAGTGAAAGCGCAGCAGGGATTTACATGTGCATCTAGCCGTGTACATTGCGAACGAGAGGGACGGGTGCGAGTATTCCCAGCGCCGAGAGATAGAAACGCTGGCCAAACACCCTCGCCACATTAGTCACTGCATTAATTGGAACGTACATTGTCTATATACATCCATATATATATATATATATATATATCTATATATATATATATATATTGTATATACAGATTGTCAGTTATGAGGTGGCGATGTGTTTTTTAAAAGCCTGGCGCGAAGCTTTTGCGACCGAGAAAAATATGACATTGAATGTCTTTTCAAGTCCTCTTCGAAAAAAAATATAGTCTCTTTTTCCGATGAGTGGTACCTGCCAGAGAAAATTGAGCCATTCTGGAACAAAAATCGAAATTCCCTTTTGCGTTGAGCAGAATGAAAATAATTCAATTTCGAATACAAAACACCCCCAAAGAACTTCTTTTGACTGGAATTGAATTCCATTTATCGGCTTTAAAATGCATCTTTGGTCATTTTGTTTCTCGACGACGGGTTGCACAACAGTTTTTCAGGAGTGCTTCCGATTTGGATTTTAATTATTTTCATTCTGCTGTACTCCAAATGGAATGTCGACTTTTCTCAGAATGCTAAGGTTTTTTTCAGTCAATATTACTCATCACAAAAATACGCTATATTTTTTTCGAAGAGGTCTTCGAAGAACGATTAGATATCATATTTTTCACGGCTGCAAAATCTCCGAGCCAGACCCTTAAAAAAGATATAGCCTTAGAACTGTCCCCTTGCATATATATATATATATATATATATATATATATATATATACACATGCAAAGTGACAATAGAACTTTATGGAGACAAATCGAGTGTGTAACTCCTCTTTTACACTAAAATATCCGAAAAAAAACACTGGAAGTTAATCTTTTCACCGCACACTCGTGTCTACACGATCTTCACGTATTTTCAAAACACCACCTTTTTGTATCGTCACGCAAAGAATAATCAGCGTTAAAGAAATTTCCATCCATCACACTGTAATATGAAGGAAAAAATTATTCTGAAAAGTTGGACGAGTTCTTAGTGGTTGTGCTCAGCAAATGTCAGACAAAAAAGAGGAGTTGTAGATTTTACTTTTTTCTTTTAATGGAAAAAAGTAGAACGAATTCTTGTACTTTTGTTCGAAGGATACATCCGGTTCTCATTATGCCGAACATTTTTGGGACCTGCGTGTAGAGCATATACTCGCTTACTAGGTGCCACGAAAGCCTGAGGATATATTAAATTAGCTGGTTAACCCCAGCCGGTTGTGGATAGAGGTATGCTGATATATGTGCATGTGTGGGTGTGTGCCCCAGAAAGTTTATATATATGTACTGTTATTTATACGGCTCTACATATACAGAGTTTATATATATATATATATATATATATATATATATATATATATATATATACATATATACATATACATATATATATATATATATATATATATATATATATACACACACACATCCTGGACGTGAAGCTAAATAAATGCACCCACATTTGCACACACATTCTCTGCATTCTCGCGCCGTAATTACTTTGCCGCAGCGCGAGAGAGCGGAAGAATTCTTTTTTTTACTGCCTTTCTTGGACTCATTTCAATCGATTCTCAAGCCAATAAGAGACGCAAAACGCCATACGTACTAGGGATTTTGAATTTAAAAATATTCAAGGATAGCACTAGTTGCACGCATTTTTGTCACTGTGCTCGCAATAGGTAGATAGGATTTGTGTCTCCGATGTGTAGTGGCTGCAACCGACCATTCGATTTTGACGTTTATATTATCCTGAGGGCGACGGATATTCTACCGTAGAAAAATGATGCATGTCTAGTTATCTTGAGACCTGATGTAAAGCGAGACAGATGGCTTGAATTAATATTGCCGGAAAAATAAGGGGGGACTCGGCATTTGGAATGCAGTGTTGAGAAGACGAGTAGATTTTTTCGTTCGAATGTGAAATGTGTGGAAACTTTTGTGATGAAGGTAGGTTTTGGAATTTTATTTTAAAAAAACATTTTATGGGAATTTTTTTAATTCTATAGGGAATCTTCGAATCTCATTCGTTGAAATGGAATTACCGACGAAATTGGTTGAATTTTTGCATCTCTATAGGAAGAAGATACCGTCGAATTTTTTCGTCGAAATTTCCTTGCAATGGAATTCTAACGTTGGTTTTTATTTTTATATTTAGATCGGCATAGTTAGAAGGTATTTGCTATAATTCATTTTTTTATGAGACAAATAACGGAAAATTTGCAGAATTTCCAAAACTGACAGAAATTTGATGACTGGAAACCCTATCGAGTTTTTCTTATCTGAATTTTATCATCGCAGATACATGTTAAATTCTCCTATTTGAGACTAACGTATACTTGTACTACTTAATTTGTCGTGCACACTTAGTTGCATTTTTCTCTTTGAAGCTCGAGCAAAGAAAATCCAACTGCTCATCCTTTCTGAAAATCGACTTTTTTCACAAAAATGTTGCTCAACGTCTGAGTATATTTGCGCGGCGTAAACGCGCCGGAGCATTAAAAAAAACCGACAAAACGAGTCTGCTTCATCAGCGTGCTGTTTTTTTTTTAATTTTTGCGCAAATTTTCGTTCGCTGGTCTCTCGCGTGATTTGCATCAAACTCATACATCCGTATGCGTGGATGTGCTCCTTTTCGCACGTATAGTGTGCGCATATGTATATATACAGGGTGTCCTGTTATGAATGGTTAATCCTGCAACTGTCGATAGGTCAGATTATGTTCTGATATATGCTGGAATTTCAGTTTAGTAAAAAGTTCCACGGTTCTGGAGATGTTGGGCTTAATGTTATTTTATGAAAGAAAATCATCTGCTTTTGGTTAGTACATTTTCTTGAAACCGCAGGCTATCAAAGTCTGATGTTAGAATTGGTTTGTATGAAAATTCTGCATAAGATCTTTTTTCACAAAGTTTCTTCAACATTTAAAGGGGGAAATCCCTTTACACGCCCGAAAATGAGTCATTTTTCATGCATTTTTTTTAAGGTGACAAAATAATCCCATAATTTAAAAATTTTTACATAATCTTAATATAACTTTCAAGTATTAATTTTTTTCCTTTTCAAACAAAACAAAATGGCGACGTTATAAGGTATTTCTTTAGGCGACTTATGAAAAACTGCTCATGTTATAGCTCAAAAAGTTATAGATTGATCTAGCTTAAATTTTGGGAGGTTTCTCAGTATAACATTATTGGAAGGATATACCTATGAAAATATTTAAAAGTATACAATTAAAAATGAAGTAGCCTTTGTAATGAAATTTGCATATTTTTGACCATTCTCTCGACAACTTTTACCCCAAAAAAACTAATGTATTTGCGCGATAACTTTGAAACTTTAGGTATATCCTTCCCATAATGTTATAGTGAGAAACCTAGGGAAATTTCAGCCAGATTGATCAACAACTTTTTGAGCTACAACATGGGCTGTATTTAAAAAAACGCCGCCATTTTGTTTTGTTTAAAAAACATTTTTTCAACACTCGAAAGTTGTAATAAGATAATGTCAAAATTAAAAATGGATGTGATTATTTAATCACCGTTAAAAAAATCATGAAAAATGACTCATTTTCGGGTGTCTAAAGAGATTTCCCCCCTTAAGGTCAAAAAGAAGACTTCCAGATCAAACAAATAACCAGGAGTATTTTTAAAAAACCCGGTTAAAAATGAATCATGTGTAGAAATGACATGCGAAAAACTAAAAGCAGATGATTTTTATCTTGAAAACGTTGGACTTTTAATAAGCTGAAATTCCAGCATATAGTAGGACATGATCTTACTGATCGACAGTTGCAGGCCTCTCCATTCATAAAAGGACAGCCTGTATGTAGGCATATATTTAAAAATAAATAAAAAAAGCATCCGTCCCTTTAGGTGCTATTTTCGGAATTTCAGAGCAGAAAATAAAAACGATACGTACACGCGTGGGACTATCGCGTCCTATGGATGGCGTTACATTCGAGGAAGTTTTTGGGAGAGCGGTGGACGAAAAAACATTTCATCCAGGTGAGAGTCACGCAGAGAAATTTCCTATTTCACAGCCCTTTCCGCCTACAACCCCGCTCCCTTTCTCTCTTGGGGCTCTCACGAAAATCGGAAAAAAGGGCGAGGTGCGAGAGGGGGTGGAGTCGCATAAAAAAACCCGGCTCGCCCAGTCTCGCGTTCGGGGCGATCCTCGTATACAAACGCTGCAAATGGGCTTACGAAAGCTTCGTGCTTCGAATGCGTAGGATAATAAATAATAAAAGAAAAAAGAAATAACGCGTATGCGTGTTTTACAAAGATTACGAGAATCGTTCGATCCTCGTATGATGTAAACAGGAATTATTCCATTCTCGGGTGTGGGCCTTGCGATGATGGTAAAACATTTTTTCCCCCGCGCGCCAAGGATTTTTCGATCACACCGATTGTAATCCCATTGTTCACGTGTGTTCGCGAATGAAAAAAAAAAAAAACACTTTTTGACGGTTGCATACGCGCGTCCACGTTTTTGCATTTCCATATTCCAGTTCTTTAAGGGAAAACGTCTTTGTAAATGTCTAAAATTAAGGGGTTAGGCCACTCTAGAGGCCGAAAAAATAGGCTTTTTGGGGATTTTTTTTCAGAAAAACTACAAAATAAATCGAAATTACAAAACTGGGTGTTTATCATACATATCAGTGACTATATACAATAATTTTTTTGAAGCAATTAATTTCAAAATGGCGGCTGTGCAGCGTTTGTCTCAAAATTGCATTTTTTAAGTTGGGCGGAAACATAACTCTGACAATTTTCAGCCGATTCACTTGAAATGTTGAATATATCTTGAAAAATACATTGTCCATGGAAGTACGTAGGATTTTTTTATATTGCATAATTCATTTCTTATTAACAATTATCTGACGAAATTTTTCACTTTCCAAAAATTTGCCTAAAAATCCTAAGGCCTTAAATGATTTTTTTTTCATGGAAGGATAAGTCGTATCTTCGAGTGAACAAAAAAATGTATACAAAAAAATTATACAAAATGTATAATGTCAGTATAACTGACGCAAACTCGAATTTAAGAAAAGAAATTGAAAATTCATATTCATTCACATGAGTATAGCTAGAGAAACACGTAGGGGATTTTGAAAATATGATTTTTTGTGTAATTAGCAAGCACTTAGAGTAAAAACTCAATTTTCGACAGAATAAAAGGACAATCGTTTGTTAATTAATAATGTTATAATTTACTCATGGAAAATCCCGTGCGTCATTTTCTTCGGGATATTATTTTAAAGATGTGCTCAAAATTTGGAGTAAATAGAATGAAAATTGTTAGAGTTATGCTGCGTGCCGTTTTGGAAAATTGTTCCGAGAAAAACGGTCGACGTCTCGCACACGTGCCGGCCACTGCCACCGCAGACCCACACGGGGCTGCGAGCCTTTTTTTTTACTGATACCAAACTTTTTCCCCTTATTCTATATGGTTCAAAACGTCTCTCAAGCCAATTAAAAAAAAATAACAATTTTTCGTCCATTCTACAGTGGTATGGCCCCTTAAGGGAGGACACTGCTGCCGCGGGCCGGAAGAGGGTCGTTTTTTCAATTTTTCTTATCTACTAGATTATTTACTTGGCATCAGAAAAAAAGGTGTGTTATTAAGCATACGTCGAACTCTATTCGTGTAAATTTTTATCTAAAATAAATAAACATTAACAACGTTATCGAGGTATAATAGAGCCTCTGTTTAAAAAATGTGTTCCAACGGCCGGATAACTCGTCGATGGTTGGTTTGAAAAATGAAAAGCAAAAAGTTTTATAATTTATATAAATGTAGCTTTCGTTTTACGTAGCCGTTTTCTTTACCAAAAAATCACAAAATATCGAGTGTTAAAAAAAAGGGTAATTTTTGCGAAATTGTTACTTATATTCGGAGGCTTACCAGATGTAAAAAAAGCGGCTACGTACACGATAGCTACTGCAATTACGGAAATTGTGGTTTTCGAAAATGGAAAATCGGACAATTATAGCTAGAGTTATGATTCCGGCCAGGTCGGGAAAAGTCATTTTGAGAAAAACACGATTGATAGTTTTAGTATAAGTATGTAATTTGGTCAATTTAAAAAATTTCATCTCGACATTTTTTCACATATTCTTTTGGATATGTACCTGACTTGCAAGGAACATCCCTCAGGTGACACCCTTCGATTTTGTTGAAATTTGGATATGTTATAAAGCACCGAAAAGTAAGCGATACGTATTTTTTTTATCGGCGGAAAAACGGTTTTAAGGGGTAAAACGAACCCTCGAAAATAGGGGTGTTTTTCGTTTTTCGTCGATAATGTTATCGTTCTCATCTCCAATGTGTAGTGCACAAAAAAATAAACATTGTTGCAATTTGAAATTTTTTAATATCTCGTACCGTTAAAACGTTATCGACGTTATTCAGCCCTTAAAACCGTTTTTCTGCCGATAAAAAGAAATACGTATCGCTTACTTTTCGGTGCTTTATAACATATCCAAATTCCAACAAAATCGAAGGGTGTCACCTGAGGGATGTTCCTTGTTAGTGAAAAAGCAAAGAATTCATTTTTTTACCCATCGTATTTATACTTCTCTCTCTCTCTCTCTCTCTCTCTCTCTCTCTCTCTCTCTCTCTCCCTCTCTCTCTCTGACATAAGTTTGAGCTTTATTCCCCTTGATGCTGCCATTTTTTTTTATCTTAGGCTGCTTAACGTTGGTAAAAAAAAGTGAAGCTTTTTGGCGGAGGCTGAAAGTTCTCATATCCAAAGAGTACGACAGAAATGAGTCTGCTTCCTTCGAATTTCTGAAAGCTCCTTCTTGCCACGTCATATCTATGAGTATACTACACTGGACAAAATAAAGTACGCACTTTGCCATTTAGTTCGTATCGCCCTTAGCGTGCTTTATTTTCTCCATTACTCATTCATTCATCAGAGAACCACGGGACCTACAAAATTTGATTAAGTTAGTGAATTAATTTTTTCAACCCTCTATGTTGTTTGAAAATTGATGATAATTTTCCTATCCCGCAGATAATTTAATAAACGATTTTTTAATATTGTCCGACATTCATTTATTTCAAAAACAAAAACGATATTGAAATTAATCGAGGACACATTACGTTTATATTTACTATTATTTTGCACAATACATGCATGTAATATATTGAGGAATTTTTAATCAACTTTTCAACATCAATTATCACAAATTTGTTGAAATTAGTCGCGCGCATACACGACTATACCGCGCCCTGTAATAATTGATCACAATTCATTATTACACACATGACGCCGATCAATTTTTCAATTGCATCAAAAATCCGTGTCGAGAGTCGGTGAATCAATTGTTCAAAATATGTCAAAAAATGTTCACTGTAAACGGATATGCTTTACTCTTCGGTGTGAATTTTTTTTTTTCGAAAGAGTTCATTGCAGTGAATGCAATTAGTAAAATCTTTCCGTTGTAAATATATTACATACGTGCGTGAATGAAGTAAAACCATTTTTCTTTCATTCTCTCGGTCTCCGTTTTCATCTACGGCCGGGTAGTTTCATACTCTGCGGCCCTATTAAAGTCGGACGCAAAATTTGCAAGTGCGGTTATTCTGGTTGGTGATTCCGCATGTGGGGGATAGATATCCGCCTACGCTGAGGGTGCAAATAGAGAGAGAGAGAGAGAGAGAGAGAGAGAGAGAGGGCTGGGACAGCGTAACTCTCCGTTGTTTTCGTCGTCGTCGTCGTCGTCGTCGTCGTCGTAGTCGCCTGGGAAAGTAGGTGTTGTCGCGTTGCGGCTATATCCCAGGAAATTAATATTGCAGACTTAATTTTCGGCAGTCTCTCGGTGTGCAATTTTTTAATATATATATAGATACACAAGCCCACACACACTCACTCACACCTACACACACACATGCGTGTTCATGTGTGCCTATATATATCCATTGCCGGCGTACATTCGAATCGTACAATACACGTGCTACATAGAGTCCTACAATGTTTTTTAGGTCAGCATGAAATTGTACATGTGGGCAAAAGACCGTGAAATAGAGATGTCGCGAGAGCTATGTATATATATATATATATATATATATATATATATATATATATATATATATATATATATATATATATATATATATATATATATATATATATATACATATATATATATATATATATGCAACTTATAAAATACGATTCCTGAGTGTAGCCAACTAACTATAAGCAATTGAGGTAGTAAACGCCGGACTCCGCGAACCAATTTCGATGCGGTTTTTACCTTCATGTACCAAGACTTATCCTGGAAAGGCTTTAGGCACTAGGCCCTGAAAACAGGTCAATGTTCAATCTTTTTTTCCGATAAAAGTATTGGGATGACGAGGTCGAGATTTTACACACAATTGTTACACAGTCCTGCCAAGTTTCAATCTTTTTTGTATTGAAAAATAGTGATAAACCATGGAGATATTTAAACAAAGTACCAGCGTTGTTGCGTGACCAATCAGTGTGGGTGGTTCTTGTAACTAGAGGGTTGAAAAATAAATAAATATGCTTTTAGTTCAATAATAGAACTGGCGGATAACAGAATATTCTGGTGAAATTTTGTAAATCACGAAAATGCAAAGTTGTAGCAAAGTTCGATTTTCTCCCAAAAAACAGTTTATAATTTGAAAAAAAAATATGTATACATATATATGTTTATTAGATTTGATTAATATCTAAAAGCGCAATCGGAGAGAAATAGTTGGCTCTTTTTATTTCCAAACGATTTATTTCCGTTTTTCTTTCAATTCTTTCCAGGTAAAAAAAACTTCTCCCTGCTGTAATTGGTTTTTCCGTAACTAGTTTTAGGACAACGTGACAAAAATTCAATGCTTTGTTCCTATCGTTCGAAATTGCTTGGCTTGCAATAATCTGATAACACAGAGATATATATTTCCTTTCTCTCATCCTCTTTCTCACCCTCTCTCTCTCTCTCTCTCTCTCTCTCACTCTCTCTCTCTCTCTAGCTTGTCTTCTATACACAAATACATACATATAGGCAGAGTGAGAGAGATGAGAAAATCGAGAGGAAGGTTTGGAGACGTGCGGTCCGTTCTCGTTGCCATTTTAGCCGTTCGTCTGTGCTGTACATGGATGAGATTCGTTTCGGAACACACGCGCAAAAGCGTTCGACATCCCTCGATTTCGTCGTTATACGCGTTTCCTATACCCGTCGAGGGCCAATAGCCGATACAGCGATTGTCAGAGCGAGCGTGTTACAGCCCATAGCAAACTATATAGGCTTATACATGAAATTTTACCTATATATATATATATATATATAGTTCGAATCTCGACGCTAGTTGAACCAGTAAGCGGACTACAATAATTCACACGCGATCGTACGTCGATAATCCCGGTAGCGATTTCGGGCAAGGCGCTATACGACCACGCGCGTATATTTCCACCTGTATGGATGGGAATATCGTCGAAACCATCGATTATTCTGTGTGGGTTAACCTGCCACTGTACTATCAGCGCAACGATTTTCACGCATTGAATGAATTTGCACATTTTAACTCGGCGCTAATCTCTATTTTGAATCACGTGGTTGTATATATTTAGAAAAATAAATCAATGAATGAAAAAATAAAAAAATAAAATATAAATGAATGAAAAAATAAATAAATAAGTAAACAAATGAATGAATATATATAGATGCGTATACTCTACCGGAAGTCAGTCCGGGGTTTCGTTTTGAGGGCTTAGACCTAGTTGGAATTTAAAAAAACATCGCTTTTTGTATTCCGACGGATTCTCAGAAAATAACATTTCAAAAATATTCTCTCTAAATTTTAAGCCGATCCGTCCAAAATTGAGGGAGTTATGGGTGTTTGTAGGTAGGTTCCGCGAACCGGCGAACTTTGAACGCGTTTTTCTTTAGATGACTTTTTCAAAATCGATGACCACGATATCCCAAAAATCACTGCATCAATCAGCGTAAAATTGTGCAAGCTTCTTTCACATATTAAAACGCGGTGCTTAAACGAAAGAATTTCTTTTTCGATGCATAGTTTTTTTTACCAATGAATGTAGGGCGCCTTTTGCACCGAAAATTGATGCTTTCACTTTGGACTGCGGCCATTTATCCAAAAATCAATATTTCATCCAAGCACTAGATAATTTTGTGCAAACACTAAATGCGTTTGATTTTTTGGTATTTCGGGTTATTTGTTTCCCAACAGCAGTTGTCACCACGAAGGACGTTTTTTGAATAGCAGTCTGTGCAAACCATTGTATCTACCACATTTATAAATATGTTGAAAAAAAAATCGCGGAAGATTCTTAAAACCACAATCTTCAATCAAAAAAAAAATTGCCAGCCTGCTTACGTATCCCCAGAAAAAAAATCACGAAAGTTTCTCTTTTTTCCGACCACGAGGTAGGTGTAACCCGGTTATGGTTGCGGTCTGATCATTCTTGATACTCCGTGTCCTGCTCGCAGCTTTAAGGGGTGAGGCTACAGTAGAATTTTCAAAAAATCGATTTTTTTTTTCGCTAAAACGGTGCTTTATCTTCATAAGAATAAGTTACTAGTCGATTTATAGCAAGACATTTTTTTTCACCGACTTTGAGCGTATAACGTAAGCCCACATCTGACACGGCCATAGAGTACCTAAACTTTAAACGCGTTTTTCTCGAAACAGCTTTTTTTCTAATTGGCATGACAAATAACTTCGACAATTTTCACTCGATTTAGTTCAAATTTGAAAGTTATGTTCCTAATTGCATTTCGCAGAGAAGTACGCACGGAATTTCTGATTAATCGAAAACTTTTCATTTTACGAGTAATTTTATACGAAATTTTTCACTGAAAATTCATTCAAATACCTACAACTTGTGAATAAAACAATATTTTTAAATTCCGTACGTACTTCTCTAAGTATTCTAATATAGATTGACGAGAATTTTTGTTTTTTGTTCTAGGTAAAAAATTATGGATGCTAAATGTCACGCCGCGGAGCGCTTAAAAAAAGATAACAAAAGAAAATATTAGTAGTCGACCATTTTGTACATAAAAAAATTCTAACAGCTTGATATTCATATTAAATGGATGTGTAATTAATTTTATGAGTGAATCACTTTTTCATACGAAAAAAATTGTTAAATTCGCACATAATTTTATACCTGTTACTGTGGCCTAATCCCTTAAGGGCTTACCACTGTAAACGTATAAAATTAGGTGATTTTCCGCGATCTTTTTTGGGTGGAAGGACAAGTAAGAGGAGAATAATATTCAAGGATGTTTTGCGTCATATCTTCAAGTGAACAAAAAAAATTCTATTAATTTACACGAGTATAGCTAGAAAAATACGTGTGCAATTTTGAAAATATGAATTTTTGTGTAATTGGCAAGCATCAAAAGTAAAAAACTCAATTTCTGACAGAAAAAGGACAATCATTTGTTAATAAATAATGTTACAATTAACTCATGGAAAATCCCGTACACATTTCTCTTCGGAATGTTATTTTGAAGATGTGCTCAAAATTAGGACTAGAAAGAATGAAAATTGTTGGAGTTATACAGCGTGCCTTTTGGAAAAATTGGGGTCCGAGAAAAACAATTTTGAAAAATCAGCTTTTGTGAAAATTCTACAGTGGTGTTACCCGTGAAATCAACGTCGAAAGAAAAATGAGAAATAAACGCTGTTACCCCCGTCATCGTTCTAAATATACTATTCTTAGATTGCCTCGAATCCTGGTGCGCAGGTAAAAAAACATGAATATCAACAAATAGTGGAATACTCGATCGATTCGATCGAACCAAATACTCAGTTATCCAAATGGAAAACCAAATACGAATATTTATCCACCAAGAGTTGCAAGATTCATGCGTTGGGACGAGAGCTGCTGATTTGCAACGAAACGATATCGTCGGGATATCGCCCGCTTTCGGTTGCACGTGATGGCGAGTCAAAGCACCAGGGTGAGTGAGAGCGAAGCGTAAACGGGCGGACAGAGAGGGAGAGAGGGGGGTAGAAAAACTATACGCAGAACGCAGTGGAGCTTTCCCGCGTGGAAACGAAATAAACGAGGTTGGCTTTCGGTATAGCCCGTTGTTTGCACACATATGTATATAGTTTATAGGCCAATTGGCATATATACCGGGTATCCCATTTTACTCTTACACCTGATTTATCTCGAAAAATACTGCTCCGATTAAGTATTGAGTATAATAAAACTTTGAAGGTTCAAAGGGGGACGTTAAAAAAAATATTTTTTCGTCCGAAATTCAAAATGGTGATCTTAAGGCGTTACCCCCACTTGTAGCGCAAAAAAGGCCTTTTTCATGAATTTTTTAAAAGAAAACTACAAAACTTTTTTAATCGATCAATATACCATCTTAAAGAACACATCTTGAAGAACTTTCAGTAATTTTTTTATTGAAAAATATTACATTGTTTAGTGGCAAATGGCCGTCAATGAAATAATGTTTTTACATACACGGTTTGCGGTGACCAACAATGCGGCGAAGTGGATCATCTGAAAAAAAAATGCGGATGGATTTAGTCAAATATAAGTATAAACTAGTCTTTAATCGAAGGATTTTAAAAAATATTCATTTTTCACATAATGGCGGACAGTCAAAGTTAATGGTTCGATTTTAACGAAAAAAAACGGCCGTTTTTTGGCAATAAAACGGCCATTTTTTTTTTAAATCGAACGATTAAAGACTACATTTTTATGTATTAAATAAGCCTGCAAAATTTCAAGAAGATCGGTTCATTGGTGTTCGAGTAATCTTGGTCACCGACTTCAGAAATGCCATTTTGAGAAAAACGCGTTTAAAGTTTCAATTTCAGTTTACACGAAGAAAATATTTTTTTTTGTAAACTTACATAGAATCATCTATTCCGGCCCATACAGAAGTATGGGCCCGGATACTTATACTTCAAAAAAATACAATAAAAAAAAATCGATTTTTTCAAAATCGCAAGTGGGGTTAACCCCTTAAGATAGCCGACATGTTTAAAAAAATGGGATCGTGATTTTTTTTCACCAAAGTATTTATCAAGCCAAAACAACTAACTTGTGTGGGTAACGTTTTTTGATAACGTTAAAAACGATATCATTTTTAGGTTAGAATACCATTTTTAAGCCGAAGTGACGAGTCGCATAGATCTAACTCCAGTTTGGGTTTGTTTGGTGATCGAACAAACCCAAACAAACTCACAAACTGACACTAGGGATGTTGAAGACTCCCTACTGATTCTAATATTGGTAGATGGTAAACATTCTTCACGCTACTACAGTTTTACTACGCTACAATGCCAGTATTTGCCAGTAGTATGCCAAACATCAAAAACATCTCCGACTATTGACATTATTGTATCCGTTGGGTAACTTGTGCCGCTATCACACCAGAAACTATTCGAAGATCAAGAGAATCATTCATCCGACGTCTTAAAAACGTGTCGAGGTTAATGCCCATCACTCCGAACATTTGTTACGATAAATTTTGTGCACAAAAAATTAAATGACATTATTCGGATATTCTTATTGTCAATACCATCGCGATTTCCCGTTTTTAGACGTATATTTTCGTGAAAACTCATTTTAAGGTCATGATATCATAGGTGGTTGGATTCGTCTGAATATCAGCTACAATGTCTTAAGGGGCCAGTCCACTTTGGAGCGACGAAAAAAGGCTATTTTCGCGATTTTTTTTGGGGATTTTATAAAAGATATGAATATAAAAGTTGTTGGGCTGGATAAATAAAGTCTTGAAATACATATAAAAAATATTCAATCATTTTTATTCATTTTTAAGTACAAAAACTATAGTTTAACGTAACGCCTCAAAAATAGGTGGGCTAGGTAGCTCCATCACAACTCGGCAACGGCTTGTCTGAAACAAAAAAATCAAAGTCCATTAGATTCAGCATGACACCAGCTACAAAATGACCCTCGGATATAAAGTTTTATCGAAAAATAAAAAAATGGCAGATAAAAAACTAAAAAAGTAAAAAAAATGCGTTTTTTTCGCAGTTTTTCGCAAAAAAGAGTAAAAATCGATATTTTAAAACCATCGAAGGTCATCTTGTTGCGAATCGTGTTTACAATATGTGGTTCAAATTTCGAGAGAATCGGTTTATTAGTTTTAGAGATACGATGGAGCTAGATTTTGAAAACGTTTTTTCGCGAAAAACGCGTTTGAAGTTTATACTATGAAAAACTCTTACCTAAACTCAATCGGCAATTCCTGCACCGTACAAAATCCCTTCTGATTGCTTATCATCGTCGATTGATTCAAGTCTTGCTTGCTTTCGATTTTTTGAAATTTTCTAAGTGGACTGACCCCTTAATAAAAAAAACATGTTCCCATTTGAAAAACCATTGATGACCTTGAGAACGCAAAAACTATGACCTTGACAAAAATGAATTTTTTTGCGACTGTATCAGCCCTCCGAAATCAGTCAAATTACTTTTTGACATTTTTTTCGTGACTCTAAAGGCAATGGAGATATATGGGGTGGTCACGTTAAATGGTCCACTCTGTGTATATATATATATATATATATATATATATATATATATATATATATATATATATATATATATATATATATATATATATATATATATATATATATATACCATGAGGCGAGAGTGACCATACGGAAAGGGTGATTTTTAGCCTCAGCTCTGGTATACTATACACACCCTTGGACATCCCGGTCGAGAAAAATGAGGAGGATTCGCCTACAAATGTCAGCGATTACGACGAGGAGCGGAGAGGCAGCTAGAAAAGCGGCTGCCGGCACACATGATTATTTACAAGCCTGTTAAGGGCACGTGAGTGAGATACCAGACGAGTCCTGTGCACTATATACACATGCCAGACTCAATGTACCCCCCCCCCCCCCCCCCCCACCCCACACGTATACATATATATATATATATACGATAATTGGGCTCTACCATAGTACATTTCAGATTCAATTTATTCCGATCTCGTTTTCAATTAATTCTAGCCCTATTACATCTGCAAGCCTATCTATACAGACATCTGCTACGACTGCCGGTTTACTCTGAATGACTAATCGCTCGGATAAAAATTTCGAGAGTGAGAAAGAATATACATGGGGCCACAAGCCCTTGCAGTATTCATCGAAATTGAGGGACGATAATGTGTGATTGAAGCCCAAAAAACAGGACGATTTTCAATATTTTTTTCTTATTTGAGCATTGGTATGACGAGGTCGGCATTTTAGACACAGATACTACATAGTTTTGACAAGTTTAAGTTTTTTCTATCGTCAAATATTGATAGGCGATGTCGTTGTTATTATTCAAACAAAATGCCTGAAATGATGATTTTCATCTGAAATGAAAAATAAAAGAACTTCCTTGTAGCATACGAATAAAAATTTCGTCTGCCCAGATACTTGTTTGAAATTTTGAGTTTCACGAAAATGGCAAGTAGGTAAAAAGAAGTTCTTTTTTCTATGAAAAAACTACTTTAATAATTTGTTATTGTCAAATGGATGAACATGTGAAAAAGTTGTCCAGTCATACGATAAAAAAATGTTATGAACCATGCTCCGACTAAAATTGAAATGAATCTGATGAATAAATTCTGAGGTGGGGTCAAAGTGGGAACAGTGTCAACAGTGGGTACACTGAAACTTTTCTGTTTCTCAGAAGTAGACATGTAGATATGTGCGTCTTTTTCACATTAGAACCGCCCTCGGATGCCAATAGGTTTGAACATGGCTGTGAGGCGCTCCCGCTCAATTCGGTCGTGAGAGGTGATTTTATATTATTTTTGGTGTAAAAAGTTGAAAAACCTGCTGAGTTTGTATGTTTTTTGCTTCTTTACCTATCGCAGGTATGTTCGAAGTCATTGTTTTCCCGCAATATACAGCTATATTGCGGTATTTGAGCATTGCGTTTGTTATCCTAACAAAAATAGAAACATGTCAGTACGCGCTTTGGAAAAAAGGAGAGGGTCGGTACACAGTGGCTCAATTTTTCGAGGTACACAGAGGTAAGTCATAATATGAATATTTTCGCGTTGTGATTTAGATAGGTACTGGTGCTACCTCATTAGGTAGGTACTCATTGTTCATTAATATTCAATAAATGATTGTGATTGATCTCATAATATGCTGTCTTTTTCAAGTTAATTTTTCAATAGTTTCCTGTACAATACTCCCTATTGTATAGAGAAAAGCATTCCATTACCTACAAGTGCACAGTGGATCAGGGTAATTTCCTTCAAATTTTGCTTGATTTTGAAATTTTGTTTGATTGCGGAATTAGGCATGTTTCACTGTGTACATCCCCAAGTACACAGTGGGTCAAATCCCAATTTTTAAAATGGTTATTATCTCAATATCTATTGGGTTAGGCCGTTCAGTGTCTTTCAACGAAATGAAGCCCTTGAAGACACCTCACGTCTACTCAAGGTTTCATTGAGATTGTGTGAACGGCTAGGCAGCTATAGACCTCTGAAAAAAATGAGCCACCGATTCCACTCTGACCTTATAATTAAAAAAGGGTAAATAGAAAAGGACAAATCGCAGGGAGATGGTTCGATGTAGCGCAGTGAGCGATCTAACCCATAAATGTCTAAAAAACATTATAACTCGGTCATTTCGTTAAATTTTCAAAAATTCTTGTTTCCAGTTTAAGTACCCGTGAAAAATTAGCCGGCGCTTAAGATACGGCCGACGCTTGGTACGATATTCAGCACCAACCACTAATACCCAGTATTGGTCCTTTATACGGGCCAATGATTTGGCCATGATTCTGCCAGTGCTCATTTGAAGCATGGCAAACCAACGCACACCCAACCTTGGGCCAAATATCGATTACCAACTGTCAGCCAACCATTGGGTCCCAGTGTTGGCCCCGAACATGGGCCAATCGGTTGATCATGGGTTTGCCAGTCTCGAATTCAAGCTCGGCACACCATCGAAGAGCCAACGCTGGGCCAGTACTAATTAATGACCGTCGGCCAATTGTCGGGGCGAGCGCAGGCCCTGAGTCTGAGCCAATCGTTTGACCGCGGTTTTGCCAATGCTTATTTTTAGCATGGCATTTTTAGCATGGCTCATAATGACTGTTATCGGAAATTCACTTTATTAAAAATAAAATTGATTTATACTAAAGTTTTGTGGTGTATTAAAAAATGCCGAGTTATTATGATAGTATTAAGGAACGTCTAGTGCTAAAACGACGACAAAAATTAGAAGACTCTTTACAGCAGGTTAGGATCAGAGGCAACGAAACGAAAAGACAAGTAGAGAGTGAAACAAATTTTGAAACATTCCACGAACAAGTGATTGTGCATAACGATGTTAGTGAATCTAATATTTTTTTCGATGAGCAATCATCGAGCACAGAAACTTGTGAAAGTGATCGATTGTTGGCTAAGCGTTGGGTTGTTTTGACAGCCCTACACTGGGCCAACACTAGCCCGAATATTGCGCCCACAATATGAATCCGACCTTAGCCCTACTATGGGCCGGTGATTACGCCAACCGACAGCCAATGATCGTGATCTCTTTAGTCCAATGTTGGGCCAATACCCGGCCAACTGTTAGGATTTCTGGTAAGCCTACCATTGGCCAACCGTACATCCCAGCGTCGGGCCGAAGAGATCACTCCTACCGTGGCGCTATACTAAGCCGGTAGTGCTGCCGTTCATCGGCCAATGGTAGAATGTGATTGGCGTGACGCTGGCTCGAGGTTGGGTCGGTTGCGTCGTTTTTCACGGGCCCAATGTTGGACCAATATCCGGCTAACTGTTAGGATTTCCGGTAAGCCTACTATTGCCCAACCGTATATGCCAGCGTTGGGCCGAAGAGATCACTCCTACCGTGGCGCTATACTAAGCCGGTAGTGCTGCCGTTCATCGGCCAATGGTAGAATGTGATTGGCGTGACGCTGGCTCGAGGTTGGGTTGGTTGCGTCGTTTTTCATGGGTATAGACCCTAGGCTACAAAAGTCCAATAAAAATCGCATTTTCAAAATTCCCAGCTTATGCAGATTCTTTAACCGCCATTGTCTATCAGTTTCAGACACATTCCCATTTTTATGTCCACCTGGTAATATTTTCTGTTCCACTGCTCTCGATAAATATCCACATAATTTTTTCAATACCATTATTATTAAAACTAGCAGTTTTGTTTATAATTAGTTGTTTATAATTAGTAGTATAGTAATATATTTGTAGTATATTGTTATGATAATTGTTATCATAATTATTACAAATTTATCATAATTAGTACCTTTTATGATAAGTGCCATGAAGTTATAATAATTTACCATAGTACCATAGTTCGTCTAAGGTATAATAATATAATTTCATAATAATATTATTATATAAATATAAATATATATTATATTATAATATAATAATATAAAAGGTATAATAATATAATCAAAGTTATAATAATTTACCATTGTACCATAAAGTTATCATAATTAGTACTATTGTTATCATAATTGTTGTTAATATTATCATTATTATCGACAATATAATTTCCATTTTATCTAGAAGCAACTTATCGTATTTGATAGTGCCACACCCCAACCTTCCTCGCCGTTTCGATACCGAACAAGATATTAACCATTCGGAATAATTTTTTTTTTCGCATTTACCTGGCAGTTTTTCAGGCGTTCTCCGAGTCAATCAACCGCGAAATATCGCAATGTTGATGTAGACGAATCTGACCAGGATGCGGCATAATTGCCTCGACTACTGATTGTGCTCGTGCGCTTCAGCACACATTTTCCGTTTGTGTATACATATATTAACATATATCTATACAACTACACAATACATACAGGGTGGACCATTTAACGTAACCACCCCAAATATCTCCGTTGCCTTTAGGGTGACGAAAAAAATGTCAGGAGGTAATTTGATTGATTTCGAAGGGCTGATACAGTGGTGAAAAAGTCATGTTTGTCAAGGTCAAATTACCTCCTGACATTTTTTTCGTCACTCTAAAGGGAACGGAGATATTTGGGGTGGTCACGTTAAATGGTCCACCCTGTATATATATACATATGCAAAGTATACTCATACATGTGTGTATGTAGCAAAACGAGTACTATGGTGCGCGGTGATGCTAATGATTTATGTTTTCGTCGATAATTGGAGTGACGAATGTAAACAGTTCATTATGATACGTATAAATAGAGCAAATACGATCGTAGCTCTCTACATGCATGTGTACCCACATTTATGACTTTTCTTTTCATCTACTTGGATCCGTGGAGATATATAGATATAAGAGCGGTGACACAGTCGGTTGAGCTCTGGACTGACATTCCAACGTCCCAGGTTGAACCCAGTCGGCATCGAGGGATTTTTCCAAACGCTCTTCTCGCAAGCTCGGCCGTTCAGAATCATCCAAAAAAATGGCAGCTCTTTCCGAACATTAACTGAGGCGGTGTTGAAGGGGTTGCGAAAAAAATCGAAACTTGGAGGCCGAAAATGATTGGAAAAAGAATGTGCTTGGGGCACAAGGGAAGTCAAGCTTGACAGGGCCAAATAGGTGTCTATACAAGCAATCAGTTATATATATAAAGGGTGTCTCAAAATGACCTGACATTTTAAATTGCGCACTTTTTTTTGTGGCGAACATAGTACACTGACAGAAAAATTCTATAGGTATGAACGAATCGCGTCTTCTTGATTTTTGTTTATTTGAATTAACTAGATTTTTCGTGCAATCAAATTTTTCCTACTGCATTCCATTATTGAAATCATTCATTTTAAATATATTTACTTATTCGAATAAAAAACATTCAATATTGTCCAATAACTAAACATTTATTTAATCCTAATAAAACTGTGATTCGGTTTCATCTGCTCAAAAAACAATTTAGTTGAATTCAATAAATGCATATACTTAGATCTCTTTTTAAATATAAATTTAATAGAATTTTCGTCGAGTCAACCATTTTTCTATTTGATTGAATGGTCTTGTGTTTATGGCAAGACACATATCAAAGAGGTGGGGTGCCGAGAGGGTGGAAAGAGAGGAATTATATATATATATATATATATATATATATATATATATATATATATATACCCGCGAAAAAAACTTCATGTCTGAGTGGATATGTTCATATATATTTCAGATATTGTCATATATGTATCAGATATGTTCATATCTGACATTTTACAGTATCATATATGATTAGGTCGGATCATATTCCACATCATATATGCATATATAAGATCATATCTGATCAAATACGGTATCTGGCCTGACCATATATGAACTCATATCTGTTTATATCTGACTAAGTACCAAGGCGAGTTGGTACCGTAAATTCGTATCTGAACATACATTGTTGTCCGCACGTTCCCTACGAACCATATTCCCCTAATTTCCTCCGGCACGACCCTCTGGCCGAGAGAAGATCAGAGCACCGAAGCACCATGCGTTCATGGCTGCTCGTATGCAGCGAATCCCCTCGGCAAGCCCTCCGGGGCCAATCTCCTACAGCGAAGTCCCTCGACGAATCCTTCGACGACCGATGGCTTCCTCCGAGGAAAGCAGGTCCTCGCCGGGGACGTCTCTGGGGACGCATCGGCTTGCCTCTCTGCGTAGAGTCCTCGCGAAGACCCCAGACACTGCCACTGCGCCTGGAAGGGTCAAGAAAAGATTAAAACCTCGCAGATGACCATGTCGACACCCGACATTCATCCACCGGTTTATTCCCCTGTAAATAAATCCCCTCTCTGTATATAACCTCCCGCTGTCACTTTTATCTCCTCCCCTTAATAATCGAGTCATGACTTCCCCCCCGCCCCTTGGTATTAGAAAAACGCGTGTAAATAACCCTCCCCTCCCCTCACAACTACCGCTATTACGTTTTTTTTCTTTTCTTTTAATTATTAGGAGTATAAAAAACTTACCGGCGCACGCGACGAGCCCGCGCACACTTACCAGGTACGCGGGCGAAATCCCTCGACGATCGCCCATAATCTACCTAAACAAGGAAAAAAAAGAATCACGCGCACAGATTGTATCGATAAAAACTTCGCGCACAAGTTAGGAAATGAGTGTACAGCTCGCCTATGACAGCTCGGGGTTACCCGCGTGTCATAGGCTAGCTAAACGGGTGCCCGGCGTTCCGCGGCACCGCCATTGTAAAAACTTTGTACCCCAACCTTTCCCTCGCGGAGCACATGGCGCGCTCGGCACACGGCAGCACGCTCGGCTCCCGTCGACCGCGCTCGGCGCACGGCAGCGCGCTCTGCTCCCGGCGACCGCGCTCGACCCACCTCGGCCGCACGCGACGACCGATGGTCGCGCGTAGTTCGCGTAGCGCCCGAGGGTCGGCGCCCTGTTCCGCGCTTTCCCATAACCATTGGTAGCTTCGGTCGGGAATATAACCCGACCACCGGCTATGATCCGGGCTGGAAAAAACAGACGCGTGCGCAGCTCGTGCACGCGTCGGAGAGTGTCGCAGACCCGTTACCTCTCCATATCCAAGCATAGCATTTTTTCCTCTTTTTACGCCGTACGGTGTAGAAGGGAAAAATCGCATTCCTTTCTTCTCTTGTAACGCAGTCCCGTGTCGGAGAGAAAAAGGCTCCAAAAAAAAAACTCCTACCTCTCCAAAAAACCTTCCATCTTTGTATTATATTATCCTTTGTTTTTTATTCAATTTTAAAATACAGTATCTTTTTCTCATTAAAACCTCACCACTCCTTTTTTTCTTTTTACCACAAAAAGCCTCTCCTATGCCAAAAAAATCCTCGGAACCTGGCCCACATCCGGAGACAACTCCAAAGAAAGACTGCCGGGCTTCCTTACCCTCCAATCCATACCTCAAACCTAAACTTTTCAGGTAATCCCCGACTCATCGTTGGACACTCTCCACCCACTACTCACCGTATGATACTGACACTTATATGAACAGATACTGAACGTATCTGTTCATATAAGATCACATCCGATCAAATCCGGTACCAGACTCTGCTATATAGATCTCAAATATGTTTTTATCTGGTCAGGTACCAAGGCGAGTTGGCAGCATGAAACCATATTTGAACATATATGATGTGATGTATGAGCAGGTACGTTCATATAAAATTCTATTCCATCTAAATATATGAAACGATATCCCATCAGATATGGCATCTCACCTGGCTGTATTATATGGGATCATGTGAGTTACTATAATATTGTTAATTATTAACACGTCGAGTGATGACGTGTAAACCCGCTCTATATATGTGAACATTTTAATATCTTCAGGACTGCTCTAATAAGGTTTGCTCTGTTTCAACAGGGTAAGATTTGCTCTGATATAGTCGGAGTCATACCTGGCCTGATAGTTCAGATAAACTATGATTCTATCATATGGGCAGGTCTATTGTTCATAGATGTCCAGGTCTACTGGGATCCACGGTATTTTATTCTTATGTATTCAGATCTGGTCCGGTAGGATCAAATCTGTCTGACAAGATCAGATTTGGTCTAATAAGATTAGATCTGTCCGACATGATCAGATTTGGCCAAAAAAAATCAGATCTGGTCCAATAAGATCAGATCTTGTCTACGGATTGGATCTGGTCAGACCTGCTGCAATATGGACGGGTCTGCTCTCGAAATTATGAAAATGGCTCTGATATGATCATACATGCTCAAATATAAGCATACATGATCTGTCATGACATTACATGATCAGACCTGGCCATTTTTCTTGTCTGATCATATCTGATTCTACAGATATGATTCAGATACATTCAGATATATTCAGATATGAACTTTTTTCCCCGGGTATATAGGCTCGATTTCTAAATAGGTGAAATAGTTTCTTCGATAGAAATCATCTCAAAAAGCCAGGGAATGACGAGTTATGATACAAAACCGGCGTCGTAAAACTCTCGATTAAGTATTTCGCTTTATTTTGGATTTATGAAATATTTTATGTATATAGTACACTTAGATCTACAACATTGTAAGCAAATAGAGATTCAGTTGAATAGAATCTTTATTTATTCAATTTGAATATATTCAATATTTAAAAAGAATAGGTGAAACAAATAAAAAAATATCTTTGAAACAAATAACATCGTAGTAGGCCGTGAGCCAAGGGAAACACCTATTTGATTTAAATAGAACCTATTTAAATTCAACATTTTTTTTGGCAGTGTACTGATCTTTGACAACTGGCGTCAGGAAGTATTGGGGTTTAGTCATGGAGAATTACACAATCGAGCAACGCATAGAAATTGTTATTTGCTGCATTGTTACTGCATAGTTATTGCACACGAAGTTTCACGGTCGTGTTGTCTCGCGCCGCAGCGATGTGACTTGGCCACCAAGATCGTGCCATTTGACGCCATTGAACTTCTTTCTTTGAGGTTTTCTGAAAGGAAAAGTGCCAATGATCCACAGACCATTCCAGTGCTCAAGGAAGCAATTGGACGCATCATTAATTAAATTGGTCCGCGATTATGCCAAAATGTTATTGAAAATTTCGTGAAAAGAGTGAACGTGTGCAAACAGGGACGAGGCGACCATTTATCGGATATTGGGTTCCACACATAATCCACACATAACCTCCATGTTTGTACCTTATATTGAAATGAAAATATTCGTACCTTTCAAATGAATAATATACGTTTTATCAATAAAGTAAAATGTCAGGTCATTGTAAGACACCCTGTATATGACGATATCAAAATACATACAGATCTCTTTGCACTTTGCTCGAACACACGAATCATTAGATTTTTGCAAAAAGGGGTGGCTTCACTGAATTGCCCTGTTATTTTTTTCGTTTCAACACGTCGATTTTTCTTTTTTTTTTTCATCATGTCCTTTTCAAATGCTGTCTGATTCATCGCAGTTTGACTATTTTTAAATTTTTGCTAGAATTTCAAAGACTAACCATGGATTTTTGTTATTTTTTCCTTAGATGTCCCTTTGCCTCTTTTTCGGTTGTGCGATATGCGAAGTCTGTCGCTGTACAGTGTCGATGGTTTTCTTTTAATGAAAATTAAGGACTTTGGAGGAAATGCATGTGGAATTCTCAGTTAGGGGGTGAAAATACATCGATATTACATACATAAGTTTAAAATATTCAAAATCCTTTTTTTTCGATTTTCAACTTCGCTCTGTGCTCATCCTTTTTACTCTGCACTCTGCTCGAACACACGAATCATCAGATATTCCAGAAGAAAGATCGCTCAAGATCAAATAAGCGAGGACACCACTGTGACGGTCACAAAAGGTCGTTTTTTCCGAAATCTTTTTTATACTTGATTTTTTTCTTTGGGATTTGGAGAATAAGTATGTTATTAAGCTGACATTGAACTTATATCGTGTAAATTTTCATTTACAAAAATCGAAAATTAACAAGGTTATTGAGGTATAATAGAGCCTCTGTATAAAAAATATGATCCAATGGTGGAATCGATAACCCGACAATGGTTCGTCTGAAAAATAAAAATAAAAAAGTGTTATATTCTACATAAACGTAGTTTTCGTTGTACGGAGCCGTTTTTCGGAAAAAGACGTTTCACAACATGTCGCGCGTTCAAAAGAAAGTGTAATTTTGGCGAAATTTTTATTTATATTAAGGAATTTAAAAAATACTAAATTTAAATAAAAAAAAAAACGGCTACATTCAACGATAGCTAGTGCAATAATGAGAAATTTGGGTATTCCAAATTGAAATTCGGAAATTGAAATCTCGTTGCGCTACCTGCTGTCATTAAATCGTCTGTAGCTTGGTCAATTTGTAATATTTCAACTCGAAAATTTGTTCACATATTCTTGAATATCTATCCTTTGAAAAAAAAATATCGATTTTTTTAATGCGTCACAGAGGTGTCCGCCTTAATTTTACAGAAATTATTACAGAGTCATTTTACCGATCTCTTAAGGCGTTACCCCCACTTGTAGCGCAAAAAAGGTCTTTTTCATGAATTTTTTTAAAGAAAACTACAAAACTTTTTTAATCGATCAATATACCATCTTAAAGAACACATCTTGAAGAACTTTCAGTAATTTTTTTATTGAAAAATATTACATTGTTTAGTGGCAAATGGCCGTCAATGAAATAATGTTTTTATATACACGGTTTGCGGTGACCAACATTGCGGCGAAGTGGATCATTTGAAAAAAAATGCGGATGGATTTAGTCAAATATAAGTATAAACTAGTCTTCAATCGAAGGACTTTAAAAAATATTCATTTTTCACAAAATGGCAGACAGTCAAAGTTAATGGTTCGATTTTAACGAAAAAAAACGGCCGTTTTTTGGCTATAAAACGGCCATTTTTTTTTTTCGAAAAAAAAAGAACGATTAAAGACTAAATTTTTATGTATTAAATAAGCCTGCAAAATTTCAAGAAGATCGGTTCATTAGTGTTCGAGTAATCTTGGTCACCAACTTCAGAAATGCCATTTTGAGAAAAACGCGTTTAAAGTTTCAATTTCAGTTTACACGAAGAAAATTTTTTTTTTTTTGTAAACTTACATAGAGTCATCTATTCCGGGCATAAAGAAAACTGCACTTCAAATTGCACTTCAAAAAAATGCAACAAAAAAAATCGATTTTTTCAAAATCGCAAGTGGGGTTACCCCTTAAAATTCCAAGACGTGAAGGATTTGCTGAAATTAAACAATTCGAAAACTTTGAATGTGAAGGGTCGCGAGAGACAGATAAGGGACCGTCCATAAATTACGTAATTTCAAAATAGGAGGGGGAGGGTCTGGTCGTTGGATGACGGTAACGATAATTGGATTGTGACGATAGGAACGATAGGATGATTTCAGGGAGGGGGCGGTACAAATCAGCCAAAATCGATACCGTAATATATGAACGGCCCCTAAAGAGAGAATGACTGCGAGAGACATTAATTGCTTGACCGAAGGCAAATAAAATCACTACGGAGGATCCCCAAAAAATACACAACCAAGATTTAATCCATGGAAACATAACAATAACAATAATAATAATAATGGAAAAAATAAGCAATAAAAATATAGAGAGGTTGAGCCAGGAGGTGGTGAGGGGGATAATAGTGCGGCAGAGAGAATAAAAAATGACAAGCCATCAAGGTAGCTCGGCTGATGGGGTCGTTTTCGGTGTTTTTTTTCGCTATTGCGAAGCTCTTCCTCTTCCTCGTCTCTGTTCCCCTCGGTCCGCGGCCTCCTTGGTATACACACGCCCGGCATTTCAAGCAGATTGGCCATACTTTCGAGCTCTTATTTCCCTGGCAATTGTGAGCGTTCGCCCGTGCTCTGTGCGCCTGTACAAAATCACCCCAGCATGAACGTTCGCCCTGTGCGCCACCCTGTCTGATCGTGATGTGTCGCGTTTCCACCCGCTGCCTCCTCTCGCCCACGTCGGACAAGCGACGAGGAAGGTGCACGGCGAGCGAGCCATGCCGACACATCAGGCCACACCAGGCTCTCTCTCCCTTCTATACTCACGGGCGCCCTTTCGCGCATCCCTCATCCTATCTCTCAAAAAGTCCCCTTTTTTAGTCCGCAGGATTTCCAGCCATTTTTCCCACTCCCACTGAGATAATGAGAGGCAATAAGGCAACGAAAAGAAAAAAAATTCGGTGTCCGGACGATGGTCGGAGATTTTAAAATCAGATTGGACATTTTCATTTGGTAATCTGGATTCGCCTTGTTTCGGAGGAAAATTTTATGGATTTGAAACGATGAAAAAATTTGAAAGACTAAAAAAAGCAATGAAAAAGGTTGTCTGTTGGAAAACTGGTAATTAGACCAGCTTTTTAATGAGTATTTGTTTTTTCAGCATTGAAAATATTTTCAAAAGTGTATACAGGGTGTTAGGAAGGTCGATGCACAGCCTTAAGGGGATGTACCTGAGTATACGGCAAGAAAAACAGGTAAACTTCGGGAATTTTTATCTCAAAAACTAATGTATCGATTGGATCCGGATTTTTTAAATTTGAATTGCTTCCAGTCAACGAATTTATTTAAAAAATTCCTAAACATACCTCAATGTACATATTTTCCAATTAAAAAAACCGGGATCCAATCGAAACATTAGTTTTTGAGATAAAAATTCCCGAAGTTTACCTGTTTTTCTCGCCGCTTACTCAGGTACCTTCCCTTTAGGGGGTGATAGGTGACCTCGTTAGGAACATATCTAACCGAGGTTACCTTAGTCCAAAGTCTAAGGAGTTCGAGTTATCACGGTAAGTATGATTTTTGGAAAATTTTCCAAAATTGGGTACTAACTCGTTCATAATGTTCAAACAGACAATAATTGGCAGCTAAAAACTTATTTGCGTCTTAGCTTAACGTGTATTGAATCGAAGAACACCAATACAATCATCTGTATCCACACAACTAACTAAAGGGGACGTGTTAAATAATCAAAAACTGGTCAAAAAATGAAAATAATTTTACTATTAATACTATTTTTTCAAAAATAGCATTACCATAAGAGGTAAACGAGTTAGTACCTAATTTTGGAAAATTTTCCAAAAATCATACTTACCTTGATAACTTGAAATTCTTAGACTTTGGACTAAGGTAACCTAGCTTAGATATGATTCTGTCTGGAACATTCTAGAATACTCTGGAGCCTTCTCGAACATTTAGGAACATTCTGGCCAGTCTCAGCGACTTCGGCACTCGATTCCCAGCTGCTTCACCGACTTCCCACGAGAAGTCCATTGGTGACGTGCCCTATTTTAACACCCATATGTCCGAAACCAAGCTTTGCAGTTCCAAACCGCAACCTTCTTTCATGGATAGGGGATGGAGGGCCACCATACCATATAACCCCCATGGGGCTGTGGCGGCGGGTTGCGGAGTTATAGCGGCACGCACGAACAAACCACGCTTACGTTTATTATATACAGGGTGTCCCTCTTATCTCTGCTACCCGAAGTAACTCGTTAATTATCGACGTTCCAAAAAAAATGTTCCAGACAAAAGTTGTACAGTGTGAAGCGGCCCATCAAATAGGACCAATTTTTTTTTTATTTCGGTGGAGGCGCTGCTGCACAGTGAAGGTCACCTCCACTTTTATAAATGGAATAGTACATTTTTTTTTCAACCATCTTGTGGAGCACCTCAAGCCGCATGAAAAACATCTGGGGGCCAAAGTCGTTAAAGGTCATTCAAGGTCAGAATCGACGACACAAATCTAAATATCTCGGAACACTACCAAATATTTGCTAGTGATCCGAGATATTTAGATTTGTATTTAGATATGCATTTAGTATTTGGATATGTATTTAATATTGTATTTAGATTTGTATTTCATTTTAATAGGTGACCTTGAATGACCTTGAACGACTTCGACACCCTAATGTTTTTTATGCGCTTGGAGGTCCTCCACAAGATGGTTGGAAAAATGTACCATTCCATTTAAAAAAGTGGAGGTGACCTTCACTGTGCGTCAGGGCCTCCACCAAAATAAAAAAATGGTCGCATTTGATGGCCTGTTTTACACCGTGCAACCTTCGTCTGGAACTTTTTTTCGTGACGTCGATAATTACCGAATTATTTCGGGTGGCAGAAATAAGAGGGACACCCTGTATATTGATTTATGGATATATTGAATACATTTTTATCATTAGCGTGATAGTTGATATTTTACATACACGATGGTGTGTTATATTCATTACACAATGTGGTAATTCTTCCTATGCAGCAATAGTTTAATAAAACAAAATTGTTTCGTATTTTGGCATTACATTTTTTTTATATTTAAATTTGTATTTCGGTATTTCACTACAGTTTTGAAAAAAACGATTTCAAAGATAATTATCTAATATTATAATTTGTTAATAATTTATTAGGATCACATTTAGTTTAATATGCTTTATTATTCTGACATTCTTGTCCATATATCAATTGGTGTATTGTACATTAATTAATTCGCATGTTATATTAAGCATAATATATTGTTAACACTCAGTAATCTACTAATTATAAAATATTTCCTTATTTCACTGATAAAATTGTGCAAAACATTTAAAAAGGCATTCCTCCACATGGGAAAGCATAAACTGCGCGAGTTGACCTCAGTAAAAGTGGGATTAAAGTCGCGTGTACCGACGAGAATGAAGCCTCTGTTGTTGACGGCTTAGAATGGAATAATGACGACGCAAAATAATGCTTGTCAGGAATAAATTATCCGGTGCCGTGTTTGTGAAACACGCTATCGTTGTTCTTTCCCAATAATGGCGAACGGTATCTTTCCTGAAACGGAAGCAACCTCTTGTCTCTCAACGTCATAGACGCGCCGGAAGGACGAAGAGAAATCGATGAGAGGTTAAGCACAATCTTCTTTGAAATGGTAATAACGAAAGATGGAATTGAAAATGCGGCGATATCAATTCATGTCCGAAGAAAAAATCTCGGCATGATGAGTTTGCGGTTAGGATAAAGATGTGAGAAACTTTTGTAGCCTAATTACGAATTCCTTCATTGTCCTAATTAGGGGTTTCAGCGTTCCGCAAGACAAGTTTCATGCTCTCCTCTACTTTCTGCCCTAGATATTTATTTAGTTATTTGCAATTAAAGCACAGCATTTGGGTTTGGATGTAACTGAGGATCAGCGAATACCTTGCATCCCGTTTGTAGTTAACGGAAATCGTTTTTTTTTGTTAAATCTACGAACTTATCCGACCATGAAGGTTGTAATATAAGTCCAATTAGAAATTCGAGCAATTAGCTTCGATCGATCGCATTTATCGATACGGCTATTAAAATTTCTCGCTTCCAGTGTGACGATAAGGATACGCGATTAATGAGCCATATATACGTTGGTATCGAACCTTATTCAGGTTCAAACTATACACGGTAAGGGCACCGGAGTGAATCGCGACTGCTAATTGCAAGATAGCACGCCGGTCGCGGTCGACGATGCCCCGGGGGAATCACGAACGGGGAAACAATGTCGAGGAGGAAGTAACGGCGGGCTCGCGTGAAGGGTTCCTCCCGCACTCCCCAACTTCGTCGCCTTGTTCCGTGGAAGCGGTTCGAGGGAAGAGAGACCCTAGGCGTATAAAGCAGGGATGCTGCAAGCCAGAGGCAAAGAGAGTATACGCGAGTCTATACTCCTGTGGTACTTTAGTCTCTGTGAATGCGGATATGTACATATGAATCGATATGCAGAGGCCTCGAAGTCGTGATCGAGCATTACAGAATAGACAGATCTCAGCATTCTGAAGAGAAAAGTTCTCGGCCATTTTTCTCTCGGATGCATCGTTAATTAGATATTAATAAATTACCGATAACCAATGAGACCCACCCGCGTCGACGTCCGAGTGCGCTCGAGCCTATCCCGCGCGGCTGTGCCGTGGAGTGGGGGCCGCCCATCTGCGCGCCAGGCCATGCGCGCCGTGTGTTTCTTCTAGGAGAAACTGAATATCTAATGAATGGTGCATCGTAGAGAAAAAAAGATTAATGACTTTCTAGTGGAAAGGGGGTAGCCGGTTAAGGGGGGTCTGACGGCCCCCACCGAGTTTGATCGAATCGACCCAAAAACCTGAAAGAGAGCTGAAAAACAAAATTTTAGAGATATTTTTTAACCCCCTAAACCCTTATGAAAACACCATAATCGCAAAAAATGCGTTTTTTTTTATGTTTAATTTTTTTTCGAGCTTTCAAATGCATTTTAAAGCGGTTTTAACACAACCAAAATTTTGTTTCAGATGTGTAGACATGCCCTGAATTTTTCCAGATTTTTTCGTAAAGTTAAATCATGTGCAACATAATTTTAATGGCATAAAAACCGTAAAAAATCGTCATTTTTTGTATTTAATGCTATGGTTTTTATTGACGTATTAATGGTAAAAAATCGTGCACCATAGCATAGAAAGCTACTATCTTCCTCTACAAAATGACGCTAATTGGGCTCAATTCGGTCGTCTCTAGCGTCCGAAAATCAAACTTGAATAAATTCCGTTTTTATAATTTGAGCATTTTCAGTTACGAAAATGACACAAAATCATATTTTTCAATTATTTTACTTAATAAAAGTACATTTTGGGGTTTCTGAGGTCGCCGATTACAAATTTGATGTCAAACAGCTAACAAAAAAAAAAATTACACATGTCATCAAATGAAAATGGTATTTGCTATTTCGGTTTTTTCAATAATTAAAAGTCATTGTATTTTAAAAAATCTATTTATTTATAATAATATTACATACATTCATCTAATATATACATTAAACAGACACAAGTAATACATACATTGCAACATGATTGTTATGTTGTTAATCTTCGTCACTGTGTTCTTCAATAACAGGTTCGACATTATCAACGTGAAATAGATTCGTTAGAATTTGAGCTGGGCGGATGATTTTGGACAAATACCGTGCATGACTTAAAAAGTAAATGATTGTTGCAACGTGGGCACAGCAACCAACAGTTCTTAGCCCATTTGCACAATCACATACGTAGTTTTTTATACCGTTATATCCAATACTGTTAGGGTCGTACTGAACGTAACATCTGTATACTTTCTTGTTTATATGTCTTGATTTAACTTCACATTTCAAAATGGTATCGTCCTCCAACAAGTATTGCATATTCAAAAGTCCTTCTTCGGTATACATTTCAGCTAAGTATGAAACAGTTTGCGATAACTGGTACGAGCCAGTGAAAAGGATCTTCAAATCTTGCTCTGTCATTTCCGGAAAGTCTAATACGTCATTTGATGTTAACGGTTTGAAGATCCTTTTCTTCCTATTCCAGTTTTGTTCTTCCACAACTTTCGCTAAAGAATTGTCAACGTCTTTTCTTTTCAACATTTGCTCGGCAATTTGATCTTGTAAATCGGTATCGCAATTCAGTCTTTTTCCAAACTCATTAACCAAAAAATTCGCTACTTTGCAATAAAGCATCGCTGAATCCAACATGTTGTTGTTAAACTGATTATGCAAGAGTTTGAATTTACTACCGATTATACCGTGGACAGCCTCTACCACCCACCTCAATTTCGTAACAAATCGACTTTCGTTTGCTTCATTTGTTGGAAGTTGCTTTCTTTTGCCTTTCAACGCTGGCATCAACACAACGAACCCTTGAGATTCTAACCAATCTTTGACGTCTCTGAACCCCCTGTCAAGTATAAAAACATCCCCTTTTTTGAGGATTGATCTCAAGCCGTTCGGATCACTTAGTACATGTTGTAAGATTTTCGCATCATTCACAATTGCTTCGTACGGTCCGTAAACATCTATTACATATCCATCTGTGGCACAAACTGTGAAGGGTTTACAGAGTGGACACTTTTTCTGACCAGAGAAAGATTTTTTTTGGTAACAATTATTACTACTTTTTTGGTGTCGAAGGTATGAACCATCAGCAATCAAGAGCAGGCGATCTTCAAATCCGTGTAATTTTTTTACGTAAGGCGACGTGTGATTAGCAATTAAATCTTCGCGAGAACATGCCCGAGCTCCGAAACGAAGTGGAAAGACGTCTTTCGCGAATGAATCCAAAACCGATTTGCAATAAGCAGATACTAGTTGTTCAGATTTGATATCGAAAATTGACGCAGTGATTGTGTTGGAATTTCCAGTTCTTAATTTAAAAAGGAATATTAAAAGAGCTTGATTAATACTGCGATTTTGAGAATTTCGCAAAGTGACCAACATGTTTTTTAGAGTCTTGATTTCTGCAACTGTGTATCCAGTTAGCGATTTTATGCGCTCTGCCGATAAATTGTAATCATCTACTCTGTCTAAAATACTGTTGTCGCATTTTTTGGACAGTGCATCCAAAAATAATGCCAACTCTTGAGAACTGATAGTACAAGTATTCGAAAATATTTTCAAGTTTGAAATTTCGTCAACGTACATACGTTCACTGATAAGATGTACAGGACAACAGCGATTGCCTTTTGGAATGAAAATTCGTGAACTTATAAATACCTGTAACCTCGCTTTAAACGGAACAACCGGAGATGTCGTAATTGGAGTAAGACATACGCAACAACATTTGTGAGTCGCGGTAACTCTGTTGAAAGGCATCTCGATCATTTCATAGTCCGGTTCTCTTGGACGAAGAACGTAAGGAGGGTCCTTAGAAGATTGTGATGACTGTCCTGTGGAAGATCCAGACTCCGACCGTGACAATTGTTGCGAAGACTGTTCCGAAGATTGTTCTGTGTCATCTGATACTGTCAAATTGGAGAGTGTTGATGAATGTCTCTCTACAGGATCGACAGAATTTTGTTCGCGATCAACATCTGGCAGAGGATTTTCCTCGGGATTGACGTTTGGCAGAGGATTTTCTTCGGGATTAAAATCCAACTAAAGATTTTCTTCAGGATCAGAATCACTGCTCGTCGATGGTGAAACCGTTCGGGATTTAGCGATTGCGGAACGACACAGATGACATAAAACGTCACCTTTCTCTACTCGTTTACCTAGTAGTTTAGTATATAAGTGTACGTCATCATCTGAAGAAATGGACTTCTGTTTTCCGGTATCATAACGCAACAATCTGTTGCATCTTATGCACCTTTCACCAGCCGTACATTTTCGTTTTTTCGGTGGCATCGCACAGTTTTTCCTAAAGAAAAAAAAAGAACATTGTTATTTTTTTTATTATGATTAACAAATTATTTTTTTTTTTTTGAAAAAAATGAAAAAAGTAACTGAAACCCGGAATAAAAAAAAAACCATAATTAAAAAAACAAATAGAACAAAAGTAACGAAAATCGAAAGTACATTAAAAATTGTAAATCAAAACAAAAAAAATGTTGAAAACATCGGTAAACAAAACAGAAATAAATTATTGTATTCCAAATCATTTTTTTATTGAAATATCGTTTCGTCTTAGTTTTGTTTTTTTTTTGCTTTTTTTTAATTCTTTTCATGTGAGTGAACTAAACAACAACTTGAAGTTGACGGCCACCTTCTGTACGATTTCAAGTCGACTATGAGGCAAACGATTGTAGATTGAGGTTATGATTATAAATCAATTTTTATGTTGATTGATATTTAAATTGATATTCAAACTCACCTTAGAATACTGCTTCAATCACTTCGTGTTGAGATAGGCAGGTTAAACGATAAATTAAAAAAACGCTGTTAACAAAACAAATAGATTTGTTTAACGGAGCAGAGCGCGTCGCATGACGTGTGTACTGGACGGCGGCTGAACACAGAGAGAAAGAGAGACCGCGTGGAGCGGGGTTCTCGATGCGTCAGTGCGTAGTGGGCATGCGCAGTACCGTGCGGAGGGGCATACGAGCCTAAGGCCCACGTGGGTACGGTGGCCTTAGGCACTCGGGTACGTGGCTTAATAAGGTACAAGTTGGGATTTTCTCTGCCAGGTGACAGTTTAGTCGGGGAATTCCAAATTTTTTTTCTGAATAATACGTAATTTTTTGTTTGTTAATATAACTATTGACAGCTGTTACGATTAAAAATTCGTGTATAAGAATGAATTTATAATCAGCGACCTAAAAAATCCTTATTAATATCGTTCCCATAGCTTTTTTAAAAAATTTCAAAAATTAAAATATTTTTTCTTCGTTTTGACAGCTGTCATGTGACAAAACTAATTTTTGACATCAAATTTGTAATCGGCGACCTCAGAAACCCCAAAATGTACTTTTATTAAAAAAAATAATTGAAAAATATGATTTTGTGTCATTTTCGTAACTGAAAATGCTCAAATTATAAAAACGGAATTTATTCAAGTTTGATTTTCGGACGCTAGAGACGACCGAATTGAGCCCAATTAGCGTCATTTTGTAGAGGAAGATAGTAGCTTTCTATGCTATGGTGCACGATTTTTTACCATTAATACGTCAATAAAAACCATAGCATTAAATACAAAAAATGACGATTTTTTACGGTTTTTTTGCCATTAAAATTATGTTGCACATGATTTAACTTTACGAAAAAATCTGGAAAAATTCAGGGCATGTCTACACATCTGAAACAAAATTTTGGTTGTGTTAAAACCGCTTTAAAATGCATTTGAAAGCTCAAAAAAAAATTAAACATAAAAAAAACGCATTTTTTGCGATTATGGTGTTTTCATAAGGGTTTAGGGGGTTAAAAAATATCTCTAAAATTTTGTTTTTCAGCCCTCTTTCAGGTTTTTGGGTCGATTCGATCAAACTCGGTGGGGGCCGTCAGACCCCCCTTAACCGGCTACCCCCTTTCCAGATGGACCTAACCCGGATACTAGGAATTTGACTTTTTGTCACCCTGTTATTATACAGTGAAAAGCTAGATGCCCCGTATGGATACCTATTCGAATCACCCCCATGTATATTCTACGATCTTTTTTCGTTGTTGAACGAAAAGCATTTCAACATTTTTTCCGAGCTTTTCTGTAGCACAGGCTTACACTTTTTCCTCTTTTGTGCATGCACTTTCTACTTGGAAGTTTCTAAAAGCACTTCGGAATCATTTAGACCAGTCTGACTATTTTTTTATCATCTGAACTTTAGTGACTGATCCTCTCAAGCCTATTTCTTTAACCTTCGATCAAAATTTAAGATATTGACGTTAGTATTCAGTTGATCATTTATTTATCGCTTGACAGTACACTTCATAACGATAACAAAAGTAAAAAAAATTACGAGGAAAGTACATACCCCCGAAAAAAATGCTTTTTTCTCTAAAACTAAAATGATCGTAGAGCATGGATGCGGATGATTCCGATAGGTATTGATATGAGGTATCTAGATTTCTTCTTTTGTATGTGACCATTCGGGCTTCCCTGTATATGTACATATACACACTCAAATTACAATATAATTCAGTATAGTGCACCATACTATATAAATATATTCAAAAATATATGTGAATATATGTATATATATATTATGGTATATATAACACAGTGCGGTTAGTCTTCATATACGTATGCGTACAAGCGCATCTCCGGTACATGTGGAGTTTTCGCGAGCTCAATAAGCTCGCACGTAGTCCCCGAGCCAATTACTAAAACTGGGACGTTCCGGATATAAAACAAGCCTCGTTAAGCAAAAATGTTAAGTTTTATCTCAACTGGAGCGTTGCCAGCGTTTTCAATCCCTGTATAGTTATATCCGACTCCGTGACGCTGGGAGAAAAGCGCAGTAGAATGAAACTTTTCTCTCTTCGGATTTGCGGCTCTCCGAAGCGATCTTACTTTATTTTGCTTTTCCTCACGTTGCGACAATTCGACCAACATTTGCACGCATTCTCTAATAAAATCGTTAATGAGTTTTCTTACGATCTGAACGCTTTGGTTGAGTATACCGTTTTGAGGGTTATGTCCCACGATATTTTCCCTTGTGGAAAGGGCGGACTACCTTTGGATAGTACGGCTCTTTACGCTTCTCGTTCTTTTTAAATCTTCGGTCCGGCGCTGGTCTTACGTCGTGAAAACATTGGTGAAGCGATCATCCTGGCTCGTTCAGCCGACTTTTTTTCCTGTGATAAAAAAAGCAATAATTGCAGACAGACCCCCTTAAGGGGTAGGCCACTGTAGCTGGGGAAAAATAAGTATATTTTGGGAATTTTTTTTAGCGGAAGAATGGAATAAATCACAATTCTGAAAAAGGTCCTTTATTGTACATATCATAAACTGTATAAACTATTTTTTTCAAAGTAATATAAAACAAAATGGCGGCTGCATAGCGTTTCTTCGACGAAGCCTTTTTTTCGTTGGCGCGCGGCTGGACCAACGGCGCCTGCAATTTTTAATCTACTGTGAATGAATTTTTTTTTCGATCATACATGTGAATAGCTACAGAAGTACGTTGGATTTTTTTGATATATCAATTTTTGCAAAAACAGCGCGTTTTTTAAATAAAGTTCAAAATTCTCAAAAAAACATCGTCCGATAACTGTTTATAAAAAAAACTATGTAATATATCGAGAAAATCCTACGTACATCTATGCAGGATCTGATTGTGAATATACAGTTAAAATTTCAACTCAATTAGTCAAGATTTCTTCGAGTTTTGAGTCCGGCCGACTTGAAAAATGTAGTTTCGAGAAAAACGCGTTTAAGGCGAGAAACCCCTTTAGGAGCGTGAAAAATAGGTATTTTTCGGGAATTTTTTTAGAGGGATTAAAATAATCCGATCATTTTCAAATTTGGACATGAGTTTATTATAACTGTCAAGTTAAAAAATTTTTTTTTTTGGGATGACTAACAAAATGGCGGCGTTATTAAGGGTCTTCGGACGCCTGTTTTTCGCGACATCGAAAAGTGCTGCAGTTGTTACTCTTTTTCTGTTGATCTGAAAAAGATTTAATAAGTGTCATTCGTTTACTGACATATTAAGGGGAAGGATATACCTAAAAAATGAAGAAAAAGTGCAAAATTGAAAATTTGGGAGCCTTTTTACTCCAAAGTTCGAATTTTCGACCATTTTTTCGACATATTTGACCCCAACAAATTATTTATTTACACGCTACCTTTCAAACTTTAGGTATATCCTTCCGATAATATTACTGAGAGCAACCTCCCAAAATTTCATCCAAATCAGTCGATAACTTTTTGAGCTGCAACACGAGCAGTTTTTGAAAAAGTAGTTTCGAGATAATCGCGTTTAAAGTTTACTCGCTACCTGACCGCATGCTGTCCCCGCACTCTAGACTATATGCGATAACTTCGCAAATATTCAATATTTCGAGTTTTTCTTTGGTCAGTACATTCTTTGGGTATTATACTTTCGAAATATGTATAAAAAAATCGATTTTTTGAAAATTCTAAAGGGATTTCTCGCCTTAAAGTTTTTGGTACGGATTGCATCGGACTGAGAGGGGCTGCGCCAAAATTCAAAATAGAAGTATTTAGACACTTTTTCCACCATAATCCTATGAGTATGTAATTTTTAAGATATTAAAGCATCTTTTAAGAGAAAGAATCGATTTTTTGAAATTTCTACAGTGACCTTACCCCTTAAATCTGCAGGCCCTTTTTTGAGCGGGGCATCCCTTTGGCAATGGCAGATATGCACACGGTCCTGAGGCTGTAGGGTCGCTTGAGCCTAACGTATGTGGCGGTTGGATTTTTAAAGTGGTGACACCCGTGGGACAATAAATAGCCAGCAGTCTTCCAGAGATGCATGAAGCATCGCGTCGAGATGACGCCTCTGCTCTCGCGAGTACACTCTTATATCCACGAGAAACCCAGCGCAACTACTTCAGAATGTGTTCCAGATGTCTCGAGAGGAGTGTGGCGTTACACGTGGTTAGCGGCCGGTGTCAATGGGGTAAAACATTAATGGGTCTGCATGAGCTTGGGGACGAAAAAAAACAGGTCGTTTTACAATTTTTTTTTCTTATGAGAGTGGTGGGATGATGATGTCGGGATTTTATACACAATTCATACATAATCTCGCCAAATTACGAAGGTGGGCTGAAAAGTTTCCGGCCTGACCAAGAGATGGTGCCACTAGGTCTAGTTTTGGCGCGGCGTCCTACAGTACCATTCCTATCGAGCTTGTATGTACAGTTTCAGCCCAATCGTTACGTTAGTTTGCGTTTGAGAGCACATTGCGCGAGACGCTTCCGTTGTTTTCGTAAAAATGGAAAAATTGGAAAAACGTGCTGTCATCAAATACTTCCATTTGAAAGGTTTTACACCAAAACAAATAAAAGAAGAGATGGATTCAGCACTAGGAGACTCCTCCCCATCATATTCAACTATTAATCAGTGGGTTTCTGAATTTAAAATTGGTCGTGTGAGCACCTCTGACGAGCTTCGCTCAGGACGGCCCGTTGAAGTCACAACTTCAGAGATGATTGAAAAAATCCATAAAATAGTGTTGGAAGACCGCAGGTTGAAAGTGCATGAGATAGCTGAGACCTGTAGGATGTCAGCTGAACGTGTGCGAAATATTTTGCACAACCATTTGAACATGGAAAAGCTGTGTGCAAGGTGTGTGCCGCGTTTGCTAACGCTCGACCAATCGAGCGTTTGCTAACGCTCGACGCTACCGACAATTTGGCGCTGTATAGACGTAATCCAAACGAATTTTTGCGTCGATTCATAACTGTTGATGAGACATGAGTCCACCACTAAACTCCTGAAAGTAAAGAACACTCAAAACATTGGGTTGGAAAAGGGGAACCAACCCCAAAGAAGGCAAAAACAATTTTATCGGCAAACAAGGTTATGGCTACTGTTTTTTGGGATGCGAGAGTTATGAGAAATGTATCAGTGTTGATGGAGATTATGTTGAAAAATAAAGCAAAAAAAAATTTTTAAATATCGTTTTTCTTGGTCAGGCCGGAAACTTTTCACCCCACCCTCGTAGAGTTTTTTTTTAATTGGAAAATATTTATAAGAAATTACGTTATTATTAATTTGGCTGATTTGAAATGAAAAAATGAAAAAAATAGCCAGCTGTAAAAAAATACGCTATGGGTATGTTGCAAAGAAATAAAAAATAGAGCACGTACCACCCGTTTATTTTGATTTGTTTCATTCCAAATTCAATAGGGGCGCATTAAATTGAGTGAAAAAGGCAACGCGTTGGGAAGACAAAATTGAAGTTTACGTATTTTCGCATTTTTTCTGGATACGGAGCATAAGGGAGTAAAATCACATTCCACATATTTTCGACTTATAAAGAAAATATCAAAACTCCAATTTTTTCCCCCATCTCGACCAAAACTGCGTGGCTTCACTGAATTGTCGATAATTTCTTTTTTACTTCGATTTTTAACTTCATTCTCAGCTCATTCTTTTCAGAATCATTTTCTATTTGAAATGATGCTTGATTCATGGAGGTTTGATGATTTTTCGATTTTTGACAGAATTTCAAAGACGGAGCATCGATTTTCACCAATTCTTCCAACATGTCTCTTTGTCGGTCGTTTATCAAGTGAACTTCTCGGGAAAACTAGTCAAGATTTCGGGATGAATCAAGCGCCATTCTCTAAGGCTACCAAAGTCCTTTTCAAAACCCCCTCAAGAAGTCTCCCTGACGCAAACGGGACCACCGCTACAGCTGTTTGAAATTTTCAAATTGGTAAACTTTAAAAAAGTGTCAAAAAAGATCGAAATTTTATTTTTCGACTTTTACAGCATTATAAGGGTCTATTTGATGGGAAATATTCTGCCGATAACGGATATCGCCGAACTTTCGCCCAAAACCCAAAATTAAGTCAACTAAACGCGAAAAACGTGTTTCCCCACACACCCTATACATACCTTCGTAAATTCATTGTTATAAACGAGCAATATTATCAGCTATCATAAGATCTGAAATTAGATGTATAATGGGGAATAATTATCAATCAATTCGTATTATTATAAAATATTATACTATTAATCACTTAAATTGAATATTAATTAATTCATTCATTAATGTAAATATATTAATTTAATATTTTTTATTATATTTAATATGAAATTGTTCAATAATACTCATTTTACAAACGTTTAAAATTTTTTATGATGATCCTTTCAATATTAAAAAAATCTTATTATTAAATATATTTTTAACAGCAAGACTCCCCTCCATTTCTAGGATTTATCATAAAATGATATTCAATCAATATTTTAATGAATATTAAATTGTACATGTAGGGTCCCCCTATATGTAAGTACGTATAGGGGGACCCTACACATACCCTCACATATCTGTACATACGCGTTTCGTAATAGAGTTTCGCCTTGTTAATTTCGGCTGCTTTAGCAGCTCGTAACAACATTTGGCCTGTTGTAGTACACACCAAAATTCTCTGTTCTCACTCGTTGGAAACAATTCTTAGCTGCTTGCCGAAGAAACGCAAAGTCTCTTTAAACTTTCACGTACGGCCGCGACTCCGCGCGTATATACAAGTTTCGTCTACGAGTAGAAACTGACGTTTATACGTGTGTATATATCTCCAGTCTTCGACGAAACTTGCGACTTGGCTCTCGGGACATGTATACATATGCTTGTTCGAGAATACATTGAAAATTTTCAGCAAGGGCAACTGCTTCATCCTGGGGGATTATGACTCTTCTTTTCAACCCTTCAGCGATCAGACTGCGCACCCCCGTTTCGCGTGTATTCGCCAAATTCCACGCAAACGCGGCTCCCATTCGTGCTTGTTATTCGATCGACTTTTCGTCCTGGGGGAACCTCGCTTTTCGACAAAAGAATCAAGTCGGACATTTGAAAGCCGGAGGGCTCGAGACGAGGTTGATGGCGGAGAGCGATAGTCGAAAAGATATTTTTCTTTCTTCCCCCAATTGATTATTTATTCTGACTTTCGTCGGAAAGTACAGACTCTTCGCGAGCTGGAGTTTACGAGGCCCGCTTAGGTCTAGGCCTCTGTCAAGTCGCAGGCACATGTATGGATTAAGGCGTTACCCCCACTTGTAGCGCAAAAAAGGCCTTTTTCATGAATTTTTTAAAAGAAAACTACAAAACTTTTTTAATCGATCAATATACCATCTTAAAGAACACATCTTGATGAACTTTCAGTAATTTTTTTATTGAAAAATATTACATTGTTTAGTGGCAAATGGCCGTCAATGAAATAATGTTTTTATGTACACGGTTTGCGGTGACCAACATTGCGGCGAAGTGGATCATCTGAAAAAAAATGCGGATGGATTTAGTCAAATATAAGTATAAACTAGTCTTTAATCGAAGGATTTTAAAAAATATTCATTTTTCACAAAATGGCGGACTGTCAAAGTTAATGGTTCGATTTTAACGAAAAAAAACGGCCGTTTTTTGGCTATAAAACGGCCATATTTTTTCGAAAAAAAAAAAATCGAACGATCAAAGACTACATTTTTATGTATTAAATAAGCCTGCAAAATTTCAAGAAAATCGGTTCATTAGTGTTCGAGTAATCTTGGTCACCGACTTCAGAAATGCCATTTTGAGAAAAACGCGTATAAAGTTTCAATTTCAGTTTACACGAAGAAAATATTTTTTTTGTAAATTTACATAGTCATCTATTCCGGGCCCATACAGAAATATGGGCCCGGATACTTATACTTAAAAAAAATGCAATAAAAAAAATCGATTTTTTCAAAATCGTAAGTGGGGGTAACCCCTTAAACCTTCACGGCCACGCATTCTGGCTATAACACGCTGATCACAGGGGGTCGCAATGACCCCAGCCATGTTTCAAACGATTGCCGCGTTGACCGCATCGTTCCAAATGACTCATAAAAATTCAGGATATTAGTTTGGACATTCTAGAATATGGCATTCTCGGTATTACATTTTAATCGAATTTTATAATGGCAGAAAAAAATCAGCAAGGGGTCAATGCGTAAAAAATACCTTTTTTGTACTTAAAAAATCATAACTCTTGCAATTTTTAATTTTTTTTTCCATAAAATTTTAAGATGATACTCTCAAGATATGATAGTTTAAGGAAAAAAATAGCTCCATAGTGGACAAAAGTTTTAGAAAAAAAAATTGTTTCACGGTCGATAGTCTTTCTCACGAAGGCGACTCGTCTGCCTTCTAAGCACCGTTAGGAGGCAGACCAGTCGCCTTGGCCGCCAGCAAGTTATAGTAATTTTGGCTTGAAGTCGCGCGAATCATCCAATTTTTTATGCAAAAAATATTGAATATAGAATATTGAAATTTGGTATGTTTACTAAGCGGTCTTTATTGAACATGATAAAAATTTTTAACGTTTGACAACACATGGTTCTGGGAGTGGGAGGAGCCACGTATGCCGGTGCGCGGGCGACGACATTCTTCGCTCGCGGAAGCCCTAAGTCCCGGACAGGTGATCTGAAGCAAAAAAATCAAACATATTTGTACTTTGCACATTAGTGTGTATATGTTGGCCTACAATCAAGAAGAAAAATTGAAAAATAAAAAAATAGTGAGCAAAAAACTGCAAAATGTTTGGGAAAAAAACAAACGTCCTTCCGATCGCTAACTATTTTTTTATTTTTCAATTTTTCTTTTTGATTCTAGGTCAACTTATACACAATATCGTACAAAGTAAAAATATGTTTGATTTTCTTGCTTCAGATCACATGTCCGGGACTTCCGCAAGCGAAGAATGTCATCGCCCGCGCACCGGCATACGTGGCTCCTCCCACTCCCACCACCATGTTTTGTCAAACATTAAAAAATATTTTGATGTTCAGTAAAGACCGCTTAGTCAACATACCAAATATCAACATTCTATATTTAATACTTTTCGCAAAAAAAAATTGGTGAAAAATCGAACATGTTTGGCCCAACAAGGCAGAACTCAATGTTGTAAATTGTTCGAATCTGTATTTCTATGACTCAAACTGCCGACTATCTGAATACATGTTCTCGAATAAATGAGCTCTCGAATCAATAATCCTTTGTTGTAATAGTTATTCGATTTCGTCATCGGTCAAAGGATAAAAATTCGAATTATTTAACCTTCGTTGTTTTCAGAGTTCATAATTCTGTCGTTTTGAAATCTTTGTCGTTTTATATTTGGTCATTCGACATTTTGACCCCCACCCCAAATACTTTTTTTACCTACTGTATGTTGTACTCGTGCCTGCCAAATTTCATAACGATTGCTTATCTAGGGCCCTAGGAGCACTTTCGCAAACTTGGAAAACGTGGTTTAAAAAAAAAGCTCATCCCGCTCTCAGTACCATGATTCGTCAAACTCAAAAAAATATAATCACGTTGAACAAACTCCGCCTGGTGAACGTATCAAATTTCAACATTCTATATTAAGTATTCTTCGCATAAAAAATTGATGAAAACTAGGACATTTTTTGGCCCAACGAGAAACCTCCGGTAAATTTTGATCCCCCGTCGAGACGGTCTCGATTTTTTGCTCCTCACTCGTATCGCAGCCCCGCCACGAGTCTCTCCTCTTATCACACGTGCATATCACGCTTACAAATATCGGAATAATCCACGCGGCTTCGTTCACCATAATGGAGGGGTTGGGGATGGAAAAAAAGTCGAGAGGTTACATGTATTCAGAAGTACAAGGGTGGTGAGGTCGAACGATGGGGCTGTGTATGATAAAGATACGAGCTCGAGCTCACGTTCTTATCAATCGCATCTTTTTTCTTCTCGCTGTGTCTCTCATCGGCCCTCGTGGAGGTTACCGAGGGCAAGGAACTCTGCCGGCATTTACCGACCCTCATGGTTCCTCGGTGCGCAATAAGGGCATGATACCCTTCACCGAAATGGATCTTCAAGACCGTTCTCACTTTGGAACAATCAACACCCTTGTCTCAATTGGCTAACGCCCCTCCCCCCGCCACGTTTCTCTTCTTCTTCTTCTTCGTCTTCCTCAGCTTCTTCTTCTTCTTCTCGATCTGACGAAATTCTCGGCGGAAGGATCCTGCTCGGGGCATATGTGGACCGGCGCATTCAATCTCGTTCCTCCGTATCGCGCGATCTCGTGCACGTAAAAAAAGTACCCTAGAGCTCGATCGAATCGGATTTTCGGGCGAGAAAAAAAAACGTGAAGAAAAATCGATCGACGTCTCGGTGAGGGAGAGAATAAAAATCCTCTCTCTATACCTTATCTGACCTGCCCGCGTCATCCATTTGGACCCAAAGCTTCTCTCGATATATAGACTCATCATCGAATACGAGCGAATAAAAAAAACGATTCCCTTTCACTCAATGATCGCGGAAAAAAAATCACGCTCGTGCTGTGGGAATCCTGCGGCCGGACGCAGACTCCCATTGACGCGGAGCATTTTCTTTTCTTCTCTTTGTTCGCCGGGAAATTTACGTGCGTCAAATCGCCTGACATCAAATCTCCGTTGCGAAATAACTTCGACAGTTATCGCACGAATGGCCGCGCCACGGAACAACTCGAATAAATATGTATCAATGGAGGGAGAAGTTGAGGGCTGATGGAAGATTTCGGCTGAATCGACGATCGAACTTTTTTTGGCCGGATATTCTTCATTATCCACCGTTGAAATCCAATGTAACGAGAAAACACAGAAGTCGGAAAAGGGAGTTTGCGGAAAAACGAAAAAATAAAAGTTGCGGGAATTAATGAAAAAAATTAACGTAGAAAATCTTTTGAAAAACAAGGTTTTATTTATAAACTATTGAACTAAACAGTAATAAATAATATTTAGTATATCCCGTGCGGAAAACTGATAGGGCATCCCTAATAAAAATAAGGGCCTTTCAGGGCTTTCTTAGTGCTTTCCCTAGTAAGGATTTCCACAATGGGCCCAAACTTGGCCATCATCGGGATAAACTTGTAGGGATTTCCACAATAGGCCCCGACTTGGCCATTATGGGGATAAACCTGTAGGGATTTCCACAATAGGCCCAGACTTGGCCAGTATAGGGATAAACAAGTAGGGATCTGCACAATAGGCCCAGATCTGACTATTATAGCGATAAACCAGTATAAATAGCTTAGGCTACATGGTTGATGGTATTTCAATTATTCAAATCGATTATATACATCGATCGAATAATATTATCGAACGCAAATTGGGAAAAAGCGTAAGGGCATTAGCAAATAAAAAATCAACGATGAACACAAATATGCAGACAAACATCAGACAGTATTTATTTATCAAATTAAAGAAACCTTTTACATAGATACAAACAATTACTCATGGTTTCGCTCATACATGGAGTACCGCTAGTGCGTAAGTGTGAACAGTCCCAACCGGTTTTCTCGACATTTTTATAGCAACTAATTTCCGCTCAATACTCATCATAGGGAGAATTATTTCTTCTGAAGACTTCGCTGATATTTCCCATTCATAAACTTTATCTGACTGTGTAGGATGAGTAAATAAATTGGTCTTTGTTTTCCAGATCTTTCCCTCAATGGAAATAGATTCTAGTGATTCAGTAGACCCATATATTTTTTTATTTCTACTACACATCCATTCCTTAGAATGGATTATTTTTTGTATTAATTTTGTCATGGCAGTTTGTCATAAAGGCTCACATGCAAATACGCAATCACATTTCTACGCGCGCACACATACATACACATGTACTCACGCCCTCACCTATGCACACGAACAATTACATAAAAACAAATACAGATATACCTTGACGCATTTAACATACACGTATATCCACTGATACGGATATTTTATGGCGCTGAAATGGTTATGATGAGGCGCCGTTGAGGCATTTTCAGGGCGCTAAAATGGTTTTGATGAGGCGCCATTGAGGCAACTTATAAGGCCCCGGTCGTTGCGCCTTTAATGGCCCTTGTTGACAAAGTGTGACCGGCCGCTAACGGCCCTCATGTGGCTTCCAGATTAGGGCCCGAATAAAGTTAGGGGAATGTTATTGGGGCCCGATCACAGCCCCAACTCAATTTCCGCACGGGATGTAGTTGAATAGTTAAGCGATAGAAAGACCCCATCCTTCGTCACTGATCAAAGGCGCAGGCAGTGCATACTTAATATAACTTACATAACATAGAACTTTAAACAATGTAAATATTTTCTTGAAAGCTTAAGGCGTGAAACGTCATTACACTGGAAATAAAGCCTCAAGCATTTAAGAAAATATTAAAATTTTTAAATGTTATTTTTATCAGTGAGCAAGGATGGGGTTCTTCTGTAGCTTTACTATTTAACTTCATGCACTGAATGTTATTTTTTACTTTTTAGGTGCATATTTCATAAATAGAAGCTTGTTTTTAAAAAGATGTTTACGTTATTTTTTTTATTTTGTACTTTTGAGCATTAGAATTCGTTTAACCCTTGCCTGTCACACCTCGAAAAAATTACGTAAAAGTCATTGTGGGTGAAATTCACCCCAATCATTTTGCAAGGTGATACATTATTGAAATAAAAAAAAATACGGCAATGTACATTCAACTCTTTTCTACACGATCATACTGATTATTTTCAAAAAGTGTGATTTTAAATATACAAAAAAATGTCGCATTTTCCCGAATTTCCTGGAAGGTATTCCAGGTCAATAAACGGCTGGGGTATATTTTACTCGGTGTGACCATTAAGGGTTAATTATGGCTAGGGCTATAGTACTTGTCAACCGAGAACCAAATAAACCTATAAAATGTTCAATTGTCATATATTTTTCTTCTGGGTGAATTAAGGGAAGATATACACCAAGGAGCCGGAAAAAGGTCACTTTTGTGATTTTTTTCGAGGAAAACTATTTGAAATTTCGGATTGGGGTTTTAATTATCTAAAAGTATATACATTCAAAAATATGTTTAATGTTCTTTATTTAAAAATATCAAAAATATACAAGGATATTGTATGTATGAAAAAAAATCGATTTATGACAAAATGGTGGACGTTTCAACATAAATAGTGATTTTTGGGCCAAAAATTAGTTATTATTTTGCCTATAAAACAAAAACTAAGTAACGGAAAAAAATCCTATGACAAGTACTAGATAATGGTGTATAGAATAACCACAAAAAACCTCAAGGCAATCGGTTCATTGGTTCTCGAGAAATTTTGGGTCCTGATTTGAAAAACGTGGTTTTGAGAGAAACGCGTTTGAAAATTTGGGAATGAATAAATCATGAAATTTGTCAACTCACATGGAATCATCGACACCAGGCCCATAGTGTAGGTCTTCTACGGTCGACGGAATGTTCATAGCTTCTAAATCCTCGACCTCGACCATCTAGGTGTATATCTGCCCTTAAGAAAAAGCTCAAACAATCGTGAAATTATAACTTTTCTCAAGTTTGAAAGAAAAATGTGTTAAAAAAAACTTTAACGTGCTATAAAATTTTTTTAAAAAGACTTTTTCAACGACTTTTTTAATTCACTTTAAATAGATTTTCATACTGAAGAAAATACACTTTGGTTTGATTCAATCGGTCTTTTAGTTTTTTTTGCTATCACGCCCGCCAATTTGGAAAAAGCGTGAAAATGAAAACTGGAGAAAACGCGCTTCAAAGTTTTCAATAGGAGGAAACATCAATATCAAATATCAATAGCTTCTCTGCTTTTCGCCTCGTATCTTCGAAAATATTTACAATTGGCCTTTGTAACTTTGTAAACATATTCTTGAATAGTTTATCTATCGATTCAAGCAATTAAAAAAAAATGATTTTTCGGACACTTCTAATTTAGGCTCCCGCCTTAAATATGTTTCATTTCATTCCGAGAAGTTTTGTTTGTGTTTGCCTAGAATCTGAATTCAATTGTACCTAAGTGGCTAATTGTTGAGGTATTAGGTAAATTAATTAGGAACCCCAGTGCAGGTCGTTGATAACAAGTGGCGCGCGCGCCCGAGCGTTGTACGTGACGTGGCTGGAGATACGTGGGACTTTCTAATATGAGAGACAAGTGCCGAGAACGGGATGCGAAGAGTGGAGCTCTTCTCGCGTCTTCTTCACCCTAACAACTCCATTCACAAGTGTACCCACCCTCTCGCCACCCTCTCGTTCGTGTATAAATCCTTTCAGCGTTTCTACGCGTCCTCCCCTTTACGCTAAATCTGCGGAAAACCTTGAGGCGACAAATTCTCGTCTTTCCATCAGCGAACTCCAAGATTTGCTTTCATAGAACCGGAAATGTGGAAAATGAAATCGCAACCTGTACATTTTGATTCCGTATGTCGAATCGCACAAATAAAGGGAACTGTGTTTTTTTTTCTAATTCAACTACATGGAAAAGTTAATCATGTCGAATTCAACGATGTTTGACGAATTCGTGTTCTTGTCATATATCAATTTTTTTTTAATCCTGATGACTTTGACAACTTTGAAAAAAATTACCCTGATACAAAAGATTTCATTGTAACTAATGTAGCCTCCAAAAGCCTTCAAACTTGCGCAAATATTTTCAGGTATCTTCAAATTGAAGGCAGATATTCAGGTGTCTGGTTTTCCGTGGACCACTCTGTTCGAAATATACATATATTTCGAAAAACGTCATTCTGAAGACTTCCAGAATTATCTCCACTGGCGTTTATTGTGTGCCTACTTGTAACAGTCGAAAACAGTTCATTTTTGGGATTTTTTTAAAGAAAATCTTGATGATAAATTTCTACAAAAATTCGGTACAGGTAAAAGTATTATCTGAAAAACTCTGTAATTATTTTGTGTAAAAATAGTTAATTATAATAGATTTACAGCTTATGTCCGGGGAGCACCTCGTGAAAACGTCTTTTGCGGTGAGCAGTGCCTTTCTGAACTAGGTTATCTAATATAGAAAAATCAAACAGATTTCGTTGGTATATTAGTTCATCGTATGATTAATCGAACGAATTTCTGAAATATCCATAAAAAAAAATGGCGCGTGTTCAAAGTAAGCCTTGATTTTTGCGAAAAAATTGGCATTTTTCGTTCATCAGGATTTTTTTTCCAATGTATACTTTCGATTAAGTATACATCGGGAAAAAACTCCTCTGATCAAAAACTAGATTTTTGTATCTCAAAAAAGCCCTAAAATTTTCAGAAAGATCGATGCAGTCGTTTTTGAGATATTTTGCTCACCCACTTTGAAAACGTACCATAAAACGAGAATAAATTGACATTAAGGGTAACTTTTACAGTTTTTGGGGCTCATTTAACAGAGCGCCAAAATACCGTTTCGACTAATTCTTGTTTAACTTTTTTTCTATTGCTGCTCAAATTTAGTGTTCAAGTTTATTATAATGTTGCTCAAGTTAATTTTGATCTCAATGATAATGCTAAGAGTGATTAAGGTTCTAGGTACTTCATATTTTTTTGTAAAATGTTTCCTTAATAAAGATGGGAATTTGAATGTAAAAAAATCGTTGTTTTTAATTTAATTCCGTGTATGACGCATCAAATATACCATTTTCCATAATCAAAATGAATGTCAAAGTGATTCTAATTATGTAATCTTTTACATAAGTTGCATTTCAATGCCTTGTCAATGAAACCCCACAATCGAGGTTACTTTGACACCTATAAAAATGGGGGAGGGCTGGTGGGGCTTGACTTTCTTACACATTTGATAGCTAAAGGACACATTGCTCTATTGGAGCAAAAAGGTTAGAATTTAGGATGTTAAAAAAAGTTACCTACAAAAAACGTTCAAAAAGCGTTTGATGTTTCGAATGACGCTCTGAGCGTTCCGACGGGCGTCAACATAACAGCCTATAAATCTGCCAACTTTGATCCGATCACCTTAATATTTTCAGGGAACATTTATAAGATCATATGCTGTCGAAAATATAGGTTTTGAAAAAAAGTGATTTTTCGACTTTTGCTACTAGACGTAGCCCCTTAAGGGGGCTTCTCACTTTAGACGCTAAAAAAGGCAATTTTCATGAATTTTTTGGCTAGGTTTACGTTATAGATATCGATATAAAAGTTGTTACACTTAATCAATACACTTTCGAAATAAATTTAAAAAAATTTAATGTATTTATGTAACCCAAACAAACTTTAAACGCGTTTTTCCCGAAACAACGTTTTTCGACGGCTTGTTTATAAAAACTTCGAAACTACTGAACCGATCCTTATGTAATTTCAACCACATATTCTTTACAACTAGAGCTATAGCGCATATCAAGGATTTTTTTAAATTTTGATATTTACTTTTTTTTGCAAAAAACTGAAAAAACACCTTTTTTCGTCTTTTTTTCGAAAAATGTCCGCCATTTTGTTATTTTTGCATACACAAAAATCGTATGATATGCACTATAGCCATTGACATGCTGAATCTAAAACCGTTTGATTTTTTTGTTTCGGATGATCCATCTTCGAGATTTTATGAACAGCGGAGATCTACAATTTTTGAAAGGCATTCTTTAACTATCATTTTGGTCTATAAATAGAAATTTTAAAACATAAGTTTTTTCATGAAATGTATTTCGAAAGTGTATTTATTAAGTGTAACAACGTTTATATCAATATCTATAATGTAAACCTATCAAAAAAATGATGTAACTAGCCTTTTTTAGCGTTTAAAATGAGAAGACCCCTTAACATTACTCAAATCGCAATGTCTTCAAAATTACTTTTATAAAACGTAAACTCATTTACGTAAAGGTAATTTCATGCACCATTCCGTCCCTAAAATCAAGTACCCTGTAGCATATAGAAGTCCAACTACTAATTAGGACGACAGGGTCGGTTATAAGTTGATGGACACCTAGACTCTCATCCGCGCATTTGTTGGTGTGGAACTTGCGGGGGAATTAATTGGGATGTTTCGTCCAACGGTTGCGTGCGAAAGAGTTCAACCGCAGTAGGCTGCATTTGCAGCGACAATTTTTAATTGTTTCCAGATTATTTGTGGCTTCCGTGAGTTTTCGTCAAAAAAGTGTACAGTCGACATCGAGGTACATACTAGTTTGACAACGTTTCGTTACAGCCGTCCCAAGCGAACGGTGAAGTTTAATCAACGAAAATCAGGTAAATTTTTCTTGCCCTTTCCTTTTGGGCTGAAGGCTTCTCCATATCAAGCCCGCCCGATAGCGCCTAATGGGGACTGCTCCACCAAGCCAAGTTTCGCACTAATTTTTCGGGCATCGTGGCTGGAAGTGGGCGATAGTTGGTAAGAAAGAAAATAGTCAAGGACGATAACGGCTTCATCGTCATAGAGCGGAGTCGAGAGAACGCTTGTTTCCTGGCAAGTGGCCAAAACTGTTTCCTCTTCTTAGCTTCAAGGATCGCAAGGAATGGAGCCCTCGTGCGCCCACTGGCCCAACCAAAGCTCCAACGAATGGACAAATTTCTCCGCTGAGTTTGGCACAGCAGTCTCAGGGCTAGTTGCGCACTTCGGTCGTACGGTAAAAAAGAGCTTTCCACAGATATATGCAAGAATCTGGTCATCATCTTACAGCACACTGCCATATATATTCCTATGCATACAGGCACAATTGGAGGGTGGCTGTGTACAATCGAAATTCTTTTATTCTAGGCTGCGTGCCAAAGAAGTTGGAAAATGCAGCGACGCGAGGTCCGCTAAGCATTTCTGACGTCTTTATAACTGCTGAATCTGGGATGCGACCAGCCACGATTAATCATCGCATTATTCCAAACCATCAGACGACCTTGACACTTTTCGTCCACAACACTCCGGCTACACTTTAGCGGGACCTGAAAAAACCTTCCAACTTCTCGACGAAAGATAGTGCTGTCATTTTTTCCCCAGGTACTTTGCTGTAATCTATGGAACAGTCTTCATCCCTATTGTAACGGACAGAGGGGGTTGAGGGGTTATGCCTAGCTGTAAAAGTCGAGAAATCACTTTTTTCACAGCCAAGATATTTTGTCAGTATCTTATAAACGTTCCCTGAAAATTTCAAGCCGATCGGATCTAAATTGACAGATTTATAGGCTGTTATGTTGACGCCCGTCGCTCGGAGCGTCGGTAGAAACTTTAAACGCTTTTTTCTCGAATGTACATTTTCAAAGTCGGCGAGCAAAATATCTTAAGGCATCACCCCCACTTGTAGCGCAAAAAAGGCCTTTTTCATGAATTTTTTAAAAGAAAACTACAAAACTTTATAAATCAATCAATATACCGTCTTAAAGAACACATCTTGAAGAACTTTCAGTAATTTTTTTATTGAATAATATTACATTGTTTAGTGGCAAATGGCCGTCAATGAAATAATGTTTTTATATACACGGTTTGCGGTGACCAACATTGCGGCGAAGTGGATCATCTGAAAAAAAAATGCGGATGGATTTAGTCAAATATAAGTATAAACTAGTCTTTAATCAAAGGATTTAAAAAAATATTCATTTTTCACAAAATGGCGGACAGTCAAAGTTAATGGTTCGATTTTAACGAAAAAAAACGGCCGTTTTTTGGTTATAAAACGGCCATTTTTTTCGAAAAAAAAAATCGAACGATTAAAGACTACATTTTTATGTATTAAATAAGCCTGCATAATTTCAAGAAGATCGGTTCATTAGTGTTCGAGTAATCTTGGTCACCGACTTCAGAAATGCCATTTTGAGAAAAACGCGTTTAAAGTTTCAATTTCAGTTTACACGAAGAAAATATTTTTTTTGTAAACTTACGTAGAGTCATCTATTCCGGGCATCAAAAAAACTGCACTTCAAATTGCACTTCAAAAAAATGCAATAAAAAAAAATCGATTTTTTCAAAATCGCAAGTGGGGGTAACCCCTTAAGGAATCATCACAGTGTGACCGCTCGAAAAATAGCCGATTTTCGCGATTTTTTTTAGGTGGATAGGATAAGCTAATCGGTCTAATTTTTTTGTTACAAATTGAAGCACCGATAAAGAATACAAAATTATTTTTAAAAATTTTCTTTATTTTTTGTTCAACATTGTTTATATTTGCGGAAAATTGGGTGGAAAAAAATGGTGTCCCATGGCGGCCAGGACTGCGGCCGTAAATTTTATCTGAAACAAAAATTTCAAAATGGTTATTAATCTGTAGGAAAGCTCTCCCTATGGAGGTTTTTAAAGTGAATTTTGAAAAAATGGCGGCTGTTTGAACAAAAAGTATCAAATTTAGCCTTTTTTCGACAGTTTTTCGCAAAAAATAGGAACATTGAAAAAAAGCTTCCATAGCAACATAAGGAATGACATGAAGAATGTTCTGTTAAAATTTCGAACCGATAGCTCGAAAACTCTTCCTTTGAGAGTGGCCACCGTTTTGAAAGAGACTATTCCGAGAAAAACGCGTTTAAAGTTCTAAGAAAGGCTGTTAAAAAAGGCTTAACTTTTTCTAAGAATGGTTGTAGCAACCGAAAAAATTCGAATTTCGATCTGAAAATGGGACAGAATGTTTATAATCTTCTATACTATCGAATAATGCAACAAAATATCGATTTTTTGAAAATTTTATACTGTGATAATTCCTTAAAAACTAGTGCATCGATCATTCTGAAATTTTTAGGGCATTTTCTAGAGGTAAAAATCTAGTATTTGATAGGAGGATTTTTTTTCGACGTACACTTTCGATTTGATGAACGAAAAATGCGCATTTTTTTCGCAAAAATCAAGATTCTCACGTTGAACACGCGCCATTTTTTTTAAATCGATTTTTCGGAAATTCCTTCGACTAATCATAGGATAAACTAATTTGGTAACGAAATCTTTGATGCTTAATAACCTGGTTCAGAAAGGCTACATAACCTCGCCAATAGCCTAGCAATAGCAACCTAGCATAACCTAAAATGGCTCACCACAAAAAACGTTTGCGAGAGGTGTTTCTCGGACATATGCTGTAAATCGATTTTAATTAGATACTTTTACACAAAACAAATCCAGAGCGTTCTTCAGATCATACTTTTTCAAATACTCAATTTTTGTACCATTTTAACATCACGATTTTCTTTAATAAATCCAAAAATGAGCTGTTTTCGACTGTTACAACTAAGCATCACCCGTTGAGTATGTTTTCATTGAACTTGTAGAGAACCATGGAAAATGCGCATGCTGGCAATCAGGCCCAAGAGGTGCCTCGCCTCTTTACTGGGCAAGGGAGCAAGCCTGGCACCCCTAACGATCTTCCAACAGCCTCTTCTTTTCCAGAAGAAACGAACCGCTGTAGAAAACTGGTTTCATCAAGAATTCCTTTCATCGCAAATGAAAAGTATGAGAATTTACAGGTGCCAAATGAAAATATAATTGAGGTCGAAGGATTTCGGCTAAAGGATCGTGCAACAGAGCATTAGGATTTCACATGTAACATTCTTACGTTGTCAGGTAAGCGCTTCTTTTGGGCATAGGTATCACCAGGCAAGAGCTAATTATGAGTTTACGTTGTTAGTCAAACGCTTTGTTTCGTTGAAGAACATGTCTGTCCATGTTGAGGAAATTCACTTTCGGTGATTCGCGTTGTGAAGACAAGGGCTGCTATTGCATTTCCATAAGTGGTTTTCGAAGACCTACCCCCTTGCGGCGTTTGTGGGTGCGTTCTCGCATTTTCTCGCTCTTTCTCTCTCAAGGCTAAGTAACGAGGTCATGTACCACCGCATAGTTTCGGTACGGCGCGACCAGTCTGTGCTCGATAATGGGCTCCTGGTCTCGGAAAATATACGTTCTTCGTGCACAACGATGTGGGAGGACGAGAGTCTCAACGAGCAAAGAACGGATAGGGGTACGCGGAGGGTCGCGGTTGGTCGGAGGGTTTTCAACTATACACATACATATATACATATATATTTGTACGTGGTTATACGTGCCTTGCAGCCCGATAGATCGCGACCCCGGGCGCGGATACCCCGTGGCCCAGAAAGTTCGAAAAAACCAGAAAAAATCTAGGTTATGTATCCATACAGCTAAGGGGACAAAGGGCACGCAACCCTTGCGATGCAAGGGCTTAATCCGCAGGCTAAACCTTCCCCTCCTTTCCTCGTATAGCTGATGTACGATGCATAATATTACCCTTGAGTATGCCAAATGATCGTGCAAGAACTTAGAGTCCACCGTGTCGTCCACGAGACTCTATAAAAATACCGGATTTATGGGCTCGCGAGGGAGTGAATAATGCTGCGGTATTTCGCTCATGGCTATACGAGACGAGAGACCTCCGATACAATACAACGTACACGTCATCCCTTTTCATCCGTCTTACGTACACGTCCTTTCGAGGATCCTTCTTCAACCCAACCCAACCCCTTCCTCCGGAATGCCATTCTTGAAGATGCCCTTGTCGGGAGTGTTCGCCAGTGGCGGGACTCTTGCTACCGGACAAGAGAAAAATGGCATACTTGACATCGTTGTTGTACTTCACTCTTATCACTGGCGAGTTGCAGCGTGACAATCGAATAGAGAAGCACGAAGGAGAATGTTGCTTCGAAAACAATTTGCTCTTTGGACAGCACTAGACCTAGCCGAGTGCAAAGATACTTCGCATCAAACGTCTTGGGTGTAATCCTGCTCATTCCTCAAGATCACTGTATTCTTACCATTTCAACAGCGTTGTTTCGACACTAGCTACAAATAGCCTTGTTGGGTGGTGAAGGATGGAACTCCTCATCGTTCATCATCCCTGGGGCTTGTTCTCCAACAAGTGATAGCTACGGAACGAGGCACGAGATGAGCGTACGATTGAATTACATAAATTGAGAAGTGGGTGTAACAGATTGTTTCGACACTTGGGCATTACCGTAAGTCGGTTGGCTCCCGGAGTTAGCTTTCCTGCGATTACGAGGTTCAATTCCGAGTAGGTAAGTAGCATGTAAAGTAGAGACTTTTGGTGTGTACCTAAGTATATACGCGAGGATAATCCAGAGAGGGCAATTTTCCGGAAACGGAGACGATCATCGCACCCCCGCTCCCCTTTCACATTTCTCTTCTTCTGGAGCATCGGAGCTTCTATTGCGGGGGATGATGACGTCTAAATAGTCATGTATACACGTGTACTATATGAGCACCAGCAGTCTGACAGTCGAATCCCGAAATCAAGCGTTTTCCTCTTGGTGGTTGTGTTTGGGGATGGGTCTACTATCGTAGACACTCGCGCAGCCGGATGTACAAACGACCTCGTTTATTTAAGTGCCTCCCTCATTTCGCTGCCAGCCTCCATTCCTAAAGCTCACTCTCATCTCGAGTCACCCCCCAAATCTTGGACGGGAGAAACGGATCTGCCAGCCATAGGGCGTTCATCCCCGTTTACCGTGTCTTGCCAGGAAGAAATAAGCTGTACATCTCTTGCCCTCGGCTTGGAACGAAACGTGACGTTAACGGAGACAAGAGAGCGACGGGGGTGAAAAAAGCAACATGTACACGAGAAACGCGCGGTTCGAGCAAATGGGAAAAAAGCCTTTGGAGGATCCGAGGTCGTTTGTCCTCCACCATTCGTTTTCGGGATCTTTGACACATTCAACTTTCTGCTAAAAGTCGGAATGCGGAGAAGACTGCTGTTCTACATGGGGGCAAAAAAAGGAAATTTGGTAATCAGAACAGACTGTGCAGCACGGAAACATCACCGTCCGTAAGTTGTTCCGGTTTCACGACAGACTATTTGTTTCCGGTAACTTTATATCCTGATAATAATGGAGACCCCGAGCGTACTTGATAAAGCAAACATGCGAGTAATTCGGTCTCATAACTGCTAAAATAGCCGCTCAACCACATTGCGGCAGTGATTCGACTGCCACCATAAAGCCGTTTTGAATGGAGTGCCACGAACACGAGACACTTTACGAGGTAGGTAGTCGCCGAGTTGCCCGTCGTTGTCTAAAAGTATCTTCTGGCACGAGTATAACCCACGTTTATACAACATGTAAACCAGTGACCGAAATTATCCCTCGTATTTCACACGTCCCGAGACAGCTCGAAGTCTCGGGTACAACGCTGATCCGAGTCCCGAACGATCTGTCATAGAATATTTAGAGGATCGTCAGTTATTACGAGCCGCGGAGCAATGGATAGGATCGAAATCTGGGACGCTCGCAGACTCCATGGAAGATTGGAAAAATGCAGGTTTTTTTTCTGTCGTTTCCATTAAAAGCCCGGGGAAAGGAAGCGGCAAGAGAGAGAAAGAGAGAGAGGGATGAAGAAAAGTGGGATAGGAATCGATATCGAGTAGCTGGTGAGAAGGGTTTTTCCTGACAGGACGTCGGCACGGATGACCGAACTCTCGAGAGACAAGCCGGAGAGCAATGGAGTAAAAAGGAAAGAGAGACAGAGAGAGAGCGAACAAGCATTGATATAGTTATAGAGGAAGGTGGTGATTAGTGCTATTGGCCCAGAAACTTTCATACTCAATTAAAACTTATAAATGAGACCGTTGGGCGCATGTGTTGGTATGTTGGGGGGCTGGCTTTGACTTGATAGAGAGAAAGCCCCTTCGGTATTTTCCAGCTTCGAGACAGGCAATGGGTACCAACCGGCATCGAATTTTTTAACTAACGGTATCGTTTTTCTTCTTGCAATAACCCCGCCGTTCGATTCCAAATCGTGTTTTCTCGCCGCGAAGATTGCACTACTCTTTTATTTCGTATGGAGAGGACGAATTTTGCACATCGCGTTAGAAAAGTGCTGTTGGCATGTAATATCAATCATAATCTTAGTTTTATTGATTTTTGTGATTTTTTCCCATGACTGTCTTATCTCGTGCCACAATGATAAGTAATTCGCCAGCTGAGCCTCGTTCCTTGGAGACCCAGTCCCGGATGTTCCGTATCGGGTGCACGAGAGACGATAAAACACGTGTGCACCTCCAAACAGCCTCTCCTTTCTCACGTACGCCATGATTGCACGAGCTCCGGCAGGAGGTGGGATAATCTTCCTGCGGGGATGAAGGATAACGCGAGACATCGGAACTTGCTTAGCCAGGCCAAAAGCAGCGGAGCCATCAAAAACTTCACTGTTGTTGAAAGCACCGTTCCGTAACGTTTAACAAGTTTGATATCTTATAAAGTTACGGAAGCGGCAATGCCCCTCGGTTACGGGGTGTCCTCGAGCTTATAAAGCTTTATTAGAGATAAACCGCCGGAAGCCGAAGAAACTTGTTCACCTCTTTTGCCACCCTCCTTTATTGGGTCTAGCTATGAGCAAGCAGCAAACGCAATGCAGTGTCTTCATCTTCGCCAACCCCAAGTCTGTGCTGAGCTCTTCATTGGTAAACAGACTTCTCCAAAATCATTTTGATCGAACAAAGTTGGCGTCCACGTCGTTATTGACAGCTGAGTGGAATGGCAAACGGACAACTGAGCTTGCCTTTTTTTACTTGGGCATGTGGAGTCCGTCAGTTTGGATCGTGAACTAATCGAAGTTTTCCTATCCTACATCATTGTAATACGAGGAGTTGTTCGGGAAAGAAGATACAGTTTTCCCACCACATTAGTCAAGTTTTCAAGAGTTCTCCAATGACCTGTTTCGGAAGAGAAACGATGCGCGATGTTTAGCAGAGCGAGAACAATCACCGTACCCTAAAAACTTTTTGATCCGTCCGATACATCGGATATATCGTTAACACTTGTTATCCCTTATCTGGCCGGGTGACGGAACGGGGCCAAAGCCGTCTCCGTGTTTTATCGAGCACGGTTGGTGGGCAATCGAGGGTTGGTCGGGGAAGAGCACGAGGTGACAAGTAGAAAAGTGCGCCTGAGTACATCATGTTGGCCAACAAGAAAGCTCGACATTGACAAATTCACCGTATGAGGTCAGATTTAGAAGGTTCCAATTCAGCGTCACGAAATATCCGAGGGATGTAGAGTCGAGGGGATGAAGGAGGAAGTGTAGCCGGGGGTTGTTCTCGTATATGCTCGTTGGCTCTCTTCACTCTTCCGCAATAGTTTTGTGTGTACACGAGGTTGCTTTGAACGAGGTCAGGTCTCTGCGGGTGAGAGTCAGTGGGCATAAGAGCGTCTGGTCGCATCAACGGGATGATGGCAAAAAGCTCCATACGTCAATGCTTCGATCGAATGTCCCTGATCTCTCTCTCTCTACCCGTCTGTCCTTAGAGTGCACACATTCACGAGAAAATGGCTTCTCTGTTTTACCAACTCCGACTGCGTCCGCTCAGATGCAACGAACTGCTAATCGCCAGATTCAGTTTCCATTTCTGTGAGAAGGTCCTATTCATTTTTCCCAATGAGGTAATGTGTAGCCGATACGTGGCAGCTTCAAAACGAGGCCGAAACATGGCTCTGTGGAGGAATAAATCATTGTGGTTGAAAAATGGATACATGCCGCTTTGTGGGTAAGTTTTCTTCGGGGTCTGAAATCAAAGGAACAGATTTCTATACTCAGATCGATCGTCCAGGCAGTCGTATGAACTCGGCATGTATACACGCTTTGTCGATTCAATTTATCTCCCATGTACCGAATCGACGTGTCTGGATGTGTTTTCTCTCTCCTTCTCTCCATACCTCTTTCGGCACACGAAGAACTGTGCTCCTTCGGAGAGCCACGACTTGTCGAACGTGCCCCGCACACGGTGGTACGAATGTTCGCGGCCGCCAAGTTTTGGCAAGTCAGCCGTTAAGCTGTGTGTGTCTCCCACCAACTGGGACAAGTTTTCCGACGATAGCACACTCGAGAAGGCCCCTGATAGGTGAGCTATGTAACCAAGCCGCAATTCCACCGCACGAACGTCACGGCTCTCTCATCGTTCTCTCCCGGTCGGTGACAAGAGGGGCGGGGAGGGGCAGGACCGGGAAGCACGAGGAATCGTGCTTTTCCAGAGCTTCCACACATCGACAAGTGTGCGCATCAATCGGTAACACGAGGGTGCCAACAAGAAGGGCGTAACCAGCGTGATTCAGGATGGAAAGAGCTGCGGACTGGTGCCCCATTTTGGCCAAGGGGCAGTTCCCGTGTGTGCGCACGTGAAGCCGCAATATGCTGAATCGATATTGACATGCATGTTGTCGGGCATGGTAGGGAACGATCCACATCAACGAATGTTGTACGTTGCACTCTCCTGTATGCGTGTCCTCGATGCAGCATTTTGGATGAGACAGGACCGTCCCCGGCACGCCAACGTCTCTCGAGTCTCTTTGCAGCATCCTTATAATACATTCTCGTTTGGGGTTGACAGGAGTCGGAAGGCTGAAGCACACCAAACTGGACGCCGAACACATCTCGATCCCACTTTGCGCTTCTTCCATATAGGATAAAGGTGACACGGCAATGTATGACACAAGGGTCATAAATAATGGATCATCCTATGACGAAGGACAGACGACCATCGAGTTTTCTCTCTCGCATGAAATGTTCGATTCGATTCCCGGGCCAAAAAACTTTTTCGCCATCTTCGCGTTTTCCCGATGTTACACACCGTGTACGCATGACGAGGAATGGGTGGACCGGCACCTTTTTTCGCTTTCGCGAGCTGGTTCATTTGCGCAGACGAGCTCAGCGCGAGACTCAACGAGGTAGCGGAGAAAATTTATCTGCGGATTAAGAAGAGCGGCCTCATCCAAATTAATGATACCTAGCTTACGATTAGAAGTTCTCTACGAGCAGCGAGTAAGGAGAAAAAGAGAGTGAGAGAGGGCCTCGAGTGCGAGAAACGAGCCCTATCGTTTTATACATTCATTTGTATATATACATGTATACATCTACGTATCCACATGGCAGAGAGAAACCGGTAAAAAGCATCGGAAGGCTTGGCGAGCATTTTCTCCCGTTCTCTTCATCTTTTTCATTCGCTCTTTTTCCACGTGACTGATGATTCTTGGCAAGGGATGCGAAATTCTCGCGGTTCTGGGGAGGTAAGTCGATTTCGCGACGCTTTTCTCTCCTCTCGCTCTACGTTCTTCCAACATCCATTTTTACCAACGGGCCTCGTAGACCAAAGATTTTGGCACTGAATCCTAATAAACTTTGCCAGGCCTCATCTCATCAGCCTAGCAAGGCTATTCCCGGCGCTCGAATCGATTTCTTCGTCTCATTCCTACTGTGGATTGGAGATGGTGGAGTTGGTTGTCTTATGCATCTGGAGTACACCTAACCAATGTTCGTCCTAGGAAGCGTTGCCGGAGATCCTGACTCATAGACTGCCTCCTGTTGTCTTCTGATATCCCAAAATCTATGATGATCAGGAGCATAGTCCCAAGTAGGTAAACCAATGTTGTGCTGTCTAATTACGCTACCTAGGTTTCGTTCTCATTGATTCTCAATCGCAATTTGGGGATACCCGGGAGTAAAAAAATGCCATAAAATCTAATAGCATCTTTGATGCCTTCCTGATGACGTTGCGAACAATAGCGCACCCATCGAAGATGCACATTCGTAGGCTGCATGACTGCTGTGGAGATGCATCGTTGATGCATGGCTTATAGGGCCAAGCAAGCAAGGGTGGAACTCACGTCACTTAGCGTGTCGAATGGCCTGGAATGAGCCCTTTTGTTTGGCAGTCAGGCTCTCCGTATCGGAGATTGATGAGGCAGGTGTAGCATACAGAGAACGGGCAGCAGCAATTGTGTTCGTGGATAGTCCTCTCATGGATGTGTATATTCAGACTTGTGCACACATAGGCAACACACATTTTGAACCCGTTATATCTATCCGATGTTGGTTATCGGTACATCGAGCTGTTTTGAGGCAGGTCTTCAACATTTCTCCACACCAATCGTTGATTTTGCCAACAGGGTTGGTCTTGAAAATGCCTTTATCCAAATCTGCTTCCATTCAAAGCTGAAATTTGGAGCCATTGGCAACTACGCAAAGTTCAGTTTGGGGACAATGGGCAATGGGAATGGTTCTGATTGTCGAATGTCTTCAAAATCACTTTCCGCATGTATATATGTCAGGTTGCACTCTGGGGTGAGGAATGGAGTACAGGGTGCGGTATACGTATAGGGTACAAGTACCGACCTAGCTGATGGTACGTAGGTGGCTGATGGGCGAAAGCAGTGGCAGCATCGGCGGAAAAGAGATAGAATATAGTCCAGGCTTGGCTAGTTGCCAAATCGTTTCGGCGTTACATCAGCTCGCTGTCTCTCTCTTTCTCTATCGTTTCTCGTCCACTCTCACCACCCGGTAATATTTCAATTCGGTGTACCGTTATCCCACCATACCGTTACCGCGCGTGTCTCACCCCCGAACTCCACCGAGTGAGGGCTCTCTCTCTCTCTCTCTCTCTCTCTCTCTCTCTCTCTCTCTCTCTCGCGTTTCGTTATACAAACAATCCTCGAGCGAAGATGAGCAGAGCCGTTCAGTGATTTTTGGTTCGAGAGGAGCGAACGCAGTATCGGTCCCGAATTCAAGAATATGGAACTTATTGACGTGGCAATTGGTTGACGTCGGGGCTGAATGGTAGTCGGAAATGAGATGGGATATTTCGTGACGCTATTCGACGCACTCTATATTGGAGAGAGCATTCAACGTTGCGAATCCAAAATTCACGGAGATGCTGTATTCTCTGTATGATTGGTTTTCTCTTTTTCAACACGTATCACGTTGGAAGGCGCTGATCACTCTCAGTTCTCGCGTGTTGACAGTTGTCGTGATCAGGGGAAACGAACGACGGATCGGCCCATAAGTTTTGCTCTCCCAATGTCATCCGGCTGCTATTGAGATCCGTACGCCCAACAGCTCCAACACAGTCGTCGAGGTCGAGAGTTCATCACCATCCATTCTAATTAGCCAGGACAATTTCAATTCCAGACAGGCTGACAGAGTTTGTCGACATATTGGTCGCTCCATGCTGAGAAATCTTGAATCTGGGGGGAGGGAGCGGAAGGGCACTCATACGGAACACGCGCGAACAACTGACATCATGGAAGACCCGAAGAACCCACCAATGCCAAATAACGGATGCGGGCTTCACGGGGGGTCCATTAGCCTTTGACTGATGGATGTCGAAGGGCGCTGGTGGTTTTTGGGCATGGGCATGTCCAATACCATTTCAACTTCGTAACTTTCCTGAGCTTAGCTATATTTTGGAGGAAAAAATCCAAATATCTAAACACCTGATTGTTGTCCTTAAGGTGCTATACAAGTCTGAACGCTGAAAATTTGGGTGATTTTCGGGAATTTATTGGAAGAAAAGTACTCAATTAAATGTTTCGGAAAGTTAAGAACATATTTGGCTATATTTGACCTATATTACATCATTTTTTATAGAAAAGTATTGAGATCCAAGCGACTTATGCGTTGCCTTCGGAAGCACCAAAAAAAAGTTCCTCCACTGCTGACATGATTCCGACCGATTGAGTAGCTGAAACCGAAAAAGGTAAAAATGTCGTTAAACTGGAAGGTATTTCCTGTACAATACGTAGAATTTTCGAAAAATATCAAAATCTAACAAAATGGCGTAGTTATGAAAAAAAGTCTGTTTTCTTGCCTATAAAATGGTCGTTTTTTTCAATGCCAAATCGTCAATTTCCATGCAATAAAAAATTTCCTACGTCATTGTAGAGTAAATATATTCAAGAGTACTCAGTTCAAATTTCAAGTCAATCGGATAATTGCTCTTTGAGTCACAATATCAGCAAATTTGAAAAATCTCATTTCATATTCTTGAAAGTATAAAAATCTTGAAACTATAAAAATCTCATCTCATATTCTTGAAAGTATAAACTGTCGAAAAAGGCAAAAAAATCGATTTTTCGAAAGTGTCACACTGGTATAGCCCCTTAAAATTCCGGCGCAGACCACAATTTTCCATGGAAAATCGTACAAAATAATTCAACACTGTTAAATTTATTCTTTTTTACAACAAATCAAATTCGATTTAATTTCTCTAGCGTAAATGTAAGTAATTGTCTAGATATTTTTCTCGAAAAGAACGCGATCTGAACCAAAGGTATTTCTAAATTAAACTTTTATGGGCATCGCCCGTGTCCAAAAAAAAGAACCAAAATCACCGTAGGAGTGTACCTTTTAACAATCAAAGCATATTGCGAGAATCAAAGCATATGACAACGTAAAAATGAATTATTGAGCATAAAGGACGTTACAAAAAAAAAAAAAAAAAAAACGAGACAAGAAATGCGAGCGAGCAGGCCTTGAGGTACGAGTTAATTGTCCGGATTACCGCAGGTCTAAAACCATTGAGGCCTGTTGAGGTAAGCTCGAGTAAGGGGGAGTGTGGAGAGTGACTAGAAGACCGCGCCCAGTCATTACGAATCGATCTTCTGGAGGAGCTTCCGGCGTAGCTTCCAAGAGCACCGGAGTTCTCTCTCTCTCTCTCTCTCTCCCTCTCTCTCGTTTCGCTTCCAACTCTCTTCACTACCGCCACTGTTCCTCTCAGTTCATCAAAAGGTAGATCATACCGTTGAACGAGTGTGTATCGAGTGTGATCGTTGTTGATTAAGAGATAGAGAAAGAGAGAGAGAGAGAGAGAGAGAGAGAGAGAGAGAGAGAGAGAGAGAGAGAGAGAGCATCTCGGCTGGTGCTTTTTCTCGTTAATACGTCGTATTCATTCATTCCGTGTGAATTATTATCGACAAATTATAATTGAGTGTAGACATATAGAAAATTGAGGTAAAAAAACATTCGTCTCCATGTGACGCAAGAGATAATTGGAACGCTACGATGGTCAATTCAAATGCAAAGAAAAATCTCACGAATTATCCGCTCGAGTTATTCCAGATTTATAATGTTCACAGCTTTGATTGAACAGCTTATCGAAATGAGACAACGTTTGTCAATGCTCACGGCAGATAATAATTTTTTTATCTCATTATGTCTCTATGCGAAAAATACACACATAATATATTTTCCCTTCAACTTATCAGCCAATTCAAATATAATCGAATTGTAAATGTAAATATTCATGAACGACTATTTTACAATTAAAGCCGTGATCAATTGCATATCGACTAGCTACTACTGAGTGCATAAACACATATAAAATAAAAAGTCATTTCATTATTTGAAATTTTATACGTTAATGAAATTAATTAAAATTTTATACGTTAATTAATTGTTTAAAATTTGGTATGTTAATTGAGTTAATGGAATTATTTTAAAATTCAACGAATGTAAATATTGCGTTTATACAAAGATTTTTTTATCGTTGTTTTACCACCCACGCTTTTACATTCAACTAACGTGATCTTCGCGTGGCCACGATAAAATCGCGAGAGATTCTCTGTGCCGAAAAAAAAACGAATATTACCGGCTGATATGAAATTTTTGCCGAACCAAAGAATTCGATGCACGACCCAACGAACGAAAAACAAACGACGTTTGATTGCAATTTTTCTGAGTACACATTTTTTTTGCGTACGTCAGCGGAGCCTCGCTCTCTATCTGGCACACTTCGAGCTTTCTTCGAGCTCCAACTTTGCGGCAGTATATGCGCGAGCTCGCTCGTGCTTTAAATCCGCTCTTCCGGAAGAACGAGCGTGCGGGGACGTAGAAGTCGCAACTTTTGTCAGCACGTATATGCGAGGCTCACGCGTGTGCGTGTGTGGATGTGTAGGAGGAATGGTCGTTCTGATAGAGAGGCACGAGCGAGAAGACAATCGGCTGATATCGCGGCTTGACACGTCGAAAAAGGCTTAAGCTCTCATCTTAACCATGCCTTTGTTATAAAACGTAAACGTGAAATTACGTTTTTTTTCTTTATACTATCGTGGTGCTGTTTTGTGTCGGCAAATAAAACAATAGGTCGTAGATTGTATTGTTGCAGAAAAAAAGTATACTTAAAAAAAATTAAATTTATATATATATATATATATATATATATATATATATATATATACACCCTTGCCCTATATATATGCCCTTGCAGATATACATAAGGGTGTATATATATATATATATATATATATATATATATATATATATCCTTGCCCAAAAGTATAAATCACCCAGTCAAGCAATATCTTAACGAAAAAATCATAAACCAATTTACCAAACGGACTTTAAAAAGGATGAAACCAGCTTCATCTTGCTTTATATTTTTATTTTTTACTTTTATATTTGCGATTTTTTTTTGTACCCGGTACGTCATTTTCAAAATGCCGTTTTCTCACGATTTTATTACTTAGCAGATCTTCGAAAAGGAAACCGTTAACTATAGTTTCGTTAAAGAAATAAATTTGCGATTTTTTTCGCAGAGTACGTTAGTTTTTTTTTCTTGAAAAAAAAAAAAACGGCAGGTTTCGTGCGGCGTAACTTGAAAACTGTGAGGTCCGGAATATTTAGTCTAAGGAGTAAAAAGTTGTGTTTTGTTATTGTGGAGTCACTGATTTTTTTTTAGATTTTTTTTCCAAAATTAAAGTAAGTCTCAACAAGAATTCTGTGTGCTTCAGCTGCAGATTTTTTGAAAATAAAGCCGTGCAGTACAATTCCTCGCAAATACTCCTTTTTTGGCACGAAATTCGACATGCTTAACACTGAAAAAAGGTGTTTACGCTTCGACGAAATGATGTACACTGAATTTCTAGTTTGCTTATAGTAGTTCTTTATAGACGCGTTGCCATCTTAAGGGGTATTTTCACTTTAGACGCTAAAAAAGGCTATTTTCATGAATTTTTTGAATGTATTTATACTATAGATCTTGATATGAAAATTGTTACACTTAACAAATACACTTTAGAAATACATTTAAAGAATTTATTTGTTTATTCAAGTCACTATTTATAGACGAAAATGGTAGTTTAAAAAATGTCCTAAAAAAATTGTAGGTCTGCACGGTTCATGAGATCTCGGAGATGGATCATCCGAAACAGAAAAATCGAACGGTTTTGGATTCAGTATGTAGCTATAGGGCATATCATACGATTTTTGACATATTCAAAAATGACAAAATGGCCGATATTTTTCGAAAAAACAAAAAAAATGTGTTTTTCACCGTTTTTAGCAAAAAAAGTAAATATAAAATTTTAAAAAAATCCTTGATATGCGCTATAGTTATAGTTGTAAAGAATATGTGGTTAAAATTTCATAAGGATCGGTTCAGTAGTTTCGAAGATTTTATCAAAAAGCCGTCGAAAAACGTTGTTTCGAGAAAACCGCGTTTAAAGTTTGTTTGGGTTACATAAATACATAATTAAAAAAAAATGTATTTATTAAGTGTAACAACTTTTATATCAATATCTATAATATAAACATATAAAAAATTCATGAAAATAGCCTTTTTCAGCGTCTAAAGTGAGAAGACATCTGTTGGAAAGCAGCGAAAACTTATTCAACGTCCTAATATAAAAATGTAAAATAAAAAAATGTTAGTGTGTGTCAAAAACTTTGGAATTGAGCACCACATGGCTGTGGCAGAGACAGGCCCTGGCGAATTGAAATCTCCGTCTTTTCGCTCGTTCAGAACCGGGCAACTTTTATTTTAGACATTTTCTACTATTTTTGTCAAGCCATCATTTGGAAGTCTTCGAGAGCAGCTTGCGACACTTCGAATGGGACACCCTCTATACACATGTTTATATTGAGGATGCTTGGCGATTTCTAGACATCTTGGTTTTCCCACGGCTATGGGAGGTCTCGACGATCATAAATATACAGCGAATCTATGGGAGAGTAACATATCGAAGCCCCGAGGGCTTTAGGACGAACCTGATACTGTACCTACAAATATACACTCGGCTGGACAAGTACTTTCTTTATGTGTGTACGTACAAGTATGCCAGAAGACTTTACTGTCCCTTGACCCAGGGCACCTTTCGTCTTATCCTCTATCTCACGGTACGCTGGGCACCCAACAACTATTTTTATTATCCAGGGAAAACTTGCGAGCTAAAAATTGCGCCAGAAAAATCCATGAATTCGGCGGAGGGGAGTTTGGAAATTTTCTCTCACGATCGTTCCATTCTTGAAATTTATTTTCCCACACAGACGAGTTGAGAAGTGACGATTGTTTCACGGTATACGTACGATATTTTCTTTCGAGTGTCGTTTACAAGTAAATGTTTACAAGTCATTCTTCCTATGACAAGTCATAGGAAGAACAAAACATTGAAGCGGAGCTAAAGTGCAAAGTGCTTGACAGCTTATGCCTTGATGTAATAGTTGAAAACAGCTGATTTTTGGGATTTTTTTAGAAACTCGTGATGATGAATTTCTACAAAAATTAGGGTTTTGAAAAAGTATCATCTGAAGAGCACTCCGTGATTTTTGTATGGAAAAATATTCAATCATAATTGATTAATATCTGATGTCCGGGAAGCACCGCTCGAAAACGTCTTTTGAGGTCAGCAATACCCTTCTGAACCAGGTCATCTAATATAAAAAATCAAACAGATTTTGTTAGTACAGTAGCTTAACCTTTGATTGGTCGAAGGAATTTCCGAAATCACGAATTTAAAAAAAAATGGCGCGTGTTCAAAGTGAGAGTCTTGATTTTTGCGTAAAATATGCATTTTTCTTTAACGGGGTCCTTTAGTTTCTCGGGTCGAAAAAATCGATTTTTTTTCATAAATCACATCTACAACATGTGTAGAAAATGTGTGCCAAAGGATTTTTCGATATTCGAAGTGGTTCACAAGTATAAATCACATGCGCGAACTTTCAAACGCGTTTTTCTCGAAACACCATTTTTCGAAACGGTGACCACGATATTTCAGAAACTACTGCACCGATCTTGTTCAAATTTATACAGCATCTTTAATATTTTATAAGCCAGCGATTGAACTAGGATTATCATGATTGCTTCGATAGTTTTTTTTTGTACGAGCGAAAAACTTAAGAAAAAATGAGTAAAAAATAGAATGTAATTTTCAAAAGTGTAGAAAAACGTCAATTTTTGTAATTTAGAATTCACTCTAGTTCAATCGCTAGTCTTAAATATGAAGATTAAAATGCCGTTTGGTTTTTTGATTTCGGATAAGCAGAACAGCCGCAATCTTGGTCACCGTCAAGCACCTCTTTTACTTGATGTCTTCCTGTCGGCCACTATAACGTTTATTCTATTATACATTTTGACTTCAAAAAATTTGTAAAGCTTATTTAAATGTTAATAAAGATTATGCAAAAACAATGAGATTGATTATTTCGATGCTTTGCCCGTAAAAAAATATTGAAAAAGCCGTAAAAAAACAGCCGAGAAACTAGAGGACCCCGTTAACGGGGTACCCCTCTCTGGAAGCCCAATTTGAAGGATCAGAATGATGATGTTTTTCCTAGTAACACATTGGTTGGAATAAAGTATTTTTTTCCCAGCATGTTGTACACATGTTTTCGGTTACAATGTAATTTTTTCGGAAGAAAATCTTTCAAAGTGTTCGTGGTGCTGCAGTTGACGTTGCACTTCTCCAGCGGCGAGGCCCGAAACGGCGGGATCTCTACCAGGCTCAAATGTAGTCTGAAACGAAAACAAAAAATGTTTTCTTCAAATATATCCAACTGGCTATGGGTTCACGATCCACTTTTCGAAATTTCGAAAAATTCGAAACATGACAGCTTCTCCAAAGAATACCTCATTTTTCTCTTGAAAAACAACACGCTGAAGTCATTGTTATTAACAAATGGTTCATCCAATTGAAAAATGCGATCGTGAACCGTAAGTGACTACTGTTTGAACGCTAACTGTGCAAATTCAAGTCAATAGTGTGAAAGTTACTGAAGATATCAATTCCGCCGTATCAAGATATGGAGTTTCGAGATAATCGCGTTCAAACTCCATGGATCGCGGTAAACCAGACGCACACTCACCCACTAAAATAGGTGTAACTTCGTCAATTTTTAGAATTTCAGGGTCCGGTTGGTCTCAAAATATTCTTGAAACTTCACACTGTAACAATATGCAAAAAACGATTCTTTGAAGTTTCCAGAGAGGGATCCCCTCTTTAATCAAATCGAAAGTATATATCGGAAAAAAATCCTTCGATCAAATACTATATTTTGACACCTAGAAGAAGCCTTAGAAATATCAGAAAAATTGATGCAATAGTTTTTGAAGCTCACCGGACTTTGAAAACATAATTTCGAGAAAAAAACGTTGAAAGTTTCGAACGACGCTCTGAGCGTTCCAACGGGCGTCAACATAACCTACAAATCTGTCAGTTTCGATCCGATCACCTTGAAATTTTGAGAAAACTTTTATAAGATGATTTACTATAAAATATATTGGTTTTGCAAAAAGTGATTTTTGAAATTTTACAACTAAGCTCAACCCCTTAATTGAAATATCCAAAGATTAATGCATTCTCTTTGGATCCATGAATAGTTATATCACAAAGGGCTTGGAACTCTGGAGTCTTGTAAATTCTCCGCTATATTAATATTTACCGCGTAATTGTTGACTTCGAGTAAGATCTGCAAGATAAACTCGTCACAATAACGGAACTACTCTAAAGTACCGAAGACTGAAATTAAACGAAGAATCTCGTTACTCCCCAGGTAAGAATTGACGATGAAAAAAGGGCTCGCCAAGCTCTGAAACAAGGCTCACATTTTTTAATTCAGGCTGAGCACCAGCCTGATTTCAGGCCTAGCTGAACCTCTGACTGATAACGCGGTTTCAGGCTCTTGCACACAGGCTTAACCAAAGGCTGGTAGAAAAGCCTGTACTAAGCCTGAAACGATGAAACACCAAGGCTCAAAACGCCTTAATGAAGCCTTCACGAGCATTTATGACCAGGCTTTTCTCAAACTCTTCCCGAGGCTATATGAGGCCTGTTTTTAGTTTTCTATATTCTCCATTGGGGTAAATTTAATAAATTTGTAAAGAATTCATTTGATTTATTATATATATTTATTATTTGTTATATTATTTGTTACGAAATATATATAAAAAATATTTTAAAAAACAATACTTTATTTTATTGCGTACTTTTATTTTCGTATACACTTTTTTTGTGTACCTAATAAATATCGATAAGAGCATATGTTTAAATGTTCTGAGCTGCCTCCTTCGCTTTCGTTTTTCGTGCCTTCGCACCCGACAAATTTATTGCTAATTTTTTTTTCATAAAAGTACAAAAAAAATATTGTTTTAAACTTATTTTATTTTATCACAACCTGAAACAAGTCTGCATCCAGCCTTGATTTTTCAGCCTCACAATTCACCGGCTGAATGAAGCTTGAAATAACCCTGAGTTTAGGCTAAGCAGCCAGTCTTGGTTCCAGGCTGCTCCAAACGATGCAATGAAACCTGGGACAGGTCTGTCTCACTCAGGCTCGGTGAAACAAGGCTCGCACAAGCTTGTTTCCATCGTTAGCCTTTTGATTTCCTACCTGGGTCCTTCTATTCACATCAGCAACAAATACCTCACGGTCCAAAAAAAGTTCATCCAAAATAATTCCGTTTCTCTCCTAACCTGGAATAGCCATTTCCAAACAATTTCAATCGTCCACGCGTACCTCCGACAAGCAAATGCTTCGTGAACGTCCTTTCTACTTTCTCATCAAACACGAGCGAAGAAGAAACCATCGATGCGCGATTGCTCGCGCACTCGCGGACTGACGTTCTCTCGATCCAGAAAGTAATGAGATTCCCGAGAGTTTCGACGAGCTTAGATTCCGATTGCGGATGGAGAACTATACAGTGAGGTCTTGGACCAAGGAGAGAAAATATATTCACCTGTCCATGGAAATAAAGGGAGGGTCAGTTTTCAGAGCAGGGGAGAGAGGAGTCGAGGGCTTGACGATATGGAAGAGATCTCGTACGTAGAGTAAGGGAAGCGGAAAGTTTTGAGGCTAGGAATAGAAAGCAATTTGGAGTTTAGATCTTGGAGTGCCTATATACGATATTATGTGTGGGTGGGTGTAAACTTGGGCTTACAGCCTTGCCTAAAAGTACCCCCATCCACACCCTTATAATCCCACTATCTCCGAACAGTATGAAAATAAATACACAAAAAAATACATTTATAAGCAAGGTGGGGATCGATTAGGGATGTGGAGTGGAGAAAATGGTGGGAATTGCAATAAGGGGAAATACCCCGTACAAGGAAGCTACAATAAGCGAAGCGTGCGCCGTATCAGAGACAAAAAAAATACATTTATAAGCTTATCAATAGTTAGGAGACTTCTCCTTTTTCTTCATAGTTACGATAATTAATTCGAGTGTTTAATATTATTGACCACGATCGAAGATGCAGGGTGTCCTGTTATAAATGCAACTGTCGATAGGTCAGATCACATCCTACTATATGCTGGAATTTAAGTTTCATAAAAGTCCCACGGTTTTCGAAATATTGAGCTTCATGTTATTCTTTGAAAAAAATCATCTGCTTTTGGTTTTTCGCGTGCCATTTCTACAAATGATATCAATCGACAATAACGAAGCAACTTTTTTAAGTAATTGGCACGATATGCCTAGTACATTTTTTGGCACCGCAGGCTACCAAAGTCAGCCGTTCGAATTCGTTTGTATGAAAATTCTGCATAAGCTCTTTTTTCATAAAGCTTCCTTATCATGTAAGGTTAAAAAGAAGACTTTTCTAGACAAAACAAATAACAAGAGTATTTTTTTTAAACTGGGTAAAAAAAGTAGTCATTGGTAGAAATGGCATGCGAAAAATCAAAAGCAGATGATTTTTATCTCGAAAATCGTAGGACTTTCACTAAACTGAAATTCCAGCATCTAGTAGGACACGATCTGACCTATCGACAGTTGCAGGATTATCCATTCATACCCGAACACCCTGTATGTTGTATAAGGTGCTTATATCTGTCGTTATATCAGAATAGTACATCAGAAAGAAGGCTCCTCGAGTCTCTTGTACGAAAAAGGAACCTTCTCCTTTTATCGGGATACGCGTCTTTCGTACGGCGATCTCTCATAGTGTGCACACTATTCACCGGACGGCCTTTGGCCTCGTTCCAAAAGAACCTTTTCTCTCTTTCCTATTTTTCTTTCTCCTCTTTATTTCGTTCTCCTCTCTCTTGCTCTTTCTTTCTTTCTGTCCGTATGGACCGAAATGAGGAGACTTTACGGTCGCCTTGCGCGAGATTCAACGACGAAATGTGGCGCGTGAAAGAAGTCGGAGAAACGGCCGGCGCAATCGGGCGGGCCGTTGCAATCGGAGAAGGTCTTCGCGACAACGAGTACAAAAAGACGAACGTACGAGAGGGAGGAAGAGAGAGGGCGAGAGAGAGAGAGAGAGAAGCCCGGCTGATGTCAGACAACCTCGATGGTCAGCACGGAATTTCGGAAGAGAAAAGGATCAGCAGAAGCAGAAAAACTTATTTAGCTGCATCATCTTTTCTCTCTCTCTCTCTCTCTCTCTCTCTCTCTCTCTCTCTCTCTCTCTCTCTCTCTCTCTCTCTCTCTCTCCATCTCAGTTCCCGTCTCTCTATCCACTTCTGAATTTTATCCGGAAGATATAGGAGACCGTTGGCAGTTCTAGCACGTCATCGATATACCGCGATACCACCACGATCTCGAGAAGAAAGTATGCCAAAGAATTCAAAGCATATCGGGACGGTGCGAACTTATCCTGGGTGACGAAACGGACGTTCGCAGAGTCATTTTGCGTTGACACGTGTGGAGGTGGAAAAGGTAACATTAAGGCGTTAGCCCCACTTGTAGAGCAAAAAAAGGCCTTTTGCATGAATTTTTTTAAAGAAAACTACAAAACTTTTTTAATCGATCAATATACCATCTTAAAGAACACATCTTGAAGAACTTTCAGTAATTTTTTTATTGAAAAATATTACATTGTTTAGTGGCGAATGGCCGTCAATGAAATAATGTTCTTATATACACGGTTTGCGGTGACCAACATTGCGGCGAAGTGGATCATCTGAAAAAAAAATGCGGATGGATTTGGTCAAATATGAGTATAAACTAGTCTTTAATCGAAGGATTTTAAAAAATATTCATTTTTCACAAAATGGCGGACAGTCAAAGTTAATGGTTCGATAATTAACGAAAAAAAACGGCCGTTTTTTGGCTATAAAACGTCCATTTTTTTCGAAAAAAAATCGAACGATTAAAGACTACATTTTTATGTATTAAATAAGCCTGCAAAATTTCAAGAAGATCGGTTCATTAGTGTTCGAGTAATCTTGGTCACCGACTTCAGAAATGCCATTTTGAGAAAAACGCGTTTAAAGTTTCAATTTCACAACGGATTCTTCTCTTTCAACGCTCATATCTCAGTCAATTTTGTTCGGATCGACTTGAAATTTTCAGGACATATTCTCAGATACTTATACTTCAAAAAAATACAATAAAAAAAATTCGATTTTTTCAAAATCGCAAGTGGGGGTAACCCCTTAATGGAATGAAGACATATATAGTTACACATATTTACTTTCTTCCATTTACCTCCCTCTCTCTCTCCCCCCTCTCTCTCTCTCTCTCACTCTCTTGTCCCCTTCCCACATTACGCGAGTTAGCAAGAGCACGAGGAGGACGACAAATGTTATACTTTTTCGATAATCGGTATCCACTTCCGGCACTGGCCCGAATCCAAAGTCTTCCTCCCTCTATCTGTCTTTGCCGTCCAGAAGAAGATTTCTCTCTTCCTAGCTTGTTCTTTCTCTTTATGACGGTAAATCAAAGCTGAAAGCTCTCCGTCGATCCGACGAGCTCGAGATGCACATTGGTTCGACACAAACCTTTTGGAATATCGCAGTGCCGAGAAGGCGAACGACGAAAGATCAATGGATCCCCCTATATATACATATACAAAGAGAGTGGAGGTGACCTTCTCTGTGCGTCAGCGCGCGGCTCCACGGAAATAAAAAATATTGGTCGCATTTGATGGCCCCCTTCACATCGTACAACTTTTGTCTGGAACATTTTTTTGTGATGTCGATAATTACCGAGTTATTTCTGGTGGCAGAGATAAGAGGGACACCCTGTATATATACAACTTTAGTATATACAAGTCTTCGTTCCATGAAAAATACTTTGAAGAGAGTTTCACGTGTTCGCTGTCGTCACTCACGCCACTACGAGCGAGCAATACTTGAAAGAGATCGCGTCCATCTGCGCCGTGAGCGCGTATGCAAATTTCACTTCGAGCTCGAGGAGCAACAGAAGCGAAAATCAAAACGACGTCGACGATGACAGAGATGAGTGAGGGCAAAAGCAAACGATGCGCGATTGTTGAAACGCGTCCAAGAAAGCTTCGACGAACGAACACGTTCTCGACAAAACGCTCGGTCGACTCAAACCTTCGAGGATAGTCCTACATTTTTCAGCATGTATGACTGTACGTACGTTTGTACGAATACGAGCATGCATATGCGTATGCAACGCGCATATCTGTGTGCTCGCGGATGACGCAGGTCGAATGTATTTCAGCCATGAGCGATGGGCTACTTCGAACAAGATCTATCAGCGGAAAATTTAAACGGAACGTGGACGAAAAAATAGTGGAACTCGTTGTGTATGAATGAAAAAGTGCGGGGAAGGCTAGGATAATTTGTTGTATTGATCGGTGGACTTTTGCCTGTTTCTTTTTTCGCCTTTTTTTTTCTTCAAAGCCTTTTTCAAGTAGAGCTTTTTTTTTACTCATCAGGTTATGACTAAAGGCGATTTTAATTACTTTTGTTACTTACTGTTTGTAATTATATATGTATAAAATACAATTCAGAAAGACGATTGACAAGGCATTATCAATTATCATTCGAAGGCTATACTCAACAATATTGTATAAAACTCAAGGTTTTCCAAATCATCTACGTATAAGTGTTGGCATATCCATATAGAGGTAGTTTATTTAAAATTTATTTCATTTTTCAAATCAACGATCAGTTTAAGAAGATTTCAAAGGCCCCCTTTAAGGGGTTACCCCCACTTGCGATTTTGAAAAAAATCGATTTTTTTTATTGCGTTTTTTTGAAGTGCAATTTGAAGTGCAGTTTTTTTTGATGCCCGGAATAGATGACTCTATGTAAGTTTATAAAAAAAAAAGTTTATAAAAAAAAAAAATTTCTTCGTGTAAACTGAAATTGAAACTTTAAACGCGTTTTTCTCAAAATGGCATTTCTGAAGTCGGTGACCAAGATTACTCGTACACTAATGAACCGATCTTCTTGAAATTTTGCAGGCTTATTTAATACATAGAAATGTAGTCTTTAATCGTTCGATTTTTTTTTTCGAAAAAAATGGCCGTTCTATAGCCAAAAAACGGCCGTTTTTTTTCGTTAAAATCGAACCATTAACTTTGACTGTCCGCCATTTTGTGAAAAATGAATATTTTTTAAAATCCTTCGATTAAAGACTAGTTTATACTTATATTTGACTAAATCCATCCGCATTTTTTTTTCAGATGATCCACTTCGCCGCAATGTTGGTCACCGCAAACCGTGTATATAAAAACATTATTTCATTGACGGCCATTTGCCACTAAACAATGTAATATTTTTCAATAAAAAAATTACTGAAAGTTCTTCAAGATGTGTTCTTTAAGATGGTATATTGATCGATTAAAAAAGTTTTGTAGTTTTCTTTAAAAAAATTCATGAAAAAGGCCTTTTTTTGCGCTACAAGTGGGGGTAACGCCTTAAAAAAGGGGGTAAATATTCGGAAGTGGGGCTCCTGCTAGAATCAGGCTAATTTTTTTTCTTATTTCTTTTAATGATCATAGCAGATGATACGAAGTAATATTATGACGGCGCACGACATTTTTTCTTCAAAAAGATTATTTAAAAATTTGGACGTGGATCCTCATTGAAAATGAATGGCGTACCATTCCATGGGTGCGCGGAATCGTGGGGTGCGTAGAACACTGGGGTGGCCCCCCACTGGGGTGGGCGGCCCACGGAGGCGCCCACCCCAGTGTTCTACGAACCCCACAATTCCATGCACCCATCCGAGGTGCCCCCCGCCCACCCCAGTGTTCTACGCACCCCACGATTCCATGCACCCATCCAAGGTGCCCAACAAACCCACCCCAGTGTTCTACGCCACCGTACGCCATGGGTGCGTGAAATCGTGGGCTGCGTAGAGCACTGGGGTGGGTACTTTACTGCATATGATAAAGTACCCACCGAAAAGCATATGGTTATTTTTTTCCGGAAACACCATGCGCCGTTCAAATAATGATCAGGATAATGTTAACCATATTAAACCATTCATACAAAAATTAGCCTGATTCTAGCAGGAGCCCCACTTCCAAATAGTTACCAAAAAGCGAAATATGGTAACAGCCAACAGTACCTAAATATTGTATATAAATATAATAAATTCAAATACTAAGAAATAAACATATTACATGAAAATAACAATAAATAAACACATGAAATAAATAAAATAATTATTGACCGTCGAACCGAACACATGGGTCATTCGCGTCCTCGTATTGTTGTGTAAAAACAACTTTGGGGTAGCGGTAGTCCACTGCCACAGACCCGCTGGAATCGGTTGTCTAAGCTCCAGCTAGCATGCCGTAAAAACCTGTCAAGGACGCTAACGACCCACGTGTTCTGGAGACGTATGTAAAATCCGACTTCATGAAAATATTTTTTTTCTCTAGATTTCTGTTTTTTGCCTCGAAATATAAATTTTCATGAAATTGTTGAGTAAATAAAAGCAAAAATGGATGCGAGGGAATAGGTTAGGGCGTTACTTCTTCCTTGCAAACAAGTGGAATATTTCGGCGGAGAAAATTCCGAGAAAGAAGATTGTATCGAAAAAGAAGATCATCAGGAAGAGGAAGAGGAGTGCTATGAGTTTTTCATTTCGAAAGTTTTTCAATTAATCCATCAATATTTCACATTTATTATTAATTTTATCTTCTTTAAGTGTCCATAGTAAATAGCAATATGCAACCCTTAAAATAAATACTCTTTTTTAATTCCCTAAGCCTCCCATATTTTTTTTCTGAAAGTACATTATCTCGAGTAAAAATAACTCGAAGGATTTTTTAAAAGATATTACTTGACAAAAATCATGCATTTTTCAACATTACGGTGCATTTCCTGATTTTTTTTTATCAACGATTAAATGAACAATCCAAAATTACCGTTATGATATTATTATTGGTTAAACTTATAGGTGAAATCACAAAGAACATCTGTAATTTTTTTCAGAATTTCTTGTGATTTTTAAGGTTGTTAAATATGTCGCGGACGCCAAAATAGTTTCGGTACGAGGGTTGAACGTATTAAATCAAAATAATAATAAATAAACATATTGAATATAAATATTATATAAATACTATATACATGGCTTGAAAATAACCTTTCCATCTATGTATGGGGCATTCCACGCCATTTCACCTAACCCGTGACTCCGACCGTTTTTGGTTTTCCTAATTTTTTTTAATAAAATTGTACCCTATGAAAAAAATTTGCGCTGAATTTAACGAAAAAAATTGTGTTTTATTCGTGATGATTATTTTTCGTTAAATTCCGCACAAATGATAAATAAACCCTTTCAGGTCTGACAAAGCCGAATTGAAAATCACAAAATCATTAATAGCATTATTGGAGATTAAAATGATAAAAATCTTATCAAAAAATATCAGCAATTCGAAAAAAATAGAAGGAAAAACGGGCCCACGATGAGACTAGTCTTAAAAATCATAGAACGGGTCGCTCTATTTTAGAGAATTTTTTGAAAAAAAGGCAATCTTCTTTAAAAAAATAGTTTCCACTTTGAAAGCAAAAAAAAACGTAAACATTGATAATCTATAGTTTTTCATATTTTTTAACGAAAGTATACTTCAAAATAAAAATAAAATATGCAGTGACATTTGTCGATATGTCAATTAGTTCAGGAGTCATCAGCGTTTAAACGTTTCCAAAACTTCCCAAATCGACATTTTTCGGAAAGTTATAACTCCCAAAAGAGAAGAGATAAAAATCTAAAAATTGGTGTGGATATTCCCTCCATGGGGTACAATTTTACAAAAAAAAGATCAGGAAAACCAAAAATGTTTGGGTTCACGGGGTAGGTGAAATGGCGTGGAATGTCCCGTGTATATATCCCTTATTTCGTTTCTGGCTCGTTGCCGCACGCCGATGGTGACAAATTGGCAGGGCGCGCGCCGAGCGGTCCGATTTCTCGAAAAGCGAAAAACCTCGTCCACCCCGGTTCCCCCCGGCGCTCGGAAAAAGTTGGAAACTTTCGAGTCGCGACTATGATACGCGTATATCGGTCAAAGTCAAAGTAACCCGTGCGTTCATAATCCGCTGCACGGCGAGCCCAGACGATCGCGATGCGAAACGAACTCGAGATAAATTCCCTGTTTCTCCTTGCACGCTTGGACGGCAAGATCGACGTAGCCCCACGAATTTTTCATCCGCGCTCGCGCGCCAAAAAAACGATAAAAAAAGCGACTCGAAAAAAGAAGGCGAAGAGAAAAAAGAAGGCCAAAGCTTATTGCGTCGGTTCGTATTACTCATTGTTCGTGAAATATGGTCGATCGATTTCACTGCGAGGCATTTTTTCTCCACACTTTAATCTCCTGATGAAAAAAAGTAAAAATAAAAGCTCGACGAGAAGTTTCGGTCGCGACCATTCAAGTTTGTTTCTCATAAAAACGAGTTTTGCAGTTTACTGGTCGCAAGAAGCGCAGCTTGACTTACCTATAAATAGGGAACGTTAACGACAAACCGGACGTGATTAATCGTAAGTCGCCGCTACGCGCGTATATTCGTCGTTCACCAACGTTGAGACTTCCGCAGAACTTTTGGACGTACGAGGGCATAACAAACCTAAACTGTGCGCGAAGGTCCGAGCAGATTTGCGCGCCAGAGGTCAGCGCTCATGAGAATAAACCGGCGAGAGGGAAAACCTACGGAGTTGCTGCTTTGGTTAAAGCTCCCCTAATTACTTACGCCGTATCTGCGAGGGAAAGAGAAAAGAGAGAGGCAAAGACTAATCTCCTTCTCTCTCTCTCTCTCTCTCTCTCTCTCTCTCTCTCTCTCTCTCTCTCTCCCTCTCTCTCTCTCTTTCTCTCTCTCGCCCTCTCTCTCTGCCGGCTGGTTCTTGACAGAAGGGACTATAAATCTCGTCGGCAGGCAGGGGTGGCGCACCGGGACTAGCGGTATCAGCGCGGAGCTAGTTTTCCATATATGTATAGATGTATCAGAAGCTACGCTTCCATCGGACTCACGGGTGCAAGAAACATGCAAGAACACCAGGAGGGTCGAGTGCCCTTCTACCTATGAATATTAAAACGTACCGATTTTTTTCTGAGCATAGGTCCAAGTCGGTGCGACACAAGTCCAGCAAATGTGGCATTTTTCATTGCTCGCTAAAATCGATTAGGCAGGGGTTTGTTCGATGAAAAATCGTTTAGTGATCAGGAATTTCCTAGTCCCACCTTCGTCCAAGCTTTATTTAGCCAGGAAGAACGATTTTTGTCTATACTCGTCTCCCGGATCTATAGTTTTGGTCTGATCAAACTCTGCCTGGAAAATTCGTAATCAGCGGATGATTCTGATACGTTGGATATATGTTTTGAAACCGATATGTCATAGTAGACTATCACAGGCACGGTTGATATGAAGTTTTGTTAGGGGTAAGGCGTTACCCCCACTTGTAGCGCAAAAAAGGCCTTTTTCATGAATTTTTTAAGAGAAAACTACAAAACTTTTTTAATCGATCAATATACCATCTTAAAGAACACATCTTGAAGAACTTTCAGTACTTTTTTTATTGAAAAATATTACATTGTTTAGTGGCAAATGGCCGTCAATGAAATAATGTTTTTATATACATGGTTTGCGGTGATCAACATTGCGGCGAAGTGGATCATCTGAAGAAAAAAAATGCGGATGGATTTAGTCAAATATAAGTATAAACTAGTCTTTAATCGAAGGATTTTAAAAAATATTCATTTTTCACAAAATGGCGGACAGTCGAAGTTAATGGTTCGATTTTAACGAAAAAAAACGGCCGTTTTTTGGCTATAAAACGGCCATTTTTTTCGAAAAAAAAATCGAACGATTAAAGACTACATTTTTATGTATTAAATAAGCCTGCAAAATTTCAAGAAGATCGGTTCATCAGTGTTCGAGTAATCTTGGTCACCGACTTCAGAAATGCCATTTTGAGAAAAACGCGTTTAAAGTTTCAATTTCAGTTTACACGAAGAAAATATTTTTTTTGCAAACTTACATAGAGTCATCTATTCCGGGCCCATACAGAAGGATGGGCCCGGATACTTATACTTCAAAAAAATTCAATAAAAAAAATCGATTTTTTCAAAATCGCAAGTGGGGGGGTAACCCCTTAAAAAAATCGGTATCCTATCGATGAGGGGCTCGATCGTCCAACAGAGGAAGGAAAGCAATATGGCAATAGTGTCGACAGACCATATACGGGGTGAGGCACATAAAGTGTCACAGAGCAATAGCACTCAAACTATTGATCATATCCAAAAATGTTTCAGACAAAAGTTTCCGTGTTCGAGAAGGCCATCGGACTGGACCAATCTATTTTTTTTATCGGTGGAGGCGCTGAAGCTACGTCAAGGTCAACTCCACTTTTTAAAAATGGAATAGTACATTTTTTCTTCAACCATCTTGTGGAGCACCTCAAGCCGCATAAAAACATTAGGGGGTCAAATTCGTTCAAGGTCATTCAAGGTCAGAATCGATGATACAAATATAAATATTTCGGATCATTACCAAATATTTGGTAGTGATCCGAGATATTTAGTTTTGTATTTCATTTTAATAGGTGACCTTGAATGACCTTGAACGACTTTGACCCTAGAATGTTTTTTACGCGGCTGAAGGGGCGCCACAAGATGGTTGAAGAAAAAATGTACCATTCCATCTTAAAAAGTGGAGTTGACCGTGACGTAGCTTCAGCGCCTCCACCAATAAAAAAAATAGGGTGGTCCAGAATGACGGCCTTCTTGAACACTGAAACTTTTGTCTGAAACATTTTTGGATATGATCAATAATTTGAGTGCTATTGCTCTGTAACACTTTATGTGTCTCACATTGTATATACACGCGTAGAAAAAATTCCGGACACTTTTTTAAGTTTTTGAAATTTCGCATTTATGGATCATTTTTACATTATAATAACTTTGGTTTTATATTCTTATCAAAGTGAGTTTATTGAGACAAATATCAAGTAGAAACATATAGATATTTTCTAATTTCTATTAAAAGTATCTAGAATTAATTTCACTGGTGTATGTGGAATTATACATGTATGTTTGAAAAATGGGCTCAACGGTTTTTAAAAATTAGATAGATATGTACACTTAATATATATGCACACGTATATATTATAGATCGTGAGCTTTAATTGCGCTTAATCACACTATATATATTAAATCGTAAACGTCAGCTATTTGATTTTTCAAAAACCCTCGACCCAATTTTCCAAAATTACTTCACTCCTACAAGAATTTTTCCGATAACATTAATAAAAATAATGGGGTTTTCAAATCCCCCAGCCCTTTCCATTGCTGTGGCAAAAACTCTTTTTTTATTCCGGCGTTCGTACTCCATGAATTATATAATTTCAGTATATATATATAGATGAAATAGTAATAATCAGAAATTCAATCATGGAAGTGGTATTTGCAGAGCACAATTTTCCACTGATGTGAATATTTCCATTATATTATACTATATATTTCTGTTAATCTGTGTTTGCATCGAAAGTAAAATGCTTTTTTTTTACTATCGAATAGATTGATAAAAGCGCGACATAAGTATAGGATTAGTAAAATAAGCTTACAAGAGTATTGATTGTTATATATATATATATAAATATTACTTTTTACGTACCATTTTAATTGACAGAGCCTGGATATACATGTTAGTACGATATGGCTCCGACAACGTCTATGTCTATATTTTGAATATTTCTATTGTGTTTTATGTTTCCGTTCATTTACGTTTATGTAGAACATAATGTACATTTTTATTATCAAAGGGAGTGATGCGAGGGTGAGATTAAATTCAGAGGATTGATAGCCAAACTAACAAGCATATTATTTATACATGAAATGCAATAAAATATAAAATGGTACCATAAACGAAAATATAAGAATTAATGCATGTGCGTATATATACACATTACTTTTCATATTTTCTTTTATGGTACCATTTTAATCGGTTAAGCCTCTATGGGAGTTAGTACGATATATCTGTAACGTGTTGTGTGTACTATATATATATATATATATATATATATATATATATATATATATATATATATATATATATATATATATATATACACACACACACACACACACACGGGAGCAGTAGTTCTGGCGGACTAAGTTGTGGCTTGAAAGTTAAACACTGGCCTGCCCGGGTGTAATTAATCTATCCCCGAGAGTCCACAACCTTCTGACATATAACATCTACGCACACAAGTACAGCCATCCACTTTCAAAAATATATATATATATATACATATATATATATATATATATATATATATATATATATATATATATATATTGTATTTACGGCAGAAAACGTTAACGTGTACCGGGACACAGTGGCCAAAAACCTCCCACTGGTCACGCAGTCTCCCCTCAAGTGTGTCTTCGGTAGTCCCTTCTCTCCTCAAGTTAAACTCGTACCGAAACCTTGACGCGGCAAAAGAAATCCTACCGGATATCAGTGTGCTAGAACCGTGCTAGAACTTTTCTCCCCCATAGTTCTCGACAGCTAAACCAACAAGTTCGTTCTCACCGATAAACCGAACGTTGGGAAACAAAAACAGAGACCGCGGACAAAAGAAACAGTTCTCTGTGAACGATTACTCACTCGTTAACGGGTCTGCATAAGCTCGGACGAAAAACAGGTCGATTTTCAGAATTTTTTTCCGGCATGGGTATTGCAAGAATGAGCTCGGCATTTTACACACAAATGATACATAGTCTTGGAAAGATTGAGTTTTTTTTTATTGGAAAATATTAACGAACAGTGAAGTTATTATTATTTTAACAAAGTTCCACCGGTGCTGCACTGGCAATCGGTGTCGGTGATTCTGGCGACAGGGTGATCTGAAATTAAAAATAAAAATATGTACTTTTAGTATAATAATAAAACTTTGGTATGACCAGATACTTTTTTTAATGTTGAAAATTACAAGAATGGCTGTAGAAAAAAATACTGGATAAATAATGGATAAACATATCAGAAAATCATCCGGTCACATGATAGAAAATGTTATATACTGTTCTCCGTCCAAATTTGAAGTGAATAGAACGAATTTTGAGATCCGACGTACACCATTCCATAAAACATAGTTTCGAGAAAAAAAACGCAAAATAAAAAGGGGGGCGGTGCGGTTCACATAAATCGTCATAATACGTTGACGTTTTGGAATCATTCGTTAAACCAGATACTTTTTTGAAATTTTGTCAATTACGGAAATGGCAAGCTGTAGGAAAAAAGTTTGATTTTCGACCAAAAATAATTTTAAAGATTTGTTACTTACAAATGGATAAACATATGAAAAAATCATATGCAACAGAAAAAAAAGATAAATCGCAGAAGGGTGGTTCGTATAAATCGTCATAATTCGTTCAATTTTTGGAATCATTGCAAAATCTTTGTTGAAAATTGCATATTAAAGTTAAGACCCTAGGCTATAAGACTATGCAATAATAGATTGCGTAGAATCATTAGAGACATTGGGACAGTAAGACGTTTACTTTTTAACGACGAAAGGTCAAGGAACGCTTAAAAGCCAAGGAAGAAAAGCTCTAACAACTATAGATGTTTTCAGAACGACCTACGGATAAACCCAAAGGGTTTGAGGATGTAGAATAAAGAACGTAAACAGTAGTAAAGTATTTTACGGTTTTCATTTATTTTCCCTTCATTGGCTGTTCCTGCCCTTTGATCTTCAAAGATTCAAGAAATTCGTGGTCAACACTCAGAAGGGCGCAGCGCTCTTTAGACTGCGCGGTCTTGGTATTTACAAAGAACATCACCTAAGTGTCCGCCTCCGATTTCCTCAAAACTCATATACGTGATCGAGCATTGAAAACTATTAGACACGTATTTTTTTTTATCAGCGGAAAAATGGTTTTAAGGGGGAAAACCACCTCTCAAAGAAAGGCGCCGTATTTTTTTATTCAATATTTATATAGTGGATTTTTCATCGCTTTACATTAGAAGAATTTTGGTTTTTGTTTCGTTCAGATCAGTGGACTGCTTGTGTCTGAAACTGCAAAATCACCCTTCGACTCGTTTTTCTTCGAGGGGTGGTTTTCCCTCTTAATACCGTTTCCCGCCGATAGAAAAAAATCCGTCTCTAATAGGTTTTAATGTTTTATCACATATATGAGTTTAAGAAAAATCGAAGGCGGACACTTAAGTGATATTTCTTGTTGGGCCCGGAGTGTAGAGTTCTAGGGGTGGAAACGTAAATCGGGCATCCCTCGAGTATCGTCAGGTAGCTCGAAAGCGTTTCGGGTCACCGCTTTCTCATTCATATACATGTGTACGCATGTATATGATAAACCTACACACACATACATACAAATATATGTATGTGTGTGTGTATATATATATATATATATATATATATATATATATATATATATATATATACATGTTTATATATGCATATATTTATATACATGAAGCCGAGTGCACAAAGCCTGAGATGGATGGAGAGGGAGCAAATGTCAATTGTATCGCGTTCCAAACGATATGTTACCTTGAACATTTACCCTGCACCTTCTCGCATGTATACTGCATATACTGCATCTTCAATGAATTCCGAGCTACGCAGGTTGGCTTTGCATAATATTATTGGGAAAATTGGCGTGTGGAACATGTGGCAGTCATTGAGCATGGGTATTATTCGTTTACGCTGAATGGCATAACACCGAGGCAAGGGATTGAACACATTGAAAAACGGGCACTCGCGTATTTATTGTCGAAGCAAATATTTTGATAATCGTTGCGGACTAATTTTACAAAACAATAATTCGGCGTGTCCGCCACTGTTTTCATTGGTGCTTTATTAAAATTTGAATTATAGTAGACTTGCGGATAATATAATGACTTTGCGGAAGTTAAATATGCAATATACAAATGATATTTTATTAATGGTTTATTAGGGAAATAACTGTTCGTATAATAAAAATAATATTTTAAAAATTGGTTACGGAGAATTTTTTTTTAATTAAATTGTCCACCGGGAAAATCATTTTTCATGAACATTTTACTATGGAAATAACTTTTTATATAATAACCCTAATATTTGTAAAATATTGTTTACGTGGAAAATAATCTTTTATGAATTGTTGACAAGAAAATTCGTTTTATAAATTGTTTACCAGGAAAAGCAGGGGATCACTCATTGAAAAACGGACACTAGAGTATGTATTGTCAAAACAAATATTGTGAGAATGGTTGCGGAACGATTAAGAAAACAATAATTCGGCGAATCCACCGCAGTTTTTATTGGTGCTTAATTAAAATTTTGATTATAGTGTAATATCGGTGTAAAATTTATATTTTATTAGTGGTTTACTAGGAAAAGCGTTTTTTGTAATAAATTGTTTGTGGGAGAAAATTATTTGCTATAAATTGTTCACTGGGAATGAAGAGTTTACTATGAAAATAACTTTTCATATAACAAAAATAATACCTTATGAATAGTTAAATAGGAAAATCATTTTTTACAAATCGTTTGCAACGATTTTTTTCTCCACTGAATGTTTACCAGGAAAACTATTTATTGTAAGTTGTTGACTAACAAAATCCTTTTTTATTTGAAACAACATAATATTCGGTTAATCGTTTACTAGGAAAATTATTTTTTATAAATTGTTCACTAGGAATATCATTTGTTTACAAAGAGTTTTTGTATAAAGAGAGACTATAGGAATAACTTTTTATAACGTGTTAACCATGCAAATTTGTGATCCATTTTTCAAGCACCTGCTGGCGTCCGATTGAGCTGAAATTTGGCATACTTTTCTAACGTCGGTAAGAATGCAATAAAATGGTACCATGGAGCTGGTCTGATGGTGGACGTGGGGGGTGGGCAATGAAACTCCTTAATAGCATACACAAGGACAGTCGAGTTTGCGCTCATTTGTTTTGTTATCATGAGCACTTTTCATTACACATGATAACGAGAGTCTGATTATGGTGGCGGGAGGTGGAAACTGAAATGTCCCAATGACAAATGGTAGGACAATCGAGTTTGGGCTCATTAACTTTGTTGATTTGAGCACTATTCATAATTACACTATTATAAAGTTTCTCGCGAAACCTTTATAACCTAAGGCAAGGTTTTTGATTACGCTGATGTCTGAATGATATGGGGGTCTGGCATGGCAAATAAACAAACAAATTCTAATACTAAAAAGTATAAAATAAAATAAACGTGAAAAAACTTTCAAAACGGAATCTTTTATTTAAAAAGTACTGCACGAAAAAGTAAAAAATAATGTTCAGTAAAATTGAAAATCAAAACAGTGCGACTACAAAAAAGTCCCTTTCTTGGTCACTTATCATAGGTGCAAGTACTTTAGAGGTACATAAACGTAGACATTTTGAAAATATGAAATATATATTTTAAAAGTTTGGGGAGTTGTACCAATGTACTAATCTACTTCAAAATTTCTGAAAAAAGCCATTACTACTTTAAAATTTCGGAAAAAATATTTAATGCTCATTCTCGAACCGAAAACATGATTAACTCTGATACTTTTTTCTTCGATTCTCAAGTTCGGCGCAAATTTTGGACTTCCTCCAAGTTGCCCGCGCCGTCGTCGAAATTTAATTCGCCGGTGCCCAGGTACCATAAATCAATCGGTATTACGTCTACGCGCGATACAGGTAGTATTTCCGTTTTAGCCTCGTTATTGCGATATGCATCGCAGAAGGCCAGCGTTAACGCGAAATAAAGCTAGACCGGGGCACAACGGAGTTTCGAGCACACGAGGTCGCAACAGCCGCGCGTGCAGTCTACCGATAAACGATTGCTCGTGTACAGAGCGCGAGGCGAGATGAGTGAGCACACCTGGCTGATGGTAACGAGAGGGCCTTTTACGAGGGTGCAAGGGGCGCGAGACTGTAAAATGAGCGACATTACGACCCTCCATCTTTGTCCTGACTTGCGACCACCATCCTTCCACCGGCTATTCCATATCGAACTCCACCCTGGATATGAAGGCTCCTCAAGGCCGGAGCCTGAATTGGAAGGTCCAAAAAAGCGTTTTTTCGGGAATTTTTTTAGAAGGGAATAAAACAAGTGAGCCCAGTAAACATTGAGGTATTTTTTCATGTATATTTTAAATGTATGAAAAAATTTTTCTATATGAAACAATAAATGACTGCAGATTTATCAGTCTATTCCATGTGCGTCTTGCCACTGCAGTCCCCAATCGGCGGGAAAGATGCTGCTCATAATTCTTGACTGAAACAAATAAACCAATAAAATGTTCAATTGTCATTTATTTTTCTTCTGGGTGAATTAGGAAAAAGCTGAAAAAATCGTGAAATTATAACAGTTCTCAGATATTTAAAAATGTGTTAAAAAAACACTTCAACGTGCTATAAAAATTATTTAAAAATACTTTTTCAACGACTTTTTTAATTCACTTAGAAGAGATTTTCATACTGAAGAAAATAAACTTTGGTTTGATTCAATAGGTCGTTTAGTTTTTTTGCTATCACGCCCGCCAATTAGGAAAAATCGTGAAAATGAAAACTGGAGGCAAACCGCTTTAAAGTTTTCAATAGGAGGAAATATCAATATCAAATATCAATCGCTTCTCTGCTTTTGGCCTTGTATCTTCGAAAATATTTACAATTAGCCTCTGTAACTTTGTAAATATATTTTTAGATAGTTTATCTATCGATTTAACGGGTTACCCCCACTTGTAGCGCAAAAAGGCCTTTTTCATGAATTTTTTTTAAAGAAAACTACAAAACTTCTTTAATCGATCAATATACCATCTTAAAGAACACAGCTTGAAGAACTTTCAGTAATTTTTTTATTGAAAAATATTACATTGTTTAGTGGCAAATGGCCGTCAATGAAATAATGTTTTTATATACACGGTTTGCGGTGACCAACATTGCGGCGAAGTGGATCATCTGAAAAAAAAATGCGGATGGATTTAGTCAAATATAAGTATAAACTAGTCTTTAATCGAAGGATTTTAAAAAATATTCATTTTTCACAAAATGGCGGACAGTCAAAGTTAATGGTTCGATTTTAACGAAAAAAACGGCCGTTTTTTGGCTATAAAGCGGCCATTTTTTTTCGAAAAAAAAAAATCGAACGATTAAAGACTACATTTTTATGTATTAAATAAGCCTGCAAAATTTCAAGAAGATCGGTTCATTAGTGTTCGAGTAATCTTGGTCACCGACTTCAGAAATGCCATTTTGAGAAAAACGCGTTTAAAGTTTCAATTTCAGTTTACACGAAGAAAATATTTTTTTTTGTAAACTTACATGGAGTTATCTATTCCGGGCCCATACAGAAGTATGGGCCCGGATACTTATACTTCAAAAAAATGCAATAAAAAAAAATCGATTTTTTCAAAATCGCAAGTGGGGGTAACCCCTTAAGCAACTAAAAAAAACGTTTGGTCGGACCTTTTAATTCAAGCTCCGGACTTAATGAGATTACTCACACTCTATTGGCGAACGTTCGCACTATTTCTATTTTCTATTTTATTTTAAATTTGTGGACCAATGGGGTTGCTCGTTGTACTATTTTCATTGACGAAAGGAAAAGGATATCGATTCAACTATCAATAGCAGTTTGATAGACTGCAGTAATGTTTAACCAAGAAGAAAAGAGAGAGAGAGAGAGAGAGCCTGATTCGGCAAAACTATACATTTTTAAAGAAAAAAACACCTTTTATCCATTTTGAGATTTATTGACTTTCAAAAGTTTTTGTTTGTTGTATTTCGTAATCGTTGATTGTTTTTCCATTTTTTTTTCGATTACCCTTGTGATTTTTCGTTCTCAAAACAATAAACTCAAAATAAAAACGATACGATGCAGCGCATTGAGAAAGTTCGCTTGTTTGACGTTCACGAGGGCGTAAATAATCGACGATTTTGCCGTCTCACGACCACCCTCGAATAATTCGAACGACTGGGGCAAAATAAATTTGGAAGAAGTTGAGGCAAGAGCGCTAACGATATGACGAAGTTCCGCGACATTTTTATCCTCCTTTTTGCGCACTTTTTCCTCCTACATATTTTTTGTCTGCTTTTTTGATCCCCGTGCCGCGTATACGAGAAGAAAGATGACAAAAAAAACGTTGCCATCGCTACAAGAGTTTGCACGCGCCTCCATCATCATAATCTTAACTGACAACACGTACAAAAGTTCGCGTCTTCGAAATTCATTTATCTTTTATCTCTCGCGCTTTTTTGCACCCCAATTTTACCGCGTTATACATATTCGTCGTCGCGCGATTCACCCTAATCGTTTTACGCCGAACGAGGGTTGGGTGACTCGAGAGAGAACGAAAAAAAGTGCAAACTCGCGTCTTAAGGGCGACGACGAAGGAGTTAATAAATCGACGAAGTTTTTGTCTTTAAAGTCTCTCTCTCTCTCTCTCTCTCTCTCTCTCTCTCTCTCTCTCTCTCTCTCTCTCTCTCTCTCTCTCTCTCTCTCTTTTCCTTCGACCCTCGATTCTTGAATGCGCGCGAACAATTGCCTCATACCTGACGTCAGAAATTCACGGCTGCTTAATAATCTTCGAACGCTAAAGCAGCGTGACGGAATTTCGGTTCGTGCTTCTCGTCATTTTCTTTTTTTTTTTATATCACGAACACGATGAAAGATTAATTAGCGAGCAGCTGAGCACCGATGCATGCCTTGGTGGCTGCAATTTTCTGATTAATGAAATTGCGGAAATCGACGGGGGTGAAAGCGACGAGAGGAGATTACCGATTGATGCTTCTCACCAACGCGACGACCCCTCATCTTTTCCCTTGTCACGCTTTATCGTATACCGTGATATCACGAAGGCGAATCGAGCACGGAATTTCCACGACGATAATTAGTCGCGGGTCACAATCGCAATGGGAGGATGTTCCAATAAGTCGATGGCAATGGACCTTCGGGCCATCGAAATTGGAATTCCATTCTCCATATATCGTTATGTGTATATATAACGCTCGGTCTTCTTAAATACGCTCTTCGTGATGGCATTTCAATAACTTCCCGGATTCGATTCCCGTTAGGGTGCAACCGATCGCGATAGGGAGAAAGCTTATAGAATCGTCTCTATATATTCCTGTATAGACAGGGTGTCCTGTTATGAAGGGAGAGTCCAGCAACTGACGATAGGTCAGGTCATGCCCTACTGTATGCTGGAATTTCAGTTTCGTAAAAGTCCCACGGAACGAGATTTTGGGCTTTATGTTTGATTTTTTTTTTGAAAAAAATCATCCGCTTTTGGTTTTTCGCATGCCATTTCTACAAATGATATGAATCGACAATAACTAAGCAACTTTTTTAAGTAGTTGGCACGATATGCGAAGTACATTTTTTTTACACTGCAGGCTATCAAAGTCAAATGTTCGAATTGGTTTGTATGAAAATTCTGCGTCAGATCTTGTTTCATAAAGTTTCCTTAAAATTCAAGATTGAAAAGAAAGCTTTTCTAGATAAAACAAATAACCAAAAGTATTTTTGAAAAACCGGGTAAAAAAAGTTATCATTTGTAGAAATGACATGCGAAAAACCAAAAGCAGATGATTTTTATGTAGACAATTGTGGGACTTTTACTAAACTGAAATTCCAGCATTCCATTCCTCTACTCGTCCTCTACTCGGCTGACACGTAAGATTGTCCACTTTATTTTTTCCCCAGCTGTAATGAAAAAAGGCTATAATCTTACTGACAACAGCAACAATAATAATAAGGAACTATTCATTTTGATAGTTACAAGAAGCAGGGTGTATATATTTTTTTAGCCTTTTTGAGCCCCATGAACGTACCAATGTATATAAAAAAAATTACGTATCCGATTCGTAAAACATAAAGCATTACCCAGAAAGTGAATTCAATTACACATTTGATTAATCGAATTTAACAATTAAATTACAAATTAAATTTATGAACTAAACTACGAATTTCATTTATTAATGAACTTAAAATTTAAATTTATTATTTAAATTACAAATTTAATTCATTTATATTTGAATCGTTTAGCAATAGTTAGTTTTCCCTATCTATTTCTCTCTCTCTCCCCCGCTTTTTTTCCCCATAAAAGCGTTGGTATAAAAAAAGCGTTTATCTCGACTCACCTCCGCCCCCGCATTGCGGATGACCCATTGAACTCGACGAGCCGGTAAAAAAGAGAATAGAACCAAAGTCGGCGTGTAACGCGTCGGATGCATCAACGAGAAATAAACGTAATAAAAAAACCAAGATCGAGATCGCTTCTCTCGAGTGGCAAAAATTCTCGTCGAGGAGTGTACGAGGCAAAAATGAAAAAAAAAAAAGAAAAAAACCAAACAAAACGGAGAGGAAAAATGCGAGTTTTACGAACGTTTTTTTTTCGTGTGTCCATATATGTAGGTCGCTATCGTGTGTATAAGAGGTGGAATGTTGCACAAGGGTCTTTACGACTATGAGGCGATAAAGGTGCAGTTATTACAAGTCTATATCCCGCGTGTCTCGTTCGAGGCCAAGGAGCGAATGAGGCGGTCTCTACGAACGTGAGCTGCAATTCCACTCACATTTACGTTTCGAAAAAAAAAACGAGAAAAAAAATACATACACGTCAGACTATTCCAAATTTTTTCCCACACTGTGAGAGTTCGGACTTTGAATTTAAAGTGTACTCCGCGATACGAGGGCGCTGGCAAAAAATTCTAAGTGGCACCCCATTCGCACCGTTCGTACCGAAAACACTTCCGCAGCTGTTAAACCAAATTACCAGCCTCTGGAACCTCCCGAAGATTTTCCCACGTGTTAAACGCTATAGTGTACCAGACTTGATTTTTGCCACATTTTCACATTCAGACAATAATCCCGTTGCTTGAAAACGATTTTTTTTCGATACACGAATTCGTACGAAATAAAACAAAGTGCAGACGAAAACGTGAAATGAAAAAAAAAATATTTGGATGGACATGCATTGATGCACAAATTGAACAATCCTCCAAAACATTTTTCACATGAAATTGGTCCTATTTTTTTATTTATAAAATTGTAAAATATTTTTGCAATCACACTCTAGCAATTTTGTCGAAAACACAACGTAACATGGGCGACGAAAATTAGAAGATTTTAAATTCATTACTGACCAGGAACATCGGTTTGGTGTCCCCCTTCAATTTTGATGAAATTCGTGTATATGGTGGAGCATCTAAAACAATTCAGTATGTATTTTTTTTATAGGGGGGAATAAGGTTTCAAGGGGTGAAATTCCCCCTTAGACTGAAGCATGTCAAGGGTTCATTTTGAAGTTCATTCCAGTGAACCAGAAACGACAATTCTTCTAATGCAAAACGATCATAAATCCACTGTGGGAATATTGAAAAAAATTGGGGATGAACCACCTCTTCATTTTTCTTTCACTCACCCCACATTTAGTCGACGCGCATTACATTGGAGATAACGGGCAACACTTTGAAGGGGAGAAAAATTAAAGTATACGTATTTTCACATTTTTGCCTGGTACGAAGCTTAATGGGGTGAACAACATACATTTTCGACGATTTTGAATGAAAATTGAGGGTTTTGGGGAGGAAATGAAAGGTCAACTCATATTTGGGTGGTGAAAATACGTCGATTTGGACTCATAAAAAATATTTAAAATCCAAATTTTCTTCCCATCTTGGCCAAAACTGAGTGGCTTCACTGAATCGTCGATTATGTCTTTTTTCTTCGATTTGGGACTCCATTCTGAGCTCATTGTCTTCATAATCGTGTTCTCATCCAAATGCTGATTTTTGCGAATTTTTCCATACCCAACATTTCCATACTCTTTGTCTCTTTTACGGCTATTTTTCAAGTGAACTTTCCGGAAAAATTATTTGATATATCGAGATAAATAGAGCGGCGTTCTCAAAGTGTGCCAAAATCCTTTTCAAAATTTCGCCATTAAGTGTATTTCCCCTAAATAGAACCGACACTCCGGCTGTTTGAAATGTTGGCATTTCGACGATTCCGGCATATAGTCAAAAAGGTAGAAAAAAAGGTTTGATTTTTAAACCATTTCTAGAGCCCATCCAATTGCAAATTTTCCGCTGATTACGAATATCATCGAGTTTTTGTCGAGAGCTTAAAATGATGCGAGCTAAACGCGAAAAACGTTTCTAATTACACTTTCGACGATATTTTATTTAAAAAATTGTGTTTTCGAGAAAATTTATGGAGACTTCGTGTTCAGGGGGTAAAAATACATCGATATACGCATAGAAAAAAAAATTAATCCAAAACAATTTGCCATTTCGGCCAACACTAAATGGCTTCACTGAATCGTCCATAATTAATTTTCGGTTTGAATTTGCAGCTCCGCTTTGTGTCTATACTCTTCATAATCGTTTTCTCTTCAAAACGCCATTGAATTTATTCAGCTCCGTTTATTTCTCGATTATCGACAGAATTTCAAAGAAATAATCGATTTCCTCAAATTTTTCCATCTATACCCCTTTGCCTCTTTTTCAGCCACTTTTCCAGCGCACTATCCGGGAAAACACATTGAGATATCGGGATGAATCGAGCGGCGTTTTCCGAGTCTACAAAAATGTTTTTTAACCCCCCTATTAAGTTTATGTTACTCAAAACGACGCTATATATATCTGCGTATGTATTATTCTTAGATCGTTAAACGCGCGTTTATCCACCCCGAAATCCCGAAGGATTTACGTACACATACCGTGACCTGTTTCGAAAAAATTACATTCACGTACACATACACAAACATACGCGCGTGCTATTTCCCCCGAATGGTTTTTTTTGTGGCGTTCGACAAGTGCCCACAATCCGGGCAATCTCGATCTCGACCTTCCTATCTTATTTTATCACGATAACCCTCTTTTTTCATGTACTTGATACGGTTCTGTGAGCCACCGCGATACACATGTACACACACGTGTCCGCGTATCTCGCAGCGAATTTTTGTTCGGTCCACCGTGTAATTACGATAAGGTCATCGCGCAAACGTCGTTTTCCCGTAGCATATACGAGTTCGATTCGTGCTCTTAGCCGAGCGGAACATAAAAGAAGGAAAAAGATAAATGACAAGGAAAGAAAGGTTTTTCCTCGCCCTTTTCGTGTACAGACCATTGCGGAGCGAAGTGCTCGTTCATACGTACATGTGGAGACCCATTCTCGTGGATGCACGATTCGCCACTGTTGATCTTACGGATCTTTGATACTCGCTAAAAAAAGATAAAAAAAACAGGAATATAACCGAGGACTAAATGTTTCTCTATGTATCGAACTTCCTTGTATTCAGCGTGTTTCAGCCTTCGATTTTTTAAGGACAAAAGTATCAAGACTCGTTTTCCATTGCAATGACGAAGTGAATAAAAGTAGTGTCGTGCAGAAATTGTCGTAGGGATCCAATTGGATTATCACACTTGTCATCACTTTCTGATACGGATCCAATGGGTCATTGGATTCTACTCGGGATTCCCCATTGGATTTCAATGTGCGAATCCAATTTGAATCCTAAAGGATTCTCACATTATCGAAGAAAATCCGACACGATTCTTGTTGGATCCCATTCGACAAAATGGTCTCCATTGGAACGCTCGTACATTGGATTTTAATCGGGATTCCCCATTGGATTCTACTGTACGAATCCAATTTGAATCCTAAAGCATTCCCACATTATCGAAAAAAAAATCCGATACGATTCTTGATGGATCTCATCGCATTCTGAGATCCAACAAGAATCGTATCGCTTCGATAATGGGGGAATCCTTTAGCATTCAAATTGGATTCGCACATTGGAATCCCATGTACGAATTTAATTTGAATCCTAAAGGATTCCCACATTATCGAAGAAAATCCGACACGATTCTTGTTGGATCCCATTCGACAAGATGGTCTCCAGTGCAACGCTTGTACATTGGATTCCAATTGGATTCCAATGTACAAATCCAATTTGAATCCTAAAGGATTCCCACATTATCGAAGCAAATCCGATACGATTCTTGTTGGATCTCAGAATGCGATGAGATCCATCAAGAATCATATCGGATTTTCTTCGATAATGTGGGAATGCTTTAGGATTCGAATTGGATTCGTACAGTGGAATCCAATGGGAATCCCGATTAGAATCCAATGTACGAGCGTGACAATGGAGACCATCTTGTTGGATTGGATCCAACAAGATTCATATCGGATTTTCTTCGATGATGTGGGGATTCATTAGGATTCAAATTGGATTCGAACAATGGAATCCAATGGGGAATCCCGACTAGAATCGAATGACCCATTGGATCCCTATCAGGAAGTAAGGGCAAGTATGATAATCCAATTGGATCCCGACGACGAAAATGTTAGATACACAAAGCGAGGGGATCTTAAAAAAGTGTAAAACTTGTCTAAAAAAGGATAGCTTAAAAACCGATTTGAACATCATCACTGAAAATTCATTGTAGTCATCGATATATTTTTATTTTCCTGCACTTTGACATAACATCGTGCAGGTTATGTTTCGACACGCCGAGCTTTTTTCTCGTGACTTTTCACATATTTTCGATTTGAACGTGGTAAGAATTCTCAAACGGCGTTTATCAAGGAACAGTGTCGAATCCAATTGGATCCCAAACAAACTCCCAATGTAGGGTATCTCTAACGAGTCTGTATAGTGATGTGGATGCATCTTGGCACTTCCCAACAAATTTGGGCACCGGATCAGTAAAGGATTTTTTTGGGAGAAAATTCTCAAACTGCGTCAATTGAGAAATAGCGTGGAATCCACTTGGATCCGAGGTTGAAATTTGCATCGTTGGAATGCAACGAACATGATAATTTCTGAGTTCCTTTAATTTATTCTGACAGATTTCGTCTACCAAAAGCTTTTGATAATTTTTAAAGCTATTGATTTTGCTATCTACGATATAAATCTAAACAGAAGATCTATAATAATGAAAATATGGAAAACAAAATATCAAAAAGAACTTTCGTTGCATTGCAACAATGCAAACTTCAACACCATACTTGGATTTCAATGTGGTCTCCCCATATGCGGCCTCCCTGTCAAATCCCTATAGGCAGTTTATTCAGTCACATATAGGTGACTTGGTAGCGAACATTATTTTCTACTTTTTAGTACATTAAATAAAAGCTTGTTTTTTTTTAATATTTTTTTACATACAAATCATTTTCTACTTTTCAGTCTTTAATTGATTTTACTAGTAGTTTACTAGTTTACGAGTTTGTACGTTAGGAACATGGAATGCTTGTAAAAAACGAAAAAGACTAATTGGGATTGAACTAACGACTAATTGCTGCATATAAACTTTTCACTCACAAACACAATCGACTACGAATTTGTTCGTATGTGTTAGTGAGCTTTTATACCAATGATTAGGTACCGCTAATTTTACATGAAAAGTTAAAAATGTTATGGATATTCTTTTTTCTTAACTTGAATCCTGCCAAATCCCTATTTGGGGCCTCCCCTGCAAATGTCTGCACGGAATAGTGAATTACCGATTTTCCATTGCAAATTATTCCTTTCGGCCTCTCAATCAGCCCCTTCAATCCCTGTACTTATATTTTTTCTCATACCTTCTCCCTGATGTTCATAAGCTCGCCGATAATTCCCGTTGTTCTTCTGATTCGTGACTCGTAATTCATGCTCCTCTTCCTCGACGAAAATTGACTCGTTGACGAATCTCGAGGACGATAATGGGGGCTCGAGATTTCTCGTAAATCGTGCGGGGCATTGGCGTTATCGTCACGCGGAGATAACGGCCCGGAAACTACCCCGGTAATTTCCTGCACGGAATCGTTACGGTATTCGGCCACCTTTTGCTAAAATACTGACACACGCACACACGAGCCGGCTGAATGCGCAACCACGATCGCCAGGTACACCCAATATATGTGCATCGACGCTGAGTGGATCGCTCGTGTACGCAGGCTCGATGTCAATAGAGTGTGGGGTTCGTACAAAAGCCCTTTTGGCCGACGGCCAAAGGGCTGCCGATTACTTACCGTAAGAAGGGCGTATCGAGTTTGTTTGGCGCCAGGCCACGCATGTACGTGTGCGTTTTCATTTGCTGTCTGTACTGCGTTGGTTTTGTACCGTCAAAGAGAGGGAGAGCAGGTGGAGATGAAAAGACAAATAAAGTGGAAAGAGCGCCAAAGAATAAAGAGGGACCGAGAGAAAGAGAGAGAAGGAGCGAATGAGGGTAAAGGGACAGTTGCATAGTTGCATGTAGAAAGAGATGGAGGGGTGCACGAAGAGGGAGAGAGAGAGAGAGACAGAGAGAGAAAAGCGTGCATAACGAACAAGGGGGTAGATGGCAAAGCAAGGGGGTAAATATGGGGGGGTTGGTCCACTCGATCCGCGAGAGGGTTTCCCGGGATTCCGTAATGCAATTAGGCCGGGCTACGTGTCGCGTGACCATCCTCTCGTGTGGATTTTACTCCAATACTCTCAAACCATCAACCTCGGCCCTATACCACCCTCGACACACTCTTTCGCAACGCTTGCTCCGCTGTACCTACACATAGATGGGTACGTGTATAGAGATATAGACAAGTATCCGCACCGCGATATAGAGAAGTATGCAAATCGACGATCGACTTTGTCGTGCTCACCATTCCAGCTTCCAGTCTTCCTATACGAGGAAATACGTACGGGGCTTTCCACCCCGACACTGCGAACGTCCAAAAAGTCATTTGCGCTCGAAAAAAAGACGAGACAAGCGAACGCAATTCGAAATTCAAAATGTCCACGAACGCAATTCAAAATGTTCGAGTATCCAAATGCCTGTGAGGTAAAACAAAAAGATTATTTGTTTACTTGGGTTAGGATTTTTTTTACGTTCCACGAGCTCGCACTTTTTCGTGACATAGGAAAAAGTATAGCACTGCATTTGAAGGAGGAGGAATATTTTTCAGAGGACATTCTCGGGATTGTAATTTTAATCAGATTTTCTTATTGGTTGCAATTGGAGAAAGTGAGATCTCGATGGAAATCACTTGGCCTGGAATTGCAAAATTAATGTTTGGAGTGTGGAGGATGAACTTTTTTCTATGGTGTATGTAAAAAGAAAAAGACGTATTTTAAACAAATCTAATGTTTTCTCGTATGCCCTTGCGACCCTTTCGCTTTTACATCTTTGTCTTCCCAGATTTTTTGGTCCAAATAGACCCGAGCCGCATTTGCACGAGGGCACAGGGAAACTACGGAAAACCCGTGCGGATACAGGCGGTTGTATTTTACAGAAATTTAGTTTTTTCACCATCAGAAACTCTTAACGGGTTACCCCCACTTGTAGCGCAATAAAAGGCCTTTTTCATGAATTTTTTTAAAGAAAACTACAAAACTTTTTTAATCGATCAATATACCATCTTAAAGAACACATCTTGAAGAACTTTCAGTAATTTTTTTTATTGAAAAATATTACATTGTTTAGTGGCAAATGGCCGTCAATGAAATAATGTTTTTATATACACGGTTTGCGGTGACCAACATTGCGGCGAAGTGGATCATCTGAAAAAAAATGCGGATGGATTTAGTCACATATAAGTATGAACTAGTCTTTAATCGAAGGATTTTAAAAAATATTCATTTTTCACAAAATGACGGACAGTCAAAGTTAATGGTTCGATTTTAACGAAAAAAACGGCCGTTTTTTGGCTATAAAACGGCCATTTTTTTTCGAAAAAAAATCGAACGATTAAAGACTACATTTTTATGTATTAAATAAGCCTGCAAAATTTCAAGAAGATCGGTTCATTAGTGTTCGAGTAATCTTGGTCACCGACTTCAGAAATGCCATTTTGAGAAAAACGCGTTTAAAGTTTCAATTTCAGTTTACACGAAGAAAATATTTTTTTTGTAAGCTTACATAGAGTCATCTATTCCGGGCCCATACAGAAGTATGGGCCCGGATACTTATACTTAAAAAAAATGCAATAAAAAAAATCGGTTTTTTCAAAATCGCAAGTGGGGGTAACCCCTTAAGGAATCACGTAAGTGCCCTCCTTTCATTTTGTTGAAACCCATATATGTGATAAAGCATTGAAAACTATTAGACATGTATTTTTTGATCGATGGTAAGACGGTTTTATGGAAGGGAAACCACCCCTCAAAAAGGCGTGTCGAGGAGTGATTTTTTGCAGTTTCATCCACAAGCAATGCACCGATCTGAATTACACAAAAACCAAAATTCTTCTAATGTAAACCGATGAAAAATCCAGTATAAAAGGATTCAACAAAAATCAAATTAAAGGGTGATACGCATTTCCTTGAGGGGTGGTTTCTCAAGCTGCGAATGAGTGGTCACCCATCCAAGTATTGGCGCAGGCCATCGCCGTCCACGCACACTTAACGTACGTTCACTACTGTCGACCAGAACAAACACTTTGATCGTTAATCGTAATGATATTTCACAAAGATGAGCACCCAAAAGCGTCCACAGAAAGTAATTTAAAAATAGTGGCTCTTTAAGGGGGAAGATACCTTTCGGTAAGCAAAGAAATGCTAATTTTGGTGATTTGTTTTTTTACAGGAAATATTTCTTCATCATGTTTAAGACTTAGGCTATGTTTGATTACTACTTTTGGCTGTAACACGATATTTTGTTTGTTATTAATCTTTAAATTCTATTTTCTAATCGGGTTGCGGCGGATGTTGTCAGATAGTGCGACACGTTGCGTCGGCGGGATTAATCTGAAAAAACCCAACGAAGACATTTCTTTCATTAACATTCATACCCAGAATTTGAACCAAGAAAAAGTGAGAAATGTTGAGAATCGATGAAATGGTGCGATTCGAAACAAAAAGATTGAATTTTACGAGAAAAAATGGCGAGATTTCGCAGAAAAAAAATGTTTTTAATTTTCAAAAACATTTAGGGTTATATTTTAGACAATAAGGTTAGAAACATTTAATCCAAATTTCATCAGAATCGGTTGATTAGTTTTTTAGCAATACATCACACCAGTTTTGAAAATCCAATTTAAAAGGCCAAACCACCACCATTTTTAAAGGTTAAAAAGCACGACGAGTAGCAATAAAAAATACTCTAAATCTCAAAAATGGTAAAGAAATCTTTCCTTAAAAAAAAAGAAAATCATCAAATTGTTTTCTCGCCTAAAACTATCTCCCCTCTTAAGATCCCGAGTAAAATATAACCCGCGGGTTATATTTTAGACAATAAGGGTACAAACATTTAATCCAAATTTCATCAGAATTGGTCGATTAATTTTTTAGCTATACGTCACACCAGTTTAGAAGACCATACCATCACCATTTTTGAAGATTATAAAAAAACACACGAGGTATCAGCCAAAAGTAGTAATAAAAAAATACCCTAAATCTAAAAAATGGTGAAGAAACCTTTCTTTAAAAAAAGCATGAAAATCAGCAAATTTTTTTCTCGCCTAAAACTATCTCCTCCCTTAAGATCCTGGGTAAAATATAACCCGAGGGTTATATTTTAGACAATAAGGCTAGAAACATTCAACTCTAATTTCATCAGAATTGGTCGATTCATTTTTAGCTATACGTCACACCAGTTTTGAAAATGCAGTTTAGAAGACCAAACCGCCACAATTTTTAGAGATTAAAAAAAATACGAGGTACCGCCAAAAGTAGTAATAAGAAATACCCTAAATCTCAAAAATGGTAAAGAAATATTTCCTTAAAAAAAGATAATGAAAATCAGCCAATTTTGTCCTTGCCTAAAGGTATCTCCCCCTTTAAGATCCCGCGTAAAATATAAACCGAGGGTTATATTTTAGACAATAAGGGTACAAACATTTAATCCAAATTTCATCAGAATTGGCCGATTAATTTGTCAGCTATACGTCACACCAGTTGTGAAAATGTAGTTTAGAAGACCAAACCACCACCATTTTTAAAGATTGAAAAAACACGAGGTAACAGCCAAAAGTAGTAATAAAAGTACCCCAAATCTCAAAAATAGTAAAGAAATATTTCCTTAAACAAAAATCATGAAAATCAGAAAAAAAATTCCTCGCCTAAAGGTATCTCCCCCCTTAAGATCCCGCGTAAAATATAAACCGAGGGTTATATTTTAGACAATAAAGGTACAAACATTTAATCCAAATTTCATCAGAATTGGCCGATTAATTTTTTAGCTATACGTCACACCAGTTGTGAAAATGCAGTTTAGAAGACCAAACCACCACCATTTTTAAAGATTGAAAAAACACGAGGTAACAGCCAAAAGCAGTAATAAAAAATACCCTAAATCTCAAAAATGGTAAAGAAATTGTTCCTTAAAAAAAATCATGAAAATCAGCAAATTTGTCCCCTTAAGATCGCGAGTAAAAAACATTTGCGGCATAGGATGCCGGTAGATTCAACGTAGAGTGTCCCATACACGGGTATTAAGTGTGCCGTGTATACGTACAAGTGCATGGGAAATGGGAAAGCTGTCGACTCTGCAGGGTCCTCAACTCGTTAGCCGGATAAGCAATTATACAGAGAAACGGGTAGAATTATTATAGCCAAGAGACACGTAAATGTGCACATACATCTGGATGCGACATGGAACGTGCTCGTATTTATCGCCAATACATGAGGCGACCCGATGATGAAGTAGCTTTTTTTCTCTATTCTCGTGTAGTACACCTTTGTTTTTTTATCCGGTACCAATCGAATTACGATGGAATGGGCGTCCATTTCGTGGCGTCGACTTAATCGGCTTAATAGTTAACATTGCCTCGTTCACTATAGATCCCCCCCCACTCATTCCCCGATGAACGCGGACGATCGCGGTGAAAGGACGTTTGTTTTAGTCGAGGATCCTCCAATATCGAGTGTACCGGGGGGAAAGAGAGCTTCTCGCTGACAGAACTAACGAAAAGCTCAAATATACGTATATCAAATCCGAATAACATACTCGCGTGTACGCACGTGGGTTCCAATGGCATTCAACATTATTCAGAATTTTCTTCGTATAAGTTTCGATAAGTGACTCTATTGTAACGAACTTCGATTTCTCCCATATTTTCACTAATCAATGATCCTTCGTAATCTACTAAAAATTAGGGCAACGTGGAAAGGGTCTTGAAAATTTCGCCCATTCGGTTTGACACTTTGATCCACGTTGCTACATTTTTTTGGGGCGAAGAATTCTCGCTCTTTCGTCCTGCAGTCTAAACAAGCATAATTCCCCCTCTTATTGAAGGTAGTAAAAAAAGCTCCGAAACGAGATGTTTTTTGGAATAAAAAATGTTTATTCTCCCAAATAGGGTTTTACAATCGGCACAGTAATGGCCTACGACTGGTTGCCAGAGAACAAATGATGGGGCGGTAATGGCTATATAAACGGGCCAGATCCGCACCATGCATGGTTGGTAATGGTAAACCATGAATGGCTGCTAAGACTGGGCCAACTATCATACGCCCATATTGGCCCAGCAACGGCTGCCGGATCTTCTGCCGGAAATGAAAAACAAAAAATTGACAAATTATGAATATAAAAATTCTAGTAGTATCTTTCTTGTTTTCTTCTGCTTTACTTATGTCCATGTACATAGAATAATTGCATTAAAAACGATTTCTGCATTGTTCAAGTTTTTACCTTTCATCGGGATCGAACCTGCGCCTTTCGTTCTAGTGTCGAGCGCTCTACCCACTTAGCCATTCTAACACTTACAGAATCTATCGTTTGTTCGTTTCTTACTTTGATGCCGATAATTTTGTTCGTGACATTAAAGTTTACCGACAATTTTTTTGGTCCATTAAGGCTGTAAAAATAACTCGCTTGTTTTGGGTGAAGTTCCGAAAAGCATACTCCTCTGATCGAGCTGAAATTTTGCACCGAAATTCCTCTCATTATCCTAAGAGAAACCGTTAACGGATTTTGGACGACTAGCAATAGTTTTCCATATATCGCATTGTGAAGTTTATTATTTCACGCCATACGAGTATATCTATATATCCGATAGATACCCCCCACTCCTCCGGCCGCGCTGCTTCCTGGCAAACAGTGCTCGCCCGTATGTGCATATCACTTGCCATGTGGGATGGCTTTGTTTGGGTTTATTTAATATAGTAGAAGCGCAGTACAATAAATAATTTTCAATATACGATATATCGAAAACTATTGCTAGTCGCCAATATCCTTTTAAAGGTTCTCTTAAAATATTGAAAAGAAGGTCGGTGCAAAATTTCAGCTTCATCAGTGGGATATGCTTTTCGAAACCTTATCCCTTGTTTTTACGTGTTAGAGTTTAACGACCTGCATTTGCAAAACGCCCAAAAACAAACCATCAATGGCTGGAATAGATCTGGCAAGCCGTTCATCCGCCTACGATACCCCAATGCTGATCGCCATATTATCGGTGCGATGGTATTGGCCCACCAATGGCTGGCATAGATCTGGCAAGCCGTTCATCTGCCTACGATACCCCAATGCTGATCGCCATATTATCGGTGCGATAGTATTGGCCCACGAATGGCTGGCATAGATCTGGCAAGCCGTGCATCCGCCTACAGTACCCCAATGCTGGTCGACGAATTATTGGCCGATTATCAGCAAACCGTTTAATGGCTGAATGCTGGCATTTTTGTTACGACAGGCGACCCTATATGGGCTGTAGCATTATATATTGGTCCACTAAATTAGGGGACTTTTTATGACTCAAGTGACACTACTGTGACGGAAAAGAATCGATCTTTTTTATTTTGTCAAAGTATACACATTTAAGAATATGTGAAAAAAATTCAAGTTATAAAATTAAGTAAGGACTTTTCCCGACCTGGTCGGACTCATGACTCTAGCTATAATTTACCTATTTTCAATTTAAAGAAAAACAATTTTCCGCAATTGGAGAAGCTATTGTTAAACGTAGCCTTTTTTAAATTTAGTATTTTTTATGCCTCCAATATAAGTAAAATTTTGCCAAAATGACCCTTTTTTTCGAAACCCGCCATTTGGTAACCTTTTTTTCTCGAAAAAACGGATTCGAACGACGAGAAGTACATTTAGGTAAATTATAAAACGTTTTTATTTTTATTTTCCAGACGAACCGTTGTCAAGCTATCGTTCCGGGCGTCGGACCACATATTTTAAACAGACTATTATACCTCAATAACGTTGTTCATTTTATATTTTTTTTAAATAAAATTTTACACGAAATAAGTTTAATGTGCGCTTGATAACATAGTTTTTTTCTCTCCAAATTAATAAATAATCTAGTAGACAAAAAAAGTTCGGAAAAAACCACTTTTTTCGGCCCGTCTCAAGGAAAGGTTGCGAGGTCGATCTCTCCGATTTCGATGGAATTTGGCATGCTTGTAGAATGGGTAAAAATAGGTGTCACATTTTTTTTATCTGTGGAACCCGATTTTTAAGGGTTGAAACGCACCCTCGAAAATTGGGGTGTTTTTTGTCGATAACGTTTTAACGGTACTACATTTAAAAAAAAAACAAATTGCAACAATGTTTATTTTTTCGTGCACTCTACATTGGAGATGAGAACAATAACGTTATCGACGCAAAACGAAAACCACCCCTACTTTCGAGGGTGCGTTTCACCCCTTGAAAATCAGGTTCCACAGATATAAAAAATATGTGTCGCCTATTTTTACCCATTCTACAAGCATGCCAAATTTAATGGAAATTGGAGAAATCGACCTTGCAACCTTTCCTTGTCAGTAATGTCCTCCATTAATACTGTAATCTTCGTGTTTTAGAATTTTCTTGTATCATGGTATGGTGAAAAAATTCTTTATTCAAATATCCCATAGTCAAAATAAGTGGCTCTTTTATTATCGCTCGTCTATTCCATTGTGACAATATTTTTTCAACCCTTATTCGAGTTGAATAAAAAAGAAGAACGTGATTAATCATTTTCCTTTTCTCTTCGAGAGCATAATGCCCAGTCAACTGAGTAAACAATAATAATAAAAATAACAACAATGTTAGTGATAATATTAACAATAACAATGGAACGTCAACAACTTTAACGCACAACAAATAGATGTCTAAGAAGAAGACAGTAATAATGATTGTAACGATAATAATTATTATTACCAGCAACAATAATAATAATAACAAAAATTGTGAGAATGAAAAGTCTACAAAGTTATTCTGGAATGTCTCATACATGAATTAGCGAAGAAGAGAGGTCTGAGTATACGTATTGCCTAGCCGACCAATTTCTCCAAGGTAATCTGAAATTAACACGGCATGGCTAATTATCCTCCCCAAGGGTTTCGAGCGATCGAGCTGTGTGGCACACGTCACAGAGAGCTTAGCAATTAATGCGTCTTGGGCGTTTCGACCCGGTGCCCTGAAATCTCGTCCTGCCGTTCTAGTCGGTACCGAACTTAAGCCTGTACATTATTGTGCGATTTGCTGTGGGGTGGTAGTGGTGGGTCGTTGAGATTCCGCATCGAAAGCTTCGATCATTCGGATAATAATGCAGGTGCAAATATAGAGCGAACATTCTCACTCACTGTAACTCACTGCAACGCACGTTATTTTCGTAACAAATTTATTGGGCATTTGATCGACAGCTGAGGAAAATAAGCGGGACATCAATCAAAATTATCAAAAAATTATGATGAGCTAGTATGCATATTTAATGTACACGTGTATTTTATCACGTCATACATAATAGCAAATTCGGCGTAGTTACTTTTACTTTGACAAGGTTTTTATTGTACTTTTATTCCCTGTTTCATATTGCGAAATTCTTAACGGGGTTATGCCTAGTTGTAAAAGTTGAAAACAGAGATTTTTTGGATTTTTATATAGAAAATTGTGATGATACATTTCTACAAAAATTATGTATTTGAAAAAGTATCATTACACATGATACTTTTAAAAAGTATCATTACATGTGATATTTTTAAAAGTACAATTACTTTGTAATTTTTTTTTGTGAAAAATATTTAATTATAATCGATTTACAGCCGACGTCCGGGAAGCACTCGAAAACGTCTTTTGCGGTGAGTAGTGCCTTTCTGAACCAGTTTATTTACTATCAAAAAATCAAACGGATTTCTTTAGTACATTAGTTTATCCCATGATTAATCGTAAGAATTTCCGCAATATCAAATAAAAAACAAATGCCGCATGTTCAAATTGAGTCTTGATTTTTGCGAAAAATTGGCATTTTACGTCCATTAAGGCGTTACCCCCACTTGTAGCGCAAAAAAGGCCTTTTTCATGATTTTTTAAAAAGAAAACTACAAAACTTTTTTAATCGATCAATATACCATCTTAAAGAACACATCTTGAAGAACTTTCAGTAATTTTTTTATTGAAAAATATTACATTGTTTAGTGGCAAATGGCCGTCAATGAAATAATGTTTTTATAAACACGGTTTGCGGTGACCAACATTGCGGCGAAGTGAATCATCTGAAAAAAAAATGCGGATGGATTTAGTCAAATATAAGTATAAACTAGTCTTTAATCGAAGGATTTTAAAAAATATTCATTTTTCACAAAATGGCGGACAGTCAAAGTTAATGTTTCCATTTTAACGAAAAAAACGGCCGTTTTTTGGCTATAAAACGGCCATTTTTTTCGAAAAAAAAATCGAACGATTAAAGACTACATTTTTATGTATTAAATAAGCCTGCAAAATTTCAAGAAGATCGGTTCATTAGTGTTCGAATCACCGACTTCAGAAATGCCATTTTGAGAAAAACGCGTTTAAAGTTTCAATTTCAGTTTACACGAAGAAAATATTTTTTTTGTAAACTTACATAGAGTCATCTATTCCGGGCATCAAACAAAAAAACTGCACTTCAAATTGCACTTCAAAAAAATGCAATAAAAAAAATCGATTTTTTCAAAATCGCAAGTGGGGGTAACCCCTTAAATCGAAGGCATACACATAAAAGACTATATTTTACTTCTAGAAAAAGCCCTAATTCAGAAAGATCGATGCAGTAGTTTTTGAGATATTTTGCTCACCGACTTTGAAAACCTACTTTCGAGAAAAAAAAGCGTTTAAAGTTTTTAACGACGCTCCGAGCGTTCGGACGGGCGTCAACATAACAGCCTATGAATCTGTCAATTTTGATTCGATCACTTTGAATTTTTTTGGGAACATTTATAAGATCGTATACCGTCAAAATACATTGATTTTGAAAAAAGTGATTTTTCGACTTTTACACCTAGGCATAAACTCTCAATTTTATTTTTCTTCCTTCTGAGGAAAACTCCATCTTATTATTATTATTGTCCCATAATATATTTGCTATTATATCTGTTTTACTTATTGCTATTATTTGTTTACATAGTTAAATAAAAATATTCATGATAATATTATATTATCATATTAAAATTGTTCTATTTATTATTATAATTTGGTTACTATTTAAGAAAGTATTAACATTTCGCAAAGAAATTTAGAAGATTAAAGTTATGCGGAGCATTAAAAGTAAATAAATTATCAACGCTTCGACTTTTACGTGTTTCCATTTTTTTCACTCGAACGACCGAAGCGTTGGAATGGTATACCGAAAGCTTTTCGAAAATATAAAAATCTTCCAATGCTACGAAAGCCACGGTCGTGCTTCGTCGATTATCGTGAAATCCGGTGTCGGATATTCGATAAAATCCTATACCCGTCGTCGTCGAACGACATTCTATCAATTACGGGAGACATCGATGAGTATTACAGAAAATGGAATTACGCGATCGCGGAAGCGCGACGGACAGTGCTGTGACGTTGGTGGACTTGATAGCCGACCGATAGTGGCAAATGTCATCGTCATAACTTTAACCATCCTTGATCGATCGTTAATTAAAGTCTCGAAGGCTTTTGTCGTTTCTCATTAGTTGCGATTATTATCATCGTAATTGTTACGAAGATAAACAGGGTAAATGATTCGTTCAGTGCTCGTACAATTCTGCTACAACGAAAGGAATTGTAATTCATTACTGAAACAATTTATTTTCCGTCCCACTTTACTCCCTCTAATATTTCCTTTGGAACTTTGAAATAAAAGTGAAATATCCGCAACAATGAAGAACGAAAAACGTAGGTAAACGATTCTTTCTGTACGTCTCATTTTTTCACGCCTCAAGAATGAACCAATGAAACAATTGATTCAACGTGCAATCTCAAGATCTCCGAGAGACCGACAATTTTTGTAGAAAAGGAAAAAAATTTGCTGACTTTTATGATTTTTTTTAAAGGTAAGATTTTTTCACCATTTTTTATGAAACGAAATGAGATTTGGGATATACTTTATTACTACTTTTGACTGTTACATGGTATTTTTTTATTTATCAATCTTTAAAAATGTCAGAGGTATGTCACGGTCTTCTGAACTGGATTTTCAAAACTGATGTGATGCATTGCTATGAAACTAATCGACCGATTCTATTGAAATTTAGTATAAATATTTTTAACCTTGTTGTCTAAAACATGACCCCAAATGTCTTAGAAAATTTAAAAAAAAACATGTTTATTGCAAAATATAGTTATTTTTATCGGAAAATGCAATCTTTTTGTTTTAAAGCGTACCATTCCATCTATTTTCAACATTTCTCACTTTTTCTTGATTCAAATTCTGCGTATGAATGTTAATGATTAAAAAAAGTCTTCATTGGTTTTATTCCGATTAATCTCGCCGACGCTACGTGTCACGGCGTCTGACAACATTCGTGGCCACCCGTTTAGAAGACCGTGCCATACGTCTGCAATTTTTAAAGAATGATAAATAAAAAATACCACGTAACAGCCAAAAGAATATTAATAAAACATATCCTAGGTCTCAAAAATGGAGAAGAAATCTTTTCTTTAAAAAAAAAATGCAAACCAGCATTTTTTCTCGCCTAGAGGTGTCTCCCTCTTGAATGGAATTTTTCTCTTCTCTCTCTCTCTCTCTCCCTCTCTCTCTCTCTCTCTCTCTCTCTCTCTCTCTCTCTCTCACATACGCACACACACACACACACACACTAGTATCCATTTTTCGCTTTTTGAACAACTTGGTCTAATCTTCAGGTGAACGAGGCAACAAAGCAATTCAAAGGAGTACAAAGTAGAGGAAATAAAAATAAAGGTGTAAGCTCGGGGTGAAAAGCAGTATGCTTACGCGTATTCTTGTTTTATATGTTTAAACAGCCGTAATTATTATTATTGCTCGGGAAATGTGGCATACGTGCTTTGCTACATGGGTAATGTTTGCAGGGATCGTGGTAATGTGCAATACTTGTACCTACGTGCATTCCCATATACACACACATACACACATACATATACATACATGTTAATATATATATACACGGAGGCAACCAGAACCGGAATTAGAGGTTTAGAAACACATTCGAGGTAAAATCGCAATTGGATTACCGTCGCGATAAGAGCATCTCTCGTGGACTGAAAGCGAGGCACTCCCACGATCGGTGCTATTATCATCACGGTACAATTACTTCAGTTACTCCCATTGTAATGCTTTTGTGATTTTGCCATTCTGTATATGTGTATTATATCGGCAAATATATTAATTATGTGAAGCGATTCATGTCACTTCAGCCAGTAAAAAAAAATTCACAAATAATTTTGAAAAATTGAGTTACTTTATTGAAAAATGTTCACTCTGTGTCGAAATATTCCAAAAAAATTCTGACGTTTTTTCTCGTTAATTACCATTTTTTAAGATTTTTCCATTCAAATGGCTGTATCTTTGGCAGGATTTGACGTATTTACATCCGTAAAAAATGAAAATGTGCGTCTTTTTATGGCCTTCCAAAAAAATTAATTTAGATTTTATTGAGCAAGTCGAACGTCCGTTTCAGGGCAAAATATGCAAAAATATTTTTTTTTCTCAAGGAAAGTCACTCGTCATTTTATTTAAAAAAAATTCCCCGAATTGTGAATACGAAAAACGGATTTTTGGTATTTTTTATATTATGGGATTTCTAAACACCGTAAAGTAACAGCTATTTTTTATTTTTTATAAATATTCGATCGAAGAGTGTGGAGCACTCGCTGTATGTTTACCAGGTTTGTGAAATACATACATGTCATGTTTTTTTTCTGGGAGGCCATAAAAAGACGCACGTTTTCGTTTTTTTACGAATGTGAATACGTCAAATCCTGCCAAAGATAGAGCCATTTGAATGGAAAAATGTTAAAAAATGGTAATCAACGAGAAAAAACGTCAGAATTTTTTATTTTAATTTTGACACTCGGTGAATATTTTTCGATAAAGTAACTCGATTTTTCAAATTTATTTGTGGATTTTTTTTTACTGGCTGAAGTGACATGGATTGCCCCATATGTATTGTACGGGGAAATTGTCAGTTAAATCCGTTGTTTTTTTTGCAATGTTGGATATCAGTACATCTGGCGATTTTTAAGGGGTTGCACCTAGTTCGTGGGCGAAAAAAGAATTTTTGGTAATTTTTTTCCTAGAAAAACGAGTGCAATCCAAACTTTTTATTACATTGAAGAGTATGGCTGTAAGTATTGTTTACAACTTTTTTATTGAAGAATATTTATAAATGTGGCAGATACAATGATTTGTACAGACAGCTGGTTGAATACAAATCATCTGAAACAAAAAAAAATCAAACGCATTTAGTTTTTGCATGAAATTATCTAATGCTTGGATGAAGGATTTAATAAAGTATTGTTTTTTTTAATGGCCACAGTCCAACGTGAATGGATTGATTTTCGTCGATTAAAAAATACTATGCATTGAAAAAAGAATTCCTCCGTTCAAGCACTGCTTTTTGATGTGTAAAAAAACTAGTAAAATTTGAATCTGATCGGTGCAGTGATTTTAGCTATCTTGGTCAACGATTTTGAAAAAGCTATTTTCAGAAAACGCGTTTGAAGTTCGTCAGTTTATGTATAAACGCTTATAATCCCCGAAATCTTTAACGAGTCATCTTGAAATGTTCGGAGAATATTTTTGAAATGTTATATTTTAAGAATCCGCCAAAAACCAAAAAACGATACGTTCCGAAATTCCATCTACGTTTAAACCCTTTCAAATATTGTAAAACGTATGATTTTGGGTTCGAGGCCAGTCGTTCGTAGGAATGATCTTTAGGTGAATGTATTTACATACAACTAATGGCTACCTCAACAACAAAATACTGTAAAAAAATGAAATCAAGATCTTAAGGCGTTACCCCCACTTGTAGCGCAAAAAAGGCCTTTTTGATGATTTTTTTTAAAGAAAACTACAAAATTTTTTAATCGATCAATATACCATCTTAAAGAACACATCTTGAAGAACTTTCAGTAATTTTTTTATTGAAAAAAATTACATTGTTTAGTGGCAAATGGCCGTCAATGAAATAATGTTTTTATATACACGGTTTGCGGTGACCAACATTGCGGCGAAGTGGATCATCTGAGAAAAAAATGCGGATGGATTTAGTCAAATATAAGTATAAACTAGTCTTTAATCGAAGGATTTAAAAAAATATTCATTTTTCACAAAATGACGGACAGTCAAAGTTAATGGTTTGACTTTAACCAAAAAAAAACGGCCGTTTTTTGGCTATAAAACGGCCATTTCTTTTCGAAAAAAAAATAGAACGATTAAAGACTACATTTTTATGTTCTCAATAAGCCTGCAAAACTTCAAGAAGATCGGTTCATTAGTGTTCAAGTAATCTTGGTCACCGACTTCAGAAATGCCATTTTGAGAAAAACGCGTTTAAAGTTTCAATTTCAGTTTACACGAAGAAAATATTTTTTTTGTAAACTTACATAGAGTCATCTATTTGAAGTCTTTGAAGTATTTGAGTATTTGAGTCATCATTTTTTTTGAAGTATAAGTATCCGGGCCCATACTTCTGTATGGGCCCGGATACTTATACTTAAAAAAAAATGCAATAAAAAAAATCGATTTTTTCAAAATCGCAAGTGGGGGTAACCCCTTAAGAATTACTTGCCTTCAATCTTCAGTACTGTTTTTTCTAAACCTGCAAAATATTTCAAGATAATCGCATTGCAATAGGGTGCCCAAGGCTTCAGGCCAAGTGGATGAGTCAAGTGCAATATAGGATGACTATAACTCGTGCCTATTCATCCGCGCGAATTAAATTTGTGTGTCACACCACTGTAAAAAGTAAAAATCTTGGCGAGGAAAGAACGTGTCGCAGATTCATGTGATTCTTCAGACGAGAAGACTCGTTACAGTTTTCGCTGTGCTCCAGTTCCGGGCGCAATCGATCGCTGACTCAGCCTCCCGTTCTTCTTCGCTTTTTTTTCCTCGGTGGTCGCAGGGCCGTGTATTATCGTTGAAAAGTGCTAGCATTATCGAGAAGAAGACATTTTTTCTCCCGAGCGAGCAGAAAATAATTGAGCTGCTGGACCACGATCTTCTGCAGAGCTTTTCCCTTTCTCCCTTTCTGGAATTGGGATATATATATATATATATATAGTAAATGGGATATGCACACGCTGCCAATTGCAATAAGTAACTGGGAGGCTTCGCTTCTGCCACGGTCGAACAATTTATATAATGCAATTTGTATAAATGGATTATACCCTAATTTTATTCGCGATAATTCACCTGGCCACAAAAAAAAAATTAAGCGCGTTCAGTGGACCATCGATCCATTTTTAATCTCAGAGAGAGAGAGCTGGCGTTTCATTACGCCGAGATTTTGTCCAACAATCGGAGCAGAGAGAAAATTCATGGCGAATTTTCAAACATGTCGGACCTGCGCAGAAATTGCAGGTGAATTGGATTCCCATGCTTGTCCGAACTTTTTGATAGGGTCACGCTCATACATTGGATTCCAATAGGAATTCCCTGTTCAAATTCAATGTACGAATCCACGTTGAATCCTAGGGGATTCCCACATTACCGAACAGAAACCGATTGTTGATGGATCTCATTGCATTCTGTACGTTGAATTTTCTGAACTGAATACATAGATGTACAAAATGAGTGGATCTTAAAATAGTGTAAATCTTATCTCAAAAAGATATGAAGCGCTTAAAAAAGTATGTCTTAGACATCGATGTGAATCACATCAAAACAAATTTTCCGGTCAAAACAAATTTTGAGTCTGGGTTCTAGATGTCAAATTTTGATTTCTTCCACGTAAATAATAAATGAAACAATAAATAGTTTTACCAGATAAAGTTTAGTTTTGTTATTCAAACGTGCTGCTACCTGCTGCTTATATTATCAACCAAAAATTTGAAAATTTATTTATCAACATAAAAAAGACAAAAGCAAACTTTATAATTAAAAAATGAAGATTTTGGATACTATTCAATGTATAGAATCAACATTTATTTATTAAAATACAAACTCAACATTTTTTTTATTGACCGGTGTAATCCACTGTAATTATTGTTTGTTATTTATTTCACTGCACTTTGACAAAATATTAGCACATACGTACACGTTCACGAAGCGTGCAGGTCATGTTTCGACACGCCGGTTTTTTTTTCGTGACTTTTTACATATTTTTTACATATTTTCGATTCGCATGTGGTAAGAATTCTGAAACGGCGTTCATCGGGGAACAGTGCACAGTCCAAGTGGATCCCAATAAGGAGAGGATATTTTTTTTGGATGTGCAACAAATGCCGGTTGAGAATTTTGATTAAAAAATTCTCAAACGACGTAAATCGGGGAATTCCGCGATATCCACTTGGATTTCAATGCGGACACCCTACGCGCAGCTTGCCTATTAAATCCCTAAAGGGATGTGGTAGGATCTGAGAACTCCTCAAAATATTTCTGCACGGGTATTTATTAAATTACAGATATGGAAAAAAAATCTTTGGGCCAATGCAAATCTAACGGTGAGACTTTGTAGCCTGATAGGGGTGTCTTAAGGGCGATTACGAATTCAAAATTCATTAAATACAAAATTGTACAAAATTATGAGATACGCGAATCATTTTAACTTAAGGGAAGGTTCTGCCTTGTTGGGCCAAAAAATGTTCGATTTTTCACCAATTTTTTAATGCGAAAGGTATTAAATATAAAATGTTGATATTTGGTATGTTGACTAAGCGGTCTTTATTGAACATCATAATATTTTTTAAAGTTTGACATAACATGGTGGTGGGAGTGGGAGGAGCCACGTATGTCGGTGTGCGGGCGATGACATTCTTCGCTTGCGGAAGTCCTAAGACCCGGACAGGTGATCTGAAGCAAAAAAATCAAACATATTTTTACTTCGTACAATATTGTGTAAAAGTTGACCTAGAATCAAGAAGAAAAATTGAAAAGTAAAAAAATAGTGAGCAAAAAATTGCGAAAATGTTTGGGGAAAAAACAAACTTCCCTCCGATCGCTCACTATTTTTTTATTTTTCAATTTTTCTCCTTGATTTTAGGTCAACTTATACACAATATTGTACAAAGTAAAAATATGATTGATTTTTTTGCTTCAGATCACCTGTCCGGGACCTAGGACTTCCGCAAGCGAAGAATGTCATCGCCCGCGCACCGACATGCGTGGCTCCTCCCACTCCCATCACCATGTTTTGTAAAACTTTAAAAAATATTTTGATGTTCAATAAAGACCGCTTAGTCAACATACCAAGTGTCAATATTCTATATTTAATACTTTTCGCATAAAAAATTGGTGAACAATTGAATATTTGTTGGCCCAACAAGGCAGAACCTTTCCTTAAGGGGTCATTCTACTGTGATGGGATGAACAAAATCGAATTGTTTTGTTTGCATTTTTCAACTCTATTCCATCATAGAATTGATATCCAATTGCTGGTAAAGTCGATTTCCACTTTGCCGACTCAGTACAGCGCTTCAAAGTAGAAGCGATCGGTGCGCGCGCTCTAGTACGGCTACCCGCTGCACGTCCCCGGCAGCTGTTGGGAACAACTGTTTTGAATTTATACCTGAGTATACACATATACACGTATACTTGTATACATTTACTGCATACTAGTAGTCCCTCTTTTCGCTGTGTGAGTAAAAGGAGGCTCTACCGACAAGTATTGTATAGTATAGTACAGTAAACTTTGAACGTGTTTTTTTTTTCGAAACGACTTTTTTTCACCTGGCGTTGGTGAAAAAAAGTGATTTCGGAAAAACTGCTTAACCAATCCGGCTAAAGTTTTTACTGCATATTCAGCATATGTATGACTATCGCCCGAACTAGGATTATCAAAAAATATAAATTCTAACTTATACTTTCGCCCGAATCATGACGAAAAAAACGTGTTTCTCGAATACTTTTGCAAAAACGACCCCATTTTGTTTTTTTTTCAATATAAAATAATAATCCTAGTTCAGGAGATAGCGACACTCGTACAGATTAAGATTCTTTTTGAATTTTTTGTTTTCGATTACCTGCAGAGCGCAAATCATCAACGCCAGCAACATACTTTTTCATGTCTTTACACGATAATAAATTGTTAAATAAATATACATTTATATGCGAAAAAAATGGCTTTCTATTTTAAAAGAGTGTACCTTTGAGCGAAAAAATACTTTGTACCGATACATGCAACAGTTAAAAAAAAGATCATTATAAGTAGCTTATTTTCTTAGCCGACACAGTAGAATAGCCTAGAAATGGCCTAGTCTGGTCTAGAAATTTGACAAAGTCGATTTTTATTCATTTTATTATTCCTTAGACCTTTCTTAATACGCTCGTGAAAACCGTTTATTGATATTTCAAAAATTAGCAGAGTAATAGAAATTATAAGCAAGCCGCGCGCAAACCTCATCTAACGGTATCAAAACTTTGAACGCGTTTATCTCAGAACTATGTTTTTCAAATCGGCGCCCACGATATCTCGATAACTAATTGACCGATCGAGCTCAAATTTTGCACATACCTTCGGTAGCCTCTTTCTGAGGACTGGTAGCAGAATTGAGAGGAACAATAATTTTGCCCACATTTTATAACTCGTCGAATACCCGAAAATGTATGAAATATCGTTAATCAAAGTTTAAGAGGCCGCCATTTTGTAACAACATTTTTTTAAGTACTAATTCTGCTACCAGTGCTCAGAATACTCATACAGATTGAGAATATATATATATTTTTTTTCAAATGCATACAACATCACCCAGAGTGGGCGCCGATTGAGGCGGTTTTCGCCGGACCATGTTGGAAAAAAATCAAAAACTACATGAAAAAATTTAAAATAATTTTTTTAAAAATGTAGACACATTCTCAAAGGAACAATAAATACACATGTAAAATTTCATCAAGACAACTTCAACGGTTTAAAAGTTATTCCAACTAAAAAATGACGTCAAAAATCTCGCTCTAGACCAGACCCTGCCTTAATGATATAACAAAATTTTTTTAAATATTTTAAGGTGTTTTCCTTTTGTTTTGGGAGAAATAGCGTTCCGGGAAAGTTCTTCGTAAGTGAATAAATGATCATTCGGATCAGAACAAGGTGCAACGAGGCAGGAGCATAACTAAAACATCGAAAAGCCCAAGAGAGAGAGACAGACTCCGAGAGTTCTCTGAGCACTCAGGAAACTTCACAAAGCGATAAAAAAATTATCATTTTTACTTCAGAAACTGAATCCCGGCGCGCCGCGAGGCGAAGTGAGACAATCCCGCGACGATATAGAAAAAAAATCGACAACATAGAAAACTGGGAAACTTTATCTTTGAATCGAGGTTAACGACGTTCGGGATCGCACGCAGGAAAGATCGCGGTACGATAGAATTTCCGACTCTCCGCGCAATGGACATTTCCGTTGTACGGATGACCATACGACGATTACGAAGAAAGAAAAAAATCCCCCAAAAAGTTGTTTATTTTTTTTCTTCATCACGGGGTCAAACGTGGGGGAGAAATAAATGCGCGAGCGATTTTCACCAGAAAACTCTCCGGCGAGTTATCGCGGTGAGAGTGGAATTTTCGAGGCTAAAAAACGACTGTCTACCATTTCGGGACCCCATAGCTTGTCGTTATAGCGCTGCTAAAGGAAATTTAAAAAATCCCACCTGAAAGAACAAGCGCAATCCAGTAGCGGAAAAAAAGGGAATGGACAACAAAAAACGCAATAAAAAAAGATAAAAACAGGTAAAATAGGGCATGCGGCTGCAAGCGAAGAAGAGAAAGTCCAGTTGGAATATAATACATCTCCGTAGCCTCAGTGCTCTTCCATTCGTATGTTCAACCCTTTCTCCCTATATGTATGGAGGAATGTTGGAAGCACGAGTGGTGGCCTGGATACCGAATTGCAGAGGCTCGCCGTACATGCTGCTAACACATAAAAGGGCGAAATATCCATGACTCGCTTTCAATGCGAATACGTATGGTACGCCCTTTTGTTCTTTCTAGGCATCGATATATGCGCTACCGCAAAACGCATGATTGTAAAAAGCTTTAGGAACGAATGTGCTCATTTTCGGGCACACACACATATATATATACATATTTGTAAATGTATTTTGAAATTACGATGGCGCCCCAAAATGAGTACATTCGTTTCTAATAACGAATTGCTTTTTTAAATTTAAATTAATTTTTTTCCTTAAATTCAACACAAATTAAAAATAAACCGTTCTAGGCATGTCGAAGCTGAATTGGAACATTAATATTATTGGACATTAAAATAATAGAAATCTTCTTTTTTAATATGATTAATTCGAAAAAAGATAAAAGAAAAAATGGGCCCACGATGGGACTAGTGTTAAAAATCGTAGAATGGCTCACTCTATTTTAGAGAATTTTTGTAAAAAAATAAAAAAGGGGCAATCATATTTTAAAAAAAATAGTTTTCAATTTAGGCGCAAAAAAACGTTGACATTGATAATTGATAATTTTTTCATATTTTCAAGGAAATCATGCTTTAAAATGAAAAAATGATATAGTGACATTTGTCGATATCTCAATACTTCCGAAATTGACATGTTTTGGGAAATTATAACTCCCAAAAAAGAAGAGATAAAAATCTAAGAATAAGTGTGGATATTCCTTTCATGGGGTACAAATTAACACAAAAAAATGAGGAAAACAAAAAATGGTCGGGGTCACGGGCTAGGTGAAATGGCGTTGAATTTTTTCAACCCTTTTGTGGAGCACCTCAAGCCGCATAAAAAACGTTAAGGAGTCAAAGTCGTTCAAGGTCATTCAAGGTCAGTATCGATAATACAAATCTAAATAGGTGTTCGAAATGACCGAGATTGCAAGATCCAAGTGGGCGTAAAGTTTGCGAAAATCGAAGAAAATATCAAAACGAAAAATGCAGTGAAAAAAATGTGGCGTGGCTTTGTGTTACAAGCAAAACAGCTGCTTCAAAGCATTCCATACATTATAAAGAAATGTTACGACACATGCTTGTCACACTTCCTTAATTACTTTATAACTAGCTTCCTGATTACATTTTTCAAAAGCTAGACAATACGTGTTTTTTTATTTATTGAAACTTACGATAAAATGAACTAATGAAACATTCTACGTTGTTGAGTTATGAAGGGTTAATGACAGTTCACGATCAACGCAAAACGGGGCGATTGCGGGTTCTTTCGTATCGAGATGAATTCCCCGTTGGTCATTTTCACACGAGTATTCTGAGCAACGATTAATGCCATATCGCGCGCGAATGAAAACAGTGCCAAGTTTATTTTTCCCTCATCACGTTCGCTTGAGAGCATATATCCGCTTAACACACGGGCTTGGATTTTTCGAAGTAAATAAGTTGCGGGAGCGTTTTATACCCGCGACATTAATTTCGCTCGAGTTAAATTCAATTGGGGCGATAAATCCACGTATGCGGAAATGCAATACGCTCTCACCAACATCGCGTACATGTTGATTAACGCTTGTATGTATCTTTGAAGCTGGAAAGAAAATTAATTGCCTTCAGAGCTCCATAATCCAGGCTTTCGGACCTTTACGATCGAGAGAGCGAGAGAATGAGAAAAAGAAGAGAGAGAGAAAAGAGAGAGAAAAGAGAGAGAAAAGAGAGAGAGAGAGAAGTGGTTATTACGCTATATGCATCACACGCTCATTCACGGATATGTGTAGTATGTACGAAATTCACTCTTTTGATAGTTAAAGGACCCCACTAAAACTGCTCATTTTTCAAATGTTTTCTTTTATTTTTTTTAAATAAAGGAACAAAATACATGGTTAAAAGAACTTTTAGGCTTTATTAGGTATATACTGAAGTATTTAAAAAAATGTTTTTGTCGAAAGAATACAAAATGTAATAATGTAAGAAATGTAAGAATACAAATGTAAATTTAATCCTGGAACTGAAAGTGGAATATTTTCGTTAATATTTCGTTAATATTATTTTTAGCAGTCAAGTACAGGGAAAATTAAAAAATAATGAAGAAAAAAAATAGAGACGGGTTTGAAAAAAAGTTCGTTTTTTTACTATAGTTTTCACATAAAAAGTGATATATTTTTTACAATTTTCAATTTATCGAAAAAAGCGCTCGTACTCGACTGTTGAAGCAATCTAAGAAGCTACAGTTAAAATTGCAAGTCGATTGGACCAAAATTGTTTGCGTTCTGCTGCGTGCCGATTTAAAAAACACGGTTTTGAGAAAAAACTTGTTTGAAGTCAACGGTTTTGTAGAGGCTACGGCTGATGCATTTTTTTTCCGTATCCTAACGCCACCTATCGGTAGAAAATAAAACTATTTTTAGTCGGTAACTTTTTCCAAAGGATAATAGGCTTACAAGAGTCGAGAACGGCGTCTATCGGCGTGGCATTGCCGAAGGCGCTTTCCAGCGCTCGGAGACTCCCCTCAAAAATAGCTCGAAAACCACTTTAAAACTGTTTTTTTTTCGGCTATCAACGAATATGCATCATATTTTTGAAGCTTCAAAGGATTTTTTAAAAATGTTTCCAAATAAACGATTTTTCGAAAATTTTAGTGGTGTCCTCCCTTAGCAGGTTCGCTCAAGCTCGAGGCCCAAAAAACTGGTCGATTTTAATTATTTTTTCTGAGGGAGTATTGGGATGACGAAGTCAGGATTTTACACACAATTAATACATAGTGTTGCTAAGGTTAAGATTTTTTTTAATGAAAAATATTGATAAACAATGAAATTATTATTATTAAAACCAAGTTACCCCGTTGCTTCATGAACCCCCAAATTCAGGATCTATTCTTTCTCTTAGGGATAATTTCTTTTACAAAACGAAGCCATTCCTTCAACATCAAGGGAAGGTTCTGCCTTGTTGGGCCAAAAAATGTTCGATTTTTCACCAATTTTTTATGCGAAAAGTATTAAATATAGAATGTTGATATTTGGTATGTTGACTAAGCGGTCTTTATTGAACATCAAAATATTTTTTAAAGTTTGTCAAAACATGGTGGTGGAAGTGGGAGGAGCCACGTATGTCGATGCGCGGGCGATGACATTCTTCGCTTGCGGAAGTCCTAGGTCCCGGACAGCTGATCTGAAGCAAAAAAATCAATCATATTTTTACTTTGTACAATATTGTGTATAAGTTGACCTAGAATCAAGGAGAGAAATTGAAAAATAAAAAAATAGTGAGCTATCGGAGGGAAGTTTGTTTTTTTCCCCAAACATTTTCGCAGTTTTTTGCTCACTATTTTTTTACTTTTCAATTTTTCTTCTTGATTCTAGGTCAACTTATACACAATATTGTACGAAGTAAAAATATGTTTGATTTTTTTGCTTCAGATCACCTGTCCGGGTCTTAGGACTTCCGCAAGCGAAGAATGTCATCGCCCGCGCACCGACGTACGTGGCTCCTCCCACTCCCACCACCATGTTTTGTCAAACTTTAAAAAATATTTTGATGTTCAATAAAGACGGCTTCGTCAACATACCAAATATCAATTTTCTATATTTAAAATTTTCGCATAAAAAATTGATGAAAAATCGAACATTGTTTGGCCCAACAAGGCAGAACTTTCCCTTAAATAATGAAGTGTTTTTGCCACTGACAAAGATACGTCCAATTGAACTCCATTATTATAGATCATAACTTTGGATATTCAATTAGTTATTATTAACTTCAAAATCTAGGGAATTCAGCACAGTGCCTCGTGAAAAATCATCAGGCACATTAACTACGATAATTGGCGTTGAAATTGCCCTGCAATTGATTGATTTCCATAAAATGTGCCGAGTTTCCCAGATTGTAATTTATTTCCCTTCGAAAACAACCCACCCAACCCAAACGAAGCAGCAAACTGGAACAAGCCCAAACGAACATCTTCGTTAAAATATTCGCCGAAAAAAAAATATCCTTTTCGCCTCAACGGAGATCGAGTGCTTTGCACGCACAGCGATTTTACAATCGCATCGTTGGAATGATTTTTTTTCCCCTCTTGTTCAAACGCGAGTTCAACGAGAAAGAAAATGATCGATTCGAGACGAGGAGAATTTTCTGTAATCTCCTGCAGTGGGTGCAGCGGGTATGTTGGATAGTAAACGCGAGCAAGAGAGACGAGTGATATACGAGATGAATCCCTCGGGAGGCCGGAGGGAATTGAACTTTTGCCAACAAGGGACGCAGCAGAGTTCCTGAATCATTTTGGAATGAGTGAGCGCCTGGCGAAAATACCTGCGAGGCTCGTATATGTGTTTTACGACGTTACGCGACTTCAACCCTTGCACCCTCTGTTCCTACGACCCCCTTTGCCCCTCGCTTCCTCTCTCATTCCTGCGGTCGAAAATGCATTAGTGCATCTGGCTATATGCATGCATAACTATGATCCGATCCCCAAGCTCACGAAGGGCGTAACTCGCGTTCCCTGAAGCGGTAAATTACGAGACTCTTGTGCCCTTGCACTTGTGGATACGAAAGCTTCGCGCACACGAATCACGTCCATTCGCGGATGCGTTATCGCGCCTCACGTTGTAAAACGTACCGAATCCTCGTACCCGAGTAACGTCAACGTTCCAAATGGAAAAATTCACCGTTAATCCCTTCGGCCATCTGCAGTTTTCATGCTACGTTTTTATACACCATGCTCTCTACGTAAAATATAAGTTAGGTTTTTGCATAGTTTTAAAATATTTGAGATTGTCGCATTCAGATATCGATTGAGTTCTTTCGATTTCTGGATTTTGATAGTGAATTTTAATGGTGGCGTTTCAAATGGAAAAAATCACCATTAATCCCTTCGGCGATCTGCACTGTTCATTTTTCTTTTTTCTACACGATGCTTTCCTCGTACCCAAGTAACGCCAACGTTCCAAATGGAAAAATTCGCCATTGATCCCTTCGGTCCTTTGCACTTTTATTTTTTTACGTTTTACGTTTTTATACACCATGCTCTCTACGTACAATATTAGTTAGGTTTTTGCATAGTTTTGAAATATTGGAAATTCTTGAATACAGATATGGACTGAGTTCTTTCGATTTCGGGATTTTGATAGTGAATTTTGATGGTGGCATTGTTTCAAATGCGAAAAATCACCATTAATCCCTTCGTCCCTCTGCACTTCTCATTCTCAGTTTTTTTACACCATGCTCTGTACCATAGAGTTATCGGGCTACATTTACCTAGGTGGGTAAAAAGTTGCATTTTCCAAAAAAATATCTTTATTCGATAGTATCACCCTTTAGCTATATTTCTGGTAAATTTCATTGAAATATACCTAAAATTGAACGAACGACAGCTTCTGACAGTTGGCCGGGCGAGCGGTAGCAGCGCCGAACTTCAAACTAAACGCGTTTTTTCGAAAGATTGTTTTCAAACTCGGTGGACATATCTCGGGAACCACTTGATGGATTGTTTCCAAATTTACAGGAGACTTGACAAAGAACGTTTAAGGGGAGGTACCTGAGTAAACGGCGAGGAAAACAGGTAAACTTCAAGATTTTTTATCTCAAAAACTAATGTTTCGAATGGATCCGGGTTTTTTTATTAGAAAATATGTACATTGAGGTATGTTTAGGAATTTTTTAAAAATAAATTCGTTGACTGGGAGCGATTCAAACGCGATTATCTCGAAACATAGTTTTCAAAGTCGGTGCCAGATGTATCTCGAAAGCGGCTTGTCCGATTTTGTCCAAATTTGGATACAATATTCTTCGATAGTTTTTCTCGTTCGCCACGTAGGATTTTTTTGAAATTTTCATTTTTGACGGAATTGCGACCGTTTTAATTTAACATTCGTTTTTCGTTCGCGATTTCCGACGATTTTGGATTGCATACACATTGCACAAAAAAAACAATGGTTCAATCAAATGAAAAACCCCTACGTGGGGAACGAGAAAAACTATCGAAGAATATTGTATGCAAATTTGGACAAAATCGGACATGCCGTTTTCGAGATACATCTGGCACCGACTTTGAAAACTATGTTTCGAGATAATCGCGTTTGAATCGCTTCCACTCAACGAGTTTATTTTAAGGGGTTACCCCCACTTGTAGCGCAAAAAAGGCCTTTTTCATGAATTTTTTTAAAGAAAACTACAAAACTTTTTTAATCGATCAATATACCATCTTAAAGAACACATCTTGAAGAACTTTCAGTAATTTTTTTATTGAAAAATATTACATTGTTTAGTGGCAAATGGCCGTCAATGAAATAATGTTTTTATATACACGGTTTGCGGTGATCAACATTGCGGCGAAGTGGATCATCTGAAAAAAAAATGCGGATGGATTTAGTCAAATATAAGTATAAACTAGTCTTTAATCGAAGGATTTAAAAAAATATTCATTTTTCACAAAATGGCGGACAGTCAAAGTTAATGGTTCGATTTTAACGAAAAAAAACGGCCGTTTTTTGGCTATAAAACGGCCATTTTTTTCGAAAAAAAAAATCGAACGATTAAACACTACATTTTTATGTATTAAATAAGCCTGCAAAATTTCAAGAAGATCGGTTCATTAGTGTTCGAGTAATCTTGGTCGCCGACTTCAGAAATGCCATTTTGAGAAAAACGCGTTTAAAGTTTCAATTTCAGTTTACATGAAGAAAATATTTTCTTCGTGTAAACTGAAATTGATACTTATACTTCAAAAAAATGCAATAAAAAAAAATCGATTTTTTCAAAATTACAAGTGGGGGTAACCCCTTAAGAAATTCCTAAACATACCTCAATGTACATATTTTCCAATAAAAAATACCCGGATCCAATCGAAACATTAGTTTTTGAGGTAAAAATTCCCGAAGTTTACCTGTTATTCTCGCCATTTACTCAGGTACCTCCCCTTGAAGGTAGTTGACGCTCTCACTTTTTTAAAGTCGATCTTCATCATTTAATAGTTACGTATAAATGACGACTTTTTTCATACATCTTGTATGCTCGAGTTTCAATACGTCGTCACGTTGTTAAAAAAAAAACGATTTTAAAAATCAACGATCGTCAACGACTCGTATTTATTGTTAACTTGAATAACCCGTTTGGTTTTACATTTGAGATGGACCGTTTAAGTTCGAGACATCCACCGGCAAACGTCGCGAAAAAATCTAATTATCTGCGTGCGCCCATGTTTTTGTCGTTAATCTGTATTTTATGGTGATTTTTTTAAAGGTCATATGTGTACCTTCGTGTCAAAAAACGCGTTTCTTTTTCACCAACCGTTTCCCAGAAAAAAAATCGGAATTTGACCATTTTTTTCGGGCCTCTATGTAGATGTGTCCCTTGAAATATTGCAGTAAGCTTTCTGCATATTTTCAAAAATATTACAAATTTTTAAATCCAGAATAAGAAAAAAGACTCAATCCCGCTGAGTTTCCAGGTCTATTGCCAATTAGCTGGACGCTAACTGATCTCTAACGACGGAGGGTCTCTCCCTCACAGTCGAATAAATAACGAAGTTGCAAGTTCTCGATGACATCGCGCTCGCTCGGTCAACCGCGAAGACTCCACGACGGGCGCAGCCAGAAAAACGAAAACTTCGAATCCTCTCGATTTTTTTCGTCCACTCGACGAACACCCTTAAATTTTCCATACAGACGTATCCACCATACCCGGAAGGCAATGTGCGCGAGAGAAAAAGAGGCGCGCAGAGAGGGAACCAAAAAGAAGAAAAAAAAATGATAAAGCACAGCGTGTACAGAGTGTGTCAGTTTCACAACGTCGTGCACCGTGCTATCTTAACCGGTCGTAATTCACGACTGCGTGGAAACTTTTTACGATGAAAAATCGCTGGCGCGTTATCGCGCGAGAGTCGCAGCTTCTTCGTGTGTGTGTGTGTGTGTGTGTGTATATATATATATATATATATATATATATATATATACACTTGCATATCTGTACGTACACACGTGGGTTGCGGGGCAAGAAACATATATATACAGGGTGTCCTGTTATGAATGGATAATTCTGCAACTGTTGATAAATCAGGTCATGTCTTACTATATGCTGGAATTTCAGTTTAGTAAAAGTCCCACGGTTTTCGAGATTTTGGGCTTTATGTTAATTTTTGAAAAAAATCATCTGCTTTTGGTTTTTCGCATGCCACTTCTACAAATGATATGAATCAACAATAACTCAGCAACTTTTTAGAGTAATTGGCACGAATACGTAGTACATTCTTTTTACACCGGAGGCTATCAAAGTCAGATGTTCGAATTGGTTTGTATGAAAATTCTGCATAAGTTATTTTTTCATAAAGTTTCCTTAAGGGAAGGTACCTGAGTAAACGGCGCGAAAAGCAGGCAAACTTCGCGAATTTTTATCTCAAAAACTAATGTTTCGATTGGATTCGGGTATTTTTTATTGGAAAATATGTACATTGAGGTATGTTCAGGATTTTTTAAAAATAAACTCGTTGAGTGGAAGCGATTCAAACGCGATTATCTCGAAACATAGTTTTCAAAGTCGGTGCCAGATGTATTTCGAAAACGGCTTGTGCGATTTTGTCCAAATTTGGATACAATATTCTTCGATAGTTTTTCTCGTTCGCCACGTAGGGGTTTTTCATTTGATTGAACTATTGCTTTTTTATGCAATGTGTATGCAATCCAAAATCGTCGGAAATTGCGAACGAAAAACGAATGTTAAATTAAAACGGTCGCAATTCCGTCAAAAACGAAAATTTAAAAAAAATCCTACGTGGCGAACGAGAAAAACTATCGAAGAATATTGTATCCAAATTTGGACAAAATCGGACAAGCCGTTTTCGAGATACATCTGGCACCGACTTTGAAAACTATGTTTCGAGATAATCGCGTTTGAATCGCTTCCAGTCAAAGAATTTATTTTAAAAAATTCCTAAACATACCTCAATATACATATTTTCCTATAAAAAAACCCGGGTCAAATCGAAACATTAGTTTTTTATATAAAAATTCCCGGAGTTTGCCTGTTTTTCTCGCCGTTTACTCGGGTACCTCCCCTTAACATTTAAGGTTAAGAAGAAGATTTTTCTAGATAAACCAAATAACCAAGAGTATTTTATTTTAATCCGGGTCAAAAAGGTTATCATTTGTAGAAATGACATGCGAAAAACCAAAAGCAGATGATTTTTATCTCGAAAACCGTGGGACTTTTACCAAACTGAAATTCCAGCATACAGTAGGGCACGATCCGACCTATCGACAGTTGCCGGATTATTCATTCATAACAGGACACCCTGTATATGCTGGCATGTGTATGTACGCGCAACGCCATGTCCTGACACCAGAGAACCAGCAAATTCGTTTCGGCAAGAAAGACGCGAAAAGTCACGGGAGTAGCGCGGGCTTCACGTACACATCGTGCAGGATATATTCCCAACAGGCGTGAGAAGCCCGAGAGCTATAGCATGTACTCTCGACTTGCGGATATAATGCAAACTGTTGGAAGTATATAAGCGTCGAGGATGAAAGTACCCGGAAAATTCGTTTTCACTGCCCCACAAAACGCGAGAAAAGAAGGCAAGCAAGGGACAGGGCAGAGAGGGAGAGGTGTGGTGAGGGAGAAGACATTCGACTTGAGGGCCAAGCTAAGTATGCTCTAATTTGTTTGGGCTTGCTTGGGTCAGTCCCAAGTAATTATCATTCGAAAGCCACAAGAAACGAATCGACTGGATGTTGTACGTAATTGTACACATATGTATATAGGGTGGCCGGAAAAGTGACGTTCAAAAGGAAAATCTAAATGCCCGTGTCAATAGTTATCGGAAACCCCCATGTGTGTTATGTAACCCTTTTTAGTTTTCGAGAAAAAAGCATTCCTTGGACTTTTTTCGTGATTGTCTGTAGCATAGGTTGTTTTTTTTTCTATTTTGTTTGTGTAATTTCGTCTCAGAACTTTTTTTAAAGCAATTGGGAGTCATTCAGACTAGTATGAGTATTTTTTATCATCTAAAATTTAGATGATAATTACTTTAGATTCTCAACCATTCGAAACTATTCTAAACCATTATAAACCACTCTAAACCATATATTCTAAACCATTCTGAATGGTAATTACTTTAGATTCTAAACCATTGATTTTTAAAGTGGGGGCCCAAACAAACCCAAACAAACTTCTAAACCATTCTAAACCAATTGAAAAACCATTCTAAACCATTCTAACGATTCTAAACCATTCCAAATGATAATTACTTGAGATTCTAAACCATTGATTTTCAAAGTGGGGAGATTTGTACCCGAATATCGTTAAGGAAGTGACAGGGGGCGTGACCAGCTTCTTTTCTGCCGAGAGTAGGCGCGAAAAAAAACAACTTTGGGAACCCCTGATCTTAGATTTAGTTACTGATCATGTAAAACTTATTGGTTTAGGGCAGTATAGTGATATAGAAATTTGAAAAAAAGTTTTCTTTTTATTTTATTTTATCATTTTGCAGACCTTTACGAATACGTTAGTGAAAATCATTTAAGGGGTTAGGCCACACTAGAGGCTGAAAACTAGGCTTTCTGGGGATTTTTTTTTCTCAGAAAAACTACAAAACAAATCGAGATTACAAAAAAGGGTGTTTGTCATACATATAAGTGACTGTATACAATAATTTTTTTGAAACGATTAATTTCAAAATGGCGTCTGTGCAGCGTTGATCTCAAAACTGCATTTTTTAAGTTGGCCGGAAACATAACTCAGACAATTTCCAACCGATTCACTTGAAATGTTGAATATATTTTGAAAAATACATTATCTACGGAAGTACGTAGGATTTTTTTTTATATTGCATAGTTCATTTGGTATTAACAATTATGTGACGAAATTTTTCACTTTCCAAAAATTTGCCTAAAAAATCGTCAGACGATTGTTAATAACAAATGAACTATCCAATATAAAAAAAATCCTACGTACTTCCATAGACAATGTATTTTTCAAGATATATTCAACATTTCAAGTGAATCGGTTGAAAATTGTCTGAGTTATGTTTCCGGCCAACTTAAAAAATGCAGTTTTAAGATAACGCCGCACAGCCGCCATTTTGAAATTAAACGCTTCAAAAAAATTATTGTGTACAGTCACTCATATGTACGAGGGTGGGGTGAAAAGTTTCCGGCCTGACCAAGAGATGGTGCCATTAGGTCTAGTTTTGGAGCGGCGTCCTACAGTACCATTCCTACCGAGCTTGTATGTACAGTTTCAGGCCAATCGCTACGTTAGTTTGCGTTTGAGAGCACATTGCGCGAGACGCTTCCGTTGTTTTCGTAAAAATGGAAAAATTGGAAAAACGTGCTGTCATCAAATACTTCCATTTGAAAGGTTTTACACCAAAACAAATAAAAGAAGAGATGGATTCAGCACTAGGAGACTCCTCCCCATCATATTCAACTATTAATCAGTGGGTTTCTGAATTTAAAATTGGTCGTGTGAGCACCTCTGACGAGCTTCGCTCAGGACGGCCCGTTGAAGTCACAACTTCAGAGATGATTGAAAAAATCCATAAAATAGTGTTGGAAAACCGCAGGTTGAAAGTGCATGAGATAGCTGAGACCTGTAGGATGTCAGCTGAACGTGTGCGAAATATTTTGCACAACCATTTGAACATGGAAAAGCTGTGTGCAAGGTGGGTGCCGCGTTTGCTAATACTCGACCAATCGAGCGTTTGCTAACGCTCGACGCTACCGACAATTTGGCGCTGTATAGACGTAATCCAAACGAATTTTTGCGTCGATTCATAACTGTTGATGAGACATGAGTCCACCACTACACTCCTGAAAGTAAAGAACAGTCAAAATAGTGGGTTGGAAAAGTGGAACCAACCCCAAAGAAGGCAAAAACAATTTTATCGGCAAACAAGGTTATGGCTACTGTTTTTTGGGATGCGAGAGTTATGAGAAATGTATCAGTGTCGATGGAGATTATGTTGGAAAATAAAGCAAAAAAAAATTTCAAATATCGTTTTTCTTGGTCAGGCCGGAAACTTTTCACCCCACCCTCGTATGATAAACACTCTTTCTTGTAATCTCGATTTATTTTGTAGTTTTTCTGAAAAAAAATCCCCTGAATGCCTACTTTTTCGGCCTCTAGAGTGTCCTAAGGCCTTAAGGCGTTTCGGGACAATTGACAAAATATTACCATTTGATTTAAATTAGTACAGTAAATTCTTTGCCATTTACTGAATGTACCCTCCAAATTTTGAATCGATCGTCTACACCGTTCCTATAAAATGTATAATTGAAAAAACCCTTTTCAACATAGGGAGATGCCTACGCTTATCGCTGAATGGCAGTTTTACGCACGAAAAAGTGTAAAAAAATGTTTAAAATATTACGCAAAACTGTCAAATCACTCAGTACATTATGACAATGTTGTCATCAGTGTCGAAATGTACTCCTTATGTTATTTGATCATAGGCAACTATGTTAAGAAGTGTTTTTTTTTCAATTGTAAATTTTATAGAAACGGTGTAGACGATCGATTTAAAATTTGGGGAATGCATTCAGGATATGACAAAGAATTTACAGTATAAATTTGAAGCAAATGGTAGCATTTCGTAATTTGTCCCAAAACTCCTTGATGATGCTTTTCAAATTGGACAGATTTTCCATTCGAACGTCACTTTTCGCCCTTCCCCTAAATGTGAGTATTTGTATGGGTTGCGTTTTTTTGTTAATGTTTGCACGCTCCCCACTCTCAAACGATAAGAAAGCAAATATCGAAAAAAAAATATTCGATATTGTAATTGGGTGGAAGCCGAAGGGAAGACCGGCAACGTCCATCGTTAGTAGCGAGCGACAGTTTGTCCCATTCCTCTCTATCCATTATGTACTCGCTCCTTCTCACTTTTGCGCTTCTGTGTAAAGTTTCGATTCGCTTTCCGATCGTTTTGCCCTAAGATCGTTAGTTACATCTCGGAAACCACGACGAATGGTATTTCCCGACGGATTTATCATTTCTCTTTCCCTCTCCTCCTCTTCGTGTATTTTTATACAGAGAAACTGCTCTGTAGTGCACGAAAGAAGAATCGCGCAACCCCTTCAAAGCCTGAATTATTCCAACATCGTTTCTTGCTCCTTCAGGAACGGTTGAATATATATACAGGGTGTCCGGTTATAAATATTTAATTTAATAAACGAATTTCGGTTTAGTAAAAGTCCCACGGTTTTCAAGATAAAAATCATCTGCTTTTAGTTTTTCGCTTGCCATTTCTACAAATGATAACATTTTTTCACCCGGTTTTCAGAAAAACACTCTTGGTTATTTGCCTTATCTAGAAATGTCTTCTTTTTAACCTTAAATGTTAAGAAAACTTGATGAAAAAAGATGTTATGCAGAATTTTCATACAAATCAATTCGAACATCTGACTTTGATAGCCGGCGGTTTAAAAATAATGTACTACGCATATCGTGCCAATTACTTTAAAAAGTTGCTTAGTTATTGTCGATTTGTATCATTTGTAGACATGGCATGCGAAAAACCAAAAGCAGATGATTTTTTTTCAAAAAATAACATAAAGCTCAAAATCTCGAAAACCGTGGGACTTTTACTAAACTGAAATTTCAGCAGATAGTAGGAAATGATCTGACATATCTGACAGTTGCAGAATTACCCATTCATAACAGGACACCCTGTATATAATATATATATATATATATATATATATATATATATCAACAAATGTAATTTATCAAACATTTTTCGAAACGTCGACGGAATTTTCAACGTGACTTATATACATATATATATAAGTCACGTTGAAAATTCCGTCGACGTTTCGAAAAATGTTTGATAAATTACGCGTCAATTTACGAGGAAAGTTCTCGGTACAGGTACCCAGGTATAGAGTGAAGAGCCCTTTGCGGTCTCGATCGCCTGCCGGATGGATCTGGCGCGATAGAACTTTTACCCAAGGCCTATAAGGTGAAGGCTTACGTGAAAGTTGTATATAGATAAAAGGTGGCGAGGAGGCGGGAACGGGTTGGGGGTACATCAAGTGGCGGGATATCGGCAAGAGTCGTGAGTCGCAAAGTGGTGCGGTTTCTTGTGAAATGTTATCGACATTTCCGCGATATCGAGGAATGATATATCTATACACGATCGTGGGGTTAAGAGAAATGGGGTAGAAGGAGTTGACGCAAAGTAGACCTATTCACTTCAATACTCCCGCGAGTTTATTGACAAATCGAGATCCGTTAATAAAGAATTGTTCAACGCTGGAGTCTACGATAGCAAAGAAAACGGAGCTATAAACTTTCCGGAAACGCGTTTTACGATTTCTCTCTGCGACGACGATTTTTCATATTCGAGGCACGTCGATAACAATAGAAAAAAAAAATATAACGAACATGAAGTCGTGTAAAATATCGATTATTAACGCATATCGAAAATCCTATGGAATTTAGCAATTCGAAATTTTTATTAATTTGGAAATCCAACATTCCAAAATCCGAGGAAATGTGATTACGTTGGTTTGCGAAAAATGCATTTTTCGTAGGCTAGTCCCGAGGGTGGTGCATTCGTGAATGTATACGTACAGATGGAATGCGTGTCCGGTCCGTGTAATTCTCTCCTGCTGAACTCGAATCACAGCCCTGGCGGGCTCTGTTCGTAGAACCTTCGGTAACGAACATAATTAAAGCAGCGAGGGGTCGCGCCCAGCCGGTCAGCCGGTTACTCGTTACTGCCCATTAGAATAATTATTGACCTGATAAATAAAAAAGGGACCGTTCGAATCAGCGAACCCAACGTGATTTATCGAATTAAAGGAAACGAGTAACATTTCATATTTTTATACAAATACATGTGGGTATATGTCACTGTGGGTGTGTGTGTACAAAAAGGATATTTTGAACGTGTATCACTGAACGTTCGCTACCAGTCCAGCGAACGGTACTTAAGGCGGAAGCCTGAATCAGAAGGTCCAAAAAAGCGTTTTTTCGGGCATTTTTTTATGAGGGAAAATAACAAGTGAGCCCAGTAAACATTGAGGTATCTTTTCATGTATATTTGAAATGTATAAAAAAAAATGTTTCAACATGAAACAATAAATGACTGCAGATTATCAGCCTATACCATGTGCGTCTCGCCACTGCAGTCCCCAACCGGCGGCAAATATGCAGTTCGTAATTCTTGACTGAAAGAAATGAACCAATGAAATGTTCAATTGCTATACATTTTTCTTCTGGGTGAATTAAGAAAAAGCTGAAAAAATCGTGAATTTATAACTTTTTTCAGGTTTGAAAAAAATGTGTTAAAAAAAACACTTTAACGTGCTATAAAAATGATTTAAAAATACTTTTTCAACGATTTTTTAAATTCACTTAGAAGAGATACTGAAGAAATAAACTTTGGTTTGATTCAATAGGTCGTTTAGTTTTTTTTCGCTATCACGCCCGCCAAATTGGAAAAATCCTGAACATGAAATGCTTTTGCCCTTGTATTTTCGAAAATATTTACAATTGGCCTCTTTAACTTCGTAAATATATTATTGGATAGTTTATCTGTCGATTTCAGCAATAAAAAAAACGATTTTTCGGACCTTCTCATTCAGGCTCCCGCCTTAACACTTTTCAAACAAATCATTTAATTCGGAAGCAGAACTGTCCTCGAAATGTCAGCTTTTATATACAGGGTGTCCCTCTTATCTCTGCCACCCGAAAAAACTCGGTAATAATCGACGTCACAAAAAAATGTTCCAGACAAAAGCTATCGGTGTGAAGGGGCCATCAATTGCGACCAATTTTTTTTATTTCGTTGAGTCACTGACGCACGGTGAAGGTCACCTCCACTTTTTAAAATGGAATAGTACATTTTTTTCAACCATCTTATGGAGCACTTCAAGCCGCATAAAAAAACATTAGGAGGTCAGAGTAGTTCAAGGTCATTCAAGGTCACACATTAAAATGAAATACAAATCTCAATATTGACCTTGAATGACCTTGGACGACTTTGACCGCCTAATGTTTTTATGCGGCTTGAGGTGCTCCACAAGATGGTTGAAAAAAATGAACCATTCCATTTAAAAAAGTGGAGGTGGTCTTTACTGTGCGTCGAAAAAAATGGTTGCATTTCATGGCCCCCTTCACACGGTACAACTTTTTTCTGGAACATTTTTTTGTGACCTCGATAATTACCGAGTTATTTCGAGTGGCAGAGATAAGAGGGACACCCTGTCTATTGGGAAAAGTAGGGATCATTTGGGATCAATGTAAAAATACATCTCTTTGCCTATCTACTTTCATATCGCATTTTCTGGGGTTTTCGCCAATAACCTGTCTTTGTTTTCATATGACTTGTGCTACATGAAACAATATCTTAGTATCTAGAACATGACATATTATCTTGACGATACAGTGAAAAACGTCCTGATCATATCCATTTTTTACTGTGGCATCATTTGGGATCAATGTAAAAAAGACATCTCCTTGCCTTCGATCTTTCGAATCGTATTTTTGAATATTTTCACCAACCCATATAGGGTCGCCTGTCGTAACAAAAATGCCAGCATTCAGCCATTAAACGGTTTGCTTATAATCGGCCAATAATTCGTCGACCAGCATTGGGGTATCGTAGGCAGATGAACGGCTTGCCAGATCTATGCCAGCCATTGGTGGGCCAATACCATCGCACCGATAATGTGGCGATCAGCATTGGGGTATCGTAGGCGGATGAACGGCTTGCCAGATTTATTCCAGCCATTGATGGTTTGTTTTTGGGCGTTTTGCAAATGCAGGTCGTTAAACTGTAACACGTAAAAACAAGGGATAAGGTTTCGAAAAGCATATCCTACTGATGAAGCTGAAATTTTGCACCGACCTTCTTTTCAATGTTTTAAGAGAACCTTTAAAAGGGCGAGTACTGTTTGCCAGGAAGCAGCGCGGCTGGAGGAGTGGGGGGTATCCATGGGATATATAGATATACTCGTATGGCGTGAAATAATAAACTTTACAATGCGATGTATGGAAAACTATTGCTAGTCGTCAAAAATCCGTTAACGGTTTCTCTTAGGATAATGAGAGGAAGTTCGGTGCAAAATTTCAGCTCAATCAGAGGAGTATGCTTTTCGGAACTTCACCCAAAACGAGCAAGTTATTTTTACAGCCTAAATGGACCAAAAAATTGTCGGTAAACTTTAATGTCACGAATAAAATTATCGGCATAAAAGTAAGGAACGAACAAACGATGGGTTCTGTAAGTGTTAAAATGGCTAAGTGGGTAGGGCGCTCGACACTAGAACGAAAGGCGCAGGTTCGATCCCGATAAAAGGTAAAAATTTGAACAATGCAGAAACTGTTTTTAATACAATTATTCTATGTACATGGACATAAGTAAAGCATAAGAAAACAAAAAAGATACTACTAGAATTATTATATTCATAATTTGTCAATTTTTTGTATTTCATTTCCGGCAGAAGATCCGGCAGCCGTTGCTGGGCCAATATGGGCGTATGATAGTTGGCCCAGTCTTCGCAGCCATTCATGGTTTACCATTACCAACCATGCATGGTGCGTATCTGGCCCGTTTATATAGCCATTACCGCGCCATCGTTTGTTCACTGGCAACCAGTCGTGGGCCATTACTGTGCCGATTGTAAAACCCTATTTGGGAATAATCTTTCTTCTTCCATATGGCTTGTGTTACATGAAACAATATCCTAACATCTAGGAAATCACATAATATCTTGACGGCACAGAGTAAAAACGTCATGATTATATCGATTTTTTAGTGTGGCATCATTTGGGATCAATGTAAAAAGTGGGATCAATGTAAAAGTAAATGATCTCCTTGTCTTTCATCTTTCATATCGTATTTTTGTATATTTTCACCAATAATCTTTCTTCTTCCATATGGCTTGTGTTACATGAAATAATAATCTAACATCCAGGACATGACACAATATCTTGATACAGTGTAGAAACGCCATACCCATTTAGTTTTAGTGTTTCAGTTATTTATCTGGCCTAGATTGATTTCGGACAAGTTTCGCCATTCACTGCAAAATATACGGGTCGTTTTATCAAACATCTTATGTACATGTGTGTGAATGCGGGTGTGTGCGAGAGAGCTCGTTGGGGGTGAATGGCTGGAAAGGGGACGCAAATGAAGCGCAAAATAGTCGTGGTTGCGGCATACGTGCGGACAGTAGATTCGAGGGTCTATATATAGATGAGAGAAAGCCAGCTTTGGTGTTAGTTACCCTACATACATTGTGGGCCACCCACATGGGTTTTCCAATAAAAACTCATCGACATAGATCGAGCAAACACTGGCTCAAACTTTCTGGACCACTGATCCGTAGATCGGGGAGGAGAGAGTGAGAGAGAAAGGGGGATCCGTGACGATCCACATATTTCGCTAGCCGAAAAAACGTCAAAGCGCTGTTCCCTTCGCTGGCTAGCCACATCCCTTCAAAGCTGTTCACGTGTGGATGCGGATAGACCCATAGACACAGACGTGGCCACACGCATGCAGCCTGCGCGAGTGTTCGATCACCCTCGTTCCGTTTATCTCTGTACGATGCGCCAAGAGACCTGGCTTGTAGTATCGTCCACAAACTGTGGAGTAGGCGTCACTGTCAAAGATAACGGCTCTTTGCCAGCGTCGTTTTTCAGCCCCTCCGTTCATTGTGCGAAACACCCGAGAACGGATCCAAGATATTACTATCAAAGCTCGCGAGGCAGAAAGTCGTGAGGGACATCCACAACATTCTGAAACTCGAGTCCTATGGAGAAACGAACACCGTAGGGTCAAAGTGGGAACAGTGGCAACAGTGGGTACACTGAACCTTTTCTGTTTCTCAAAAGCGGACACGTATATATGCGCGTCTTTTTTACATTAGAACCGCCCTCGGAAGCCAATAGGTTTGAACCTGTCTGTGAGTCGCTCCCGCGCAATTCGGTTGTGGGAGGTGATTTTATATTATTTTTGGTGTCAAAAGTTGAAAAACCAGCCGAGTTTGTATGTTTTTTGCTTCTTTACCTATCGCAGTTATGTTCGAAGTCATTGTTCTCCCGCAATATACAGCTATATTGCGGTATTTGAGCGTTGCGTTTGTTAACCTAACAAAAACAGAAACTTGTCAGTACCCGCTTTAGAAAAAAAGAGCGGGTCGGTACACAGTGGCTCAATTTTTCGAGGTACACAGAGGTAAGTCATAATATGAATATTTTCGCGTTGTGATTTAGACAGGTACTGGTACTGCCTCATTAAGTAGGTACTCATTGTTGATTAACATTCAATAAATGATTGTGATTGATCTCATAATATGCTGTCTTTATTTAAATTAATTTTTCAATAGTTTACTGTACAATACTCCCAATTGTATAGAGAAAAGCAGTCCATTACCTACAAGTGTACAGTGGAACAGGGTATTTTTCTTAAAATTTTGCTTAATTATGAATTTTTGTTTGACTGTGAAATTAGGCATGTTTCACTGTGTACAACCCCAAGTACTCAGTGCATCAAATCCCACTTTTTAAAACATGGTTATTATCTAAATATCTATTGGGTTAGGCCGTTCAGTGTCTTTTAACAAAATGAAGCCATTGAACACACCTCACGTTTAGTCAAGGTTTCATTGAGATCGTGTGAACGGTTAGGCAGCCACAGACCTCTGAAAAAATGAGCCACTGATCCCACTCTGACCATACTTGTCGACATTCAAGGACGAGCGTTTTTAGACGCTTTTGTTAGGTCTGAGTGTCATTTGAGACCTAACACCCGTATTCATAGATGTACCTTGAGAAATCCTTATTCCTTGTTCTTTGTTCAGAACAAAGAACGCTCATTTCTATAATATAATTTGATGAGTGCATCACTAATCAGACGAAAAAACATTGTTAAATTCGCACATGATTTTATACTCGTTGCTGTGGCCTAAGGCTCTTAAGTACGTTTAAGCCGTAGACTTTATTATCCTACCATAGTAAAGGAAGGCCTGTTGGCGAGGTTTTTAAAACATTTAATTTTGTTTTTGTTGGTAGAAGTTGGCATTCTCATTTATATTTTATAATAATTGATATAAAAATTCGATTATCATTAATAACCATTGATTTAATATTAATATCTTTCATTTTAACGCAAATCTCGCTTAGCTAGGCCTTATTATCCTCAGGTACCTTATTCCATTTTGGCGGTTCAGTTTTTTTCGTCTTTCTGGCAGCTGAAGAATTCCCCTGTTGTGGAGTTTGAGCGGTTAGCTAGTGAAAAGTTGACCCAAGTAGCTTTGGCAGCACTTCAAGCCTGGTGGACAAACACGATTGAGAAAGCTCTGCGAAGCTCTGAACAAATGGCAGTCTGAAGATGTCCGGTTGCAAATTGTCTCTTGGATGCACTAAAAATGACAGAAAAGTTGGAATCGTTTATGTCCAGTCATTTCACTGAGAAATCGCAAGCAGAGATTGGCTCCATTGAGTTTTTATCGCTCAATTAATGCCACACCCAAGTATCGCGATTCTTGATCACCCTGAGGTTTCGTAAATGTCTGTAAACCATAGTGGAAGTAATGTTTGGGTTTGTTTGGGTTATCTTGGTTCTGTCACGTCTTTGCCGACAGGCAGTAGGACGCAAGATGCATGTTTAATATCGAAATGACTAAATCTTCAACTTTTTGCACGTTCAATTGCCCACAGCATTGTTTCCATGCACCACAACATTTTTCCACAAGCTTGCAACGTGTTCCAGTCTTCTCGGTAGTACAAAAACAGAACATGAAACAAACGTTCCCCATTTTTCAGCACAGTCAAAATACTACCAGAACGCTATAGCGTTCATTGATCAAAAACTCATTTTGGTAATTATTTACTTTAGTCACTTTTTCCTTAATTCGGTAATTATTTAGTTTAGTCACTTCGGTAATTATTTACTGTAGTCACGTTTAATTTAGTCACTTTTTCCACCTTTTCCATGAACTTCAAAACTCCCTAACTTTTTATGGGAAGGTGGAATTCAGTTTCCCCAGAAAATAGCAAAACAAAAATTTACGCTCATTTTTCGAAAAAGTGACTAAAGTAAATAATTACCAAAACCGCTGCTACTAGTCTTCTTTTTTCGAAAAATTCGGCTATTCAGCTAAGCAAAATTTTATGGATTTGGAATCGATTGATTGGGAAACTCGAGTGGAAATGAGGGCACAAAACACTCGAGTTTCCCAATCAATCGATTCCAAATCCATAAAATTTTGCTTAGCCGAATAGCCGAATTTTTCGAAAAAAGAATAGTAGCGGCGGTTTTTTCCATTTGTCTTCCCATATAACAAACGTTTTTACAGCGCGGTGAGAAAATTCTTTTATTTTCGCAAAAAAGTCTGTCTCCATGGCGACACACATTTTTATAGGTGATGTACCTGCCGATGGCTTTAGGGACTTTTACGGTGATATATCGTTCCAGTGTGACACCGGTCGGAGTAAGGATCCTTCCCGAGTCTCATCCCGTCTCTGTTATGATAGCGAATATGATATCGCGACAAAGAAAACGTTTGCCACGAAGTAAACCAGCCGGAAGGGGACGGAGAATGTTTGACTAGGATTCCGTGCTCACGTAATTAAGACCCTCGTCGAGTTTCCTAATTGCTTACGTCTTTGTTCAAACTAGATAACGTTGGCTCTCTCTGCTCGCACAATTCCTGATCTCTTTATCTCTCTCTCTCTCTCTCTCTCTCTCTCTCTCTCTCTCTCTCCCCCTCTTCTCCTCTTATTCTCTCATTAGTTCGCTCTGCTCGTATATTGTGTTCACCCCGCAGGCTTGAAAGTTGTCTGACCCGTCACTGGTTTTCACCACTTGGTAGGGGACACGGAGCGTGTCGAGTGCGGCAGAGCTTTTCTCCCGCGTTATCTCTGCCCCATTCGACACGTGTCCATGATACCTGTCGACAGCTTATCCGTGTTTGTGAGGCTGTATGCGTGCACGCAAACTCCGAAATTAGTCATCGAGAGTTTAGCGATGCGCAAAGGCTCAAGTAGGATGAACGCGTCCCCATACAGTCGAACCTCGATATAACGAAGATTTGTCCATTCCCTTCCGAAAGACACCCAAATTGATACGATATAATCATATACTCTGATAATGCTCTAATTGCTCATTGCTGGTAACAAATGGTCTAATTTAAACCGTTCTTTCTTTAAACAATATCCCCATTACGATATTATAAAATACTAATTATGATTATAATATTATAATATTATAAAATACTAATATATATTTTTTTATAGCAACATTTTAAGGAACATGACTTTAGAACGAGACCCATTATAATATTATATTCTAAGGAAGATGACCCATTATAATATTATAAAATACTAATATATTTTTTTAAAGCAACATTTTAAAGAACATGACTTCGGTATAACGAAACCGCAATATAACAAACTTCCCTTAAAATATATATGTGTATATACTGAAGTAATGGGTACACTTTTTTTTAAATTTATTCTTCATCTTAATAGACCAATATTATAGACAGAATGTCGATAATTCAAAATAAATGTAATAAACCACTCGTTGATCATTTTATCGTTATGGTTTTTTTTACAGTCAATATTGTGGAATCCATATGAATGTATTGATTTATTAACTAGTATAATTCGCATATAGCTATGACTCGTAAAAAAATCACGCACTCGTGATTTTGCAAAACAGTCGATGGAGGGTAAATATGCAAAATTCCCCGGAATACTTCGGTGCATATTTAGAACCTCGCTTAAAAATGTGTTGAATTCACTTCAACATTACCAATTACGTTCTCCCCTACTCAATTAGGTATTGATTTGAAAAAAACATATTAGGACAAAAAAATTGAAAATTTTCGTCGTAAGTAAAAAAAAAGTGTCGAATTTACGAAATTGCTTTACCAATGATGTTCTCCCCTACTGAAATAATAATTCGTAAAAAAAATCTACAGATATTACACAGTGCCACTATTTCATGGCATTGAAAATGTTATCAGACTTTTTGGGGAATAAAAAAAACAGGTACATATAAATGACCTGAGTTGTTTTTTATTATTTTTCGAAGAATATTGATACATTGAGGTATGTAATTGGGTTTGTTTAGTATGGTTTGGGTGTGTTTGGATGTATCTGGATTTGTTTGTATAATAATTGTTACATAATTTTTGTAATATAAGTAGTAGTACAACTGTTAATTAATAACAAGATTAGAATTGGGTGAGGAGATGGCATTTTTCAACGAATCACACGCATTCAGCATGTTGCAGTTCTCCACCTCTACTACACACAGCTGCAGTGGAGTGGGGGTAGCGTTAGTTTCGTCTGACATCCAGCTAACTCAGACCCCTATACACAGCCTACCTCAACAAACATATCCAGTTTCAAAACATTTCCAATGCTAAAAAACATACTGCGAAAAAAAATTGTAAATTTTCGTCGTAAGTAAAAAAAAATAACGATAGTGTGAATATTAATTGAATAGTAACAGAACAATTTTAAGCAATTAAGCAATTAATACAAAATTAAGTGAATAGTAAAAGAACAATTTAAAGCATTCAGGGGATTTTTTCGCCCTTCGACGCCGCGTTTCGACGCTTATCAGTTCCTAATAAGTCCGTGTCCCGTCGAACAAATGGCACAATCATCGTGGAACATTTGACCAACGACGGAGGAAATTTGACACGCTATATGTATATATATATGTATACATGAATGGGAGATGCGTACAAATTTGGCGATGTAGCCAGCCACATCGTCCTCTACATATACTAGAAAATTCACGTTTCAGCGAACTATGACGAATCGCGTGTGTGCATGCTAATGGCAAAACGCACCAAGAGTGTTCTACACTATTCCCACCTCCCTCCACCCCCCCATGCTCGGTATATTCGTACATTGCGTACTTTGTAATATCGATCACGAGTCGAAGGGCTGAACTGCAAAATTCGCCATGCGGGTTCAAGTCACTCGAGGAGCCCTTCTGACAATCAATGATTTTCATCCGTGTGTGATTCATGCAGTCACGAAGCCTCGGAGTATGACCGAGATTTGGGAAAATGGTTAACGTTCATGACGATGATGCTTTCACCCATATATCACTTCCTGTATATCGCCGTTTCATTAACACATGCGAGATTCTCCCTCCTCTGAGTTGACGCACATGCGTCCATAGTGCCGAGTTACGTACATTAGATAGGCTCTGATGCAGAATCCACCTGTTATATCCGGTATTGCAGTCTGTGAGGATGCTCTTGTACAAACAGAACCACGATGATGTTCTTTCATGCCCAATCGACTGGCTGCATGAAAAACAAAGGTCACGAACATTTTGCGAAAAACAAAAAGCAGATGATTTTTTTTTTCAAAAAATAACAAAGCTCAAAATCTCGACGACTGTGGGACTTTAAGGGGTCTTCTTACTTTAGACGCTAAAAAGGGTATTTTCATAATTTTTTTTGATAGGTTTATATTATAGATATTGATATTAATGTTGTTACATTTAATAAATACACTTTCGAAATACATTAAAATTTTGTTTTTTATGTATTTATGCAACCCAAACAAGCTTTAAGGCCTTAGGCTTAAGATACCGCTGTAAGCTTAAGAAGTCGCTTAAAGATATCGGTGACTTTAAGTGCCCTGATGGCTGTTAAATGTGCAAATGCATAGTTTATATGCGTTTCTAAAATGTAATTTGTGCATTTAAATGATGGTTGATCGAAAATACGAAATGTATAACATGCAGAATAATTATTTAAGGGGTTACCCCCACTTGCGATTTTGAAAAAATCGATTTTTTTATTGCATTTTTTTGAAGTATAAGTATCTGAGAATATGTCCTGGAAATTTCAAGTCGATCCGAACAAAATTGACTGAGATATGAGCGTTGAAAGAGAAGAATCCGTTGTGAAATTGAAACTTTAAACGCGTTTTTCTCAAAATGGCATTTCTGAAGTCGGTGACCAAGATTACTCGAACACCAATGAACCGATCTTCTTGAAATTTTGCAGGCTTATTTAATACATAAAAATGTAGTCTTTAATCGTTCGATTTTTTTTTCGAAAAAAAAATGGCCGTTTTATAGCCAAAAAACGGCCGTTTTTTTCGTTAAAATCGAACCATTAACTTTGACTGTCCGCCATTTTGTGAAAAATGAATATTTTTTAAAATCCTTCGATTAAAGACTAGTTTATACTTATATTTGACTAAATCCATCCGCATTTTTTTTTCAGATGATCCACTTCGCCGCAATGTTGGTGACCGCAAACCGTGTATATAAAAACATTATTTCATTGACGGCCGTTTGCCACTAAACAATGTAATATTTTTCAATAAAAAAATTACTGAAAGTTCCTCAAGATGTGTTCTTTAAGATGGTATATTGATCGATTAAAAAAGTTTTGTAGTTTTCTTTAAAAAAAATTCATGAAAAAGGCCTTTTTTTGCGCTGCAAGAGGGGGTAACGCCTTAACGCCTTAGGCCACAGTAACAGGTATAAAATCATGTGCGAATTTAACAATTCTTTTCCGTATGAAAAAGTGATTCACTTATAAAATTAATTACACATCTATTTAATATGAATATTAAACTGTTAGAAAAAACATGTTTTTTTCTTTCGATGTACAAAATGGCCCACTACTCGGAATTTTTCGAAACAGCTTTTTTCAAATTGGCGTGACAAATAACTTCAATAATTTTCACTCGATTTACTTCAAATTTAAAAGTTATGTTCCTAATTGCATTTCGCAGAGAAGTACGTACGGAATTTTTAATTAATCGAAAACTTTTCATTTTATGAGCAGTTCATGAGCAGTTATAACGAAATTTATCACTGAAAATTAATTTCTTAAGTTCAAATACCTACAACTTTTGAATAAAACAATATTTTTTAATTCCGTACGTACTTCTCTTGGTATTCTAATGTAGATTGACGAGGATTTTTTGTTTTTGTTCTAGGTCAAAAATTGTGGATGCTAAATGTCACGCCGGAGAGCGCCTAAAAAAGATAACAAAAGAAAATATTAGTACTCAGCTATTTTGTACATCGAAAAAAAAAATACATATATTTTCTAACAGCTTGATATTCATACTAAATAGATGTGTAATTAATTTTATGAGTGAATCACTTTTTGATACAAAAAAATGTTAAATTCGCCCATGATGTTATACCCGTTACTGTGGCCTAAGGCCTTAAACGCGTTTTTCTCGAAACAACGTTTTTCGACGGCTTGTTGATAAAATCTTCGAAACTACTGAACCGATCCTCATGAAATTTTAACCACATATTCTTTACAACTATACCTATATCGCATATCGAGATTTTCTTTTAAATTTTGATATTTACTATTTTTTTTGCCAAAAACGGTGAAAAAAAACACGTTTTTCTTTGTTTTTTCGAAAAATGTCCGCAATTTTGTTATTTTTGCATATATAAAAAATCGTATGATATGCGTTATAGCCATTAACATATTGAATCTAAAACCGTTTGATTTGTTTGTTTCGGATGATCCATCTGTGAGATTTCATCAACAGCGCAGACCTACAATTTTTTTAGGACATTTTTTAACTATCATTTTCGTCTATAAATAGTGACTTAAATAAATGAACAATTTAAAAAAATGTATCTTGAAAGTGTATTTATTAAGTGTAACAACTTTTATAACAATATCTATAATATAAACCTATCAAAAATGTTCATGAAAATAGCAGTTTTTAGCGTCTAAGGTGAGAAGACCCCTTAAGTAAACTGAAATTCCAGCATATAGTAGGACTTGATCTGACCTATCGACAGTTGCAGAATTATCCATTCAAAACAGGACACCCTGTATATATATTAAGGGGGAATATACCTTTGTGAGGTAAAAATCAAGGGTTATTTTTGACAATTTATCAAAGAAAATCAAAACAATATTTTTAAATTCGGTTTTTTATACATGTTAGTACAAGTCTTAAAGTAAAAGATTGAACAAAAATTATTTTGTAACAAAATGGCAGCGCCAATGAAAGAAAACTTCTTTTTATTCATAGTCCTCTACGGGTGTATTCGCACAGGTCATAATTTTCAAGCTAGAACAAAAAGCGAAAAATATTTTGAAAGTAGATATAAAAAACTAGTCCAGTACATAGGGGTTTTTCAAAATATTGATTAAAAAAAATGGCGTTAACATGGAAAAAAAAATTCGTAAAAAAATCGGTCGAATATCGATCATAAAATATTTAAATTTCAACTTATCGAAAAAATCCTACGTACTGGAGTAGAAAATGTTGTCACGAAGCTAAACTCGAGGCGTTACGCATACGCCTGTGTCTAAAAACATAGTTTCGAGAAAAACGCGTATAAAGTTTTAAGGGGCTATACCAGTGTGAACGCTGAACATTTGGGTGATTTTCGGGAATTTTTTGGAAGAAAAGTAGTCAATTAAACGTTTCGGAAAATTAAGAATATATTTGGCTATATTTAACCTATATTACATAATTTTTTCCATAGAAAAATATTGAGATCCAAGCAACTTATGCGCTGCCTTTGGTGGCGCAAAAAAAGTTCCTCCACTGCTGACATGATTCCGGCCGATTGAGTAGCTGAAACCGAAAAAGGAAAACATGTCATTAAACTGGAAGGTATTTCCTGTACAATGACGTAGGATTTTTGAAAAATATCAAAATCTAACAAAATGGCGTAGTTATGAAAAAAGTCTGTTTCCTTGCCTATAAAATGCTCGTTTTTTTCAATGCCAAATCGTCAATTTTCATCCAATCAAAAATATCCTACGTCATTGTAGAGTACATATATTCAAGAGTACTCAGTTCAAATTTAAAGTCAATCGGATAATTGTTCTTTGAGTTACAATGTCAGCAAATTTGAAAAATCTCATTTCGAGAAAAACGCGTTTGTAGATTCAACTATCGATTTTTGCAAGATAAAATTATTAGTTAAATTAGTTAAATAAAATTATTATTAAATTATTATTTCAGGATATTCTTGAAAGTATAAACTGTCGAAAAAGGCAAAAAAAAATCGATTTTTTTAAAGTGTCACACTGGTATAGCCCCTTACGTACTGTAAAATCATGGAAATTTCGTGTTTACCTTTAATCGGCGATGCCTGGACCATACAATTGTCCTTCTAATTCAACATTCTCTTGCTCTTCTTTTTTCCGGATGATGTAGAAAAAAAATGCAAAAAAATGTACGAAGGTATATCCCCCCAAGTAGATGGGTCTTACATAGGTACCCAAATATCCAGCATGATTGTGTCTCCCGATGAGTGTGCCATAACCTCGCGATCGTTCGAAGCCCGGAGTTCAATATTCCGCGTATGTGGAGAGATGAGGCCGCGCAAGCTTTGAAATTCAGCGCAGGTGTTCGCGGGTATCAGAAAGCGATAAAGGACGTGAGAACTGTGAGGCGGTCTTCGTATTCCAGATCATAGTCATCCTCGTGTATTTCCCTTCTGGATGGTAAATAGGGAAAAGGATGGGAATCCAGAGTCAAGGATTTCATGCATGCACAGCTTGAGGCTAGAAGTCAAGCCTCGCGATCACGGCCGTGCAAAGCACGTCGTTCGCCAACAACGACGAGGACGACATTTCGCATATCGTTTGGCACGAAAAAGCCCGATACACTCGTCCATAGAAACAAGCCAGATATCCTTTTCTCACGGGGATGATCGTTACGTTGCCGCTTTATGGCTCCGCGGACAATTCAGCCGGCTCTCCCTCCCAAGTTCTTCGCGAGTACGTCGATACACTTAAGGGCGCAAAGAAAATGGCGTACAGATCGTAAAATTCAATAATTGTCGAGAACGGACTCTCGAAGAGGACTCCAGAGGCTTTTCCCTCCTCGATACCAACTGCTGTAAGGTTGTAGCTGCTATCGCCACCGGATGTACTCCTTACTCGACGATCCCGGACATTTTCTTCGCTTTCTCAGCCGCGAAATCGCTCAATGCACTGCCTTGGCAACGAGTTTTCGTTCGCGATTTGTTTCGAACGGTAACGCGTTTCGTGATATTGCGACGAGGCCAAAATGTGAACGTTTACCCAGAACGATCGAGTACATCGATGGTGCGAGAATAATTGGAGAAACGTGATATTGCGGGATGATCACCGATTTTACTCTTTAGCTGAGGCGTACTTCATTGAATATGTTTCGAAAACTCTGCTGGGTTTTAATTATAGTTTCATTAAGGCCTTGGGCCACAGTAACGGGTATAAAATCATGTGCGAATTTGACAATTTTTTTTCGTATGAAAAAGTGATCCACTCGTAAAATTAATTACACAGCTATTTAGTATGAATATCAAGCTGTTAGAAAATATATATTTTTTTTCGATGTACAAAACGGCCGACCACTAATATTTTCTTTTGTCATCTTTTTTTTAGGCGCTCTACGGCGTGACATTTAGCATCCAAATTTTTTACCTAGAACAAAAAACAAAAATTCCCGTCAATCTGCATTAGAATGCCTAGGGAAGTACGTACGGAATTTAAAAAGTATTGTTTTGTTCAAAAGTTGCAGGTATTTGAACTTGAGAAATGAATTTTCAGTGAAAAGTTTCGTTATAACTGCTCATAAACTGCTCATAAAATGAAAAGTTTTCGATTAATCAGAAATTTCGTACGTTCTTCTCTGCGAAATGCAATTGGGAACATAACTCTTCAATTTGAAGTAAATCGCGTGAAAATTGTTGAAGTTATTTGTCACGCCGATTGGAAAGAATCTGTTTCGAGAAGTGTCGAGTAGTTGGCCATTTTGCACGTAGAAAAAAAAACAATTTCTAACAGCTTGGTATTCATACTAAATAGATGTGTAATTAATTTTATGAGTGAATCACTTTTCCATACGAAAAAAAATTATTAAATTCGCACATGATTTTGTACCCGTTATTGTAGCCTAATGCCTTAGGGTAAACAATTAGCGTAAAAATGGGAAAAATTCGTGTTGAATAAAAATGAATAACGCGAAACAAAAATTACAAAAATTTCTGAAATGAATTTTAAAAATCTCGAAAAGCTAAATAAGAATATAAAAAATTGAGACGTAAAAAAACATCGTTGATTTGAATGTACAAAAGATATCTATTAGGAAAAAAACCGATTGTTTTCATAAAAGTTCAAATAAATTGTTATTCCGAACGAAGAAAAATTCGATTTGAATGATTCGTATTATGATTTGCAAGCAGTAAATATACCGTTACTGCAAGCAGTAAATATACCGATGAATGTTACAGGATTGTCTCTTTCCGGACGTGGAGACGTCTCGTACGAGTGCAAATTCGACGGTTCAATTTAAGGGGTATTCTCACTTTAGACGCTAAAAAAGGCTATTATTATAGATAATGATATAAAAGTTGTTACACTTAATTAATACACTTTCTAAATACATTTTTAAAAAATGTATGTATTTATGTAACCCAAACCAACTTCAAACGCGTTTTTCTCGAAACAACGTTCTTCGACGGCTTCTTGATAAAATCTTCGAAACTGCTGAACCAATCCTTATGAAATTTTAACCACACATTCTTTACAACTATAGCTATAGCGCATATCAATGATTTGTTTAAATTTAGATATTTACTAATTTTTTTTTGCCAAAAACGGTGACAAAAACACGTTTTTTATGTTTATTCGAAAAATGTCCGCCATTTTGTTATTTTCGCATATATAAAAAATCGTATGATATGCGCTATAGCGATTAAAACCGTTTGATTGTTTTGTTTCGGATGACCCATCTCCGAGATTTCGTCAACAGCGCAGACCTACAAATTTTTAGGACATTTTTTAACTACCATTTTCATCTATAAATAGTGACTTAAATAAATTTTTTTTCCCAGTATTTCGAAGGGTAAGTGTGTCTATCGTTCGAAGAGAAAAAAGAAACCCATTTTTTTGTCGTTGTAAATGTATATCCCGCCTTAATTATACTCTAATTATATAGCGAACGATTGTAAAATGTTTGAAAACGCTTCTTTCAAATAAAAATCAACAGCACATAAAATCTAAATCGTTGTCTATCATTTTTTCATTGCTTTTTTTCAATCATATCTGAAAGAACAATTACCCATCGCGATCCAATTTTTATCGCGATCAATTCCACAAGTCTCCATTGAGCCGTCCCCTCATTGGAGTTCAAAATCCAGCGCAATTCACGATTTTCCAAAAGAGGTTTGCCAAGTCGAGATTCAATTTTTTCCGTCAACGATGTCACCCAGCTTGGGGAGACTTCGAAGTTGAACTTTTATCGGACATAGCTATGTCTAAAAAAAAGTCAGTCCCTTTATCGTTCAACGAAGAAACGCCGGACCCCCTTTGGACTGAATAAAAGAAAACAAATAAGGAAACGACACCGACTAATTGCGAACTGAAGCAAAGTTATAGGAATGAAGAAAACGTCGCGTCGGAGGGAAGACAGTTATTGTTGGTTGATCTCCCTAATGCTCCGGCACTCTGACTGGAATAATTCGCATTGTTCAGATACTGAGTGGAGAAACAGCAATGGCTGAGTGGGAAGAAGCCGAAGGGCGAGAGAGAGAGAGGGGGAGGGGGAAGGAAGAGAGTGAGTGAAAAAGAGAGATACTTTTCTCACAGCTAGACAAATAGTCTTTCGTTTCTCTTAATTATTGTGAAACTGTGATTGCGAAGGTAGCAAGGTAGGATGAAGAACCTTTGTGCGAGCAACGAGTTTAGCGAGTAATCCGCATCCCCTCCGCTACTCTCTATACCACCCCCGCATATATCTGTTCCTTACCAGTCTCCGCGGTCGTCACGGGGGCCTGGAATTGCGCGAACAAAGCAACCAGCAAGAGGTGTCCCATCTTTTCATCGTCTTCCCAGTGTCTTTCAAGTTGACAACGACCCGCGACGTTCGACCTGCGCACCCCACAGGAAACGCCACCATTTCCCCTCCGGCTTCGTCCTTCAATTCCCTTTTTTCCCTTTCTCACCCTTTTTCAACCTTTTTTCCAACTTCCCTTCACTCCGCGATTATTCTTCACCAGCAATTCCGTACTTCTCCGTTTCCTCGTCCCTTGTTGTCATCATCCGGATCTACCTGCCGTCTTTCGCGTCGAACTAATCCAGTACCCTTGTCGCCGGACGGTCATCGTTTCCTCTCTTTTTCTTTGTGCAACGAATAGCGTTGTTTGTCCGGCAAACGAGATTCCGAAGACAGTTTGGTAAATCGACTCAAGCGTCGATTTCCAATGGATTTTCCGTCCAACTGTTCGACTTCGAAAATCTTTGAAAACGAAAGCCCTTGAGGCACGAAGAAAAAAATATACGTCTTCACCATTTTAGAATAAAGCGACCCCTTAAGGATTTCAATTGCAACTTCCCAGCACGATCGATCTCCCAAGTGTTAGAGTCGCACGTTTTGCCTGTGCAAGATGATCGCCTAAATGCAGCGATGGATGACAGCAATCGATGACATCGGATGTCATCATTATTCGCCACGACAATTATTTCGATTGGCATGGAAGAATGCCTGGTCTCCAAACGATGCAAGGAACGTGGCTAATGTTCCTGGCAATATAATATCCCTGCGCAATATAACGTTCAATATACCGAAGAGCGATGAGGGCGAGACATCATGTGTGTGTGTGTCTGTGTGTGGATCGTTGTTTCGGCTATTTGATCTACGGAGGTTATATAACTCCGGCCGTATTGGTTCCAAAGGCGGAACGATCGTCGATAATAGCCACGGTTTCCTATAGTGTCGCATAGTCAGTCGAGGGTTCTCTTGGAGGTGCACGGGACACTCATAGCTCATACTTGACACGCGCCACATATTTCGCATTACCTTCCTGGCCCTCGGACGCGGTCTCCTTCTCTCTCTGTATATCTATATGTGTGTAGGTGTGTATATATATACAGGGTGAGGCACATAAAGTGTTACAGAGCAATAACACCCAAACTATTGATCATATCCAAAAATGTTTCCGACAAAAGTTTCAGTGTTCGAGAAGGCCGTCATACTGGACCACCGTATTTTTTATCGGTTTAGGTGCTGAAGCTACATCAAGGTCAACTTCACTTTTTAAATGGTTACATACATTTCGGTTTCAACCCTCTTGTGGACCACCTCAAGCCGCATAAAAAACATCCGGGGGTCAAAGTCGTTCAAGGTCATTCAAGGTCACCTATTAAAATGAAATACAATTTTAAATATCTCGGATCACTACCAAATATTTGGTAGTGAGGTGCTCCACAAGATGGTTGAAAAAATGTACCATCCCATTTAAAAAAGTGGAGTTGACCTTAACGTAGCTTCAGCGCCTCCACCGATAAAAAAAATTGGGTGGTTCAATATGATGGTCTTCTCGAACACTGAAACTTTCGTCTGAAACATTTTTTTGGATATTATCAATAGTTTGAGTGCTAATGCTCTGTAACACTTTATGTGCCTCACCCTATATATATGTATATGTATGTATGTATGTGTGTGTGTGTGTGTGTATATACAAACATATAGCTGCAGGGTGGCTCGAAAAATGACGTCTTAAAGGCAAATTTAGATGCAACGTATCAATACGTATTCGAATTACCCCATGTGTGTTCTATCATCTTTTTAGTTTTCGAGACAAAAGGATTACATTTTTTTCTCTTTTGTGTACGTACTTTCCTTGCGATATTTTTATTTGTATTATTGTTATACTGTTGCACTGTTAAGCAATAAATCAATAGCCTTCTGAACATTACCGTAAATGCCTTAGATATTGATCAAAGTTAAAAAAAATAGATTTGAGAGGATCCGTTAGATCCAATTGATAAAAAATATTTATGTATATTCGTCCAAATGACGCCCAATAGCTTTTAAAAACTGGAAAGAGGAAAGTGCATACACAAAAGAGTCAAATAATAATCTAAGCTACAGGAAAACTCGATAAAAAAAATGAAAAATGATTTATCCTCGAATACTAGAAAATTACAAAATATCGAAGCAACGAAAATTCTCCTTGCTGAAATTTTTTATTTTTATTATTTACTTAAATATTTTGATTCAGCTTTGGGTAATGCATCGTTAATAAGGGTTCTCAAAAATGTTTCAGTGTCTTTTGTAGCCTGAACGTGTTAGAAAAAAATACGGGAATATGAAGAAAAAAAAATTTGTTGCATTCCAACGATGCAAACTGCGATACATCAATTCGGATAGGTATTGATACGAGGCATCGAGATTTTTTTTGGCCATCACTTTTCGGGCCAGCCCGTATATATACACGGGAAAAAGGTCTTCGAACTCGTTACATGCATGTAACGATGGCTATCGGCATTTCCGGCTGTTTTAAGCACAGTCCTTAACATTCGTTTCAGTGAATCATTTATTTTGGGGAGAGGACGGTCCTGGCAGTCGAATGTCCCCAAAATAACTGTTTCTTCTACATATACAGGGTGTCCCAGAACTGAATGCGTTCCGTGAAATGGAGGGTTGGGGGTGAAATTCTGAGTCGATTGATATAGGCATGTGTGGGTCTCAGATCAACCCCTGAATTATTATCAATTTTTAAAGGCGGGCCAATCAGGTGCGCCCGCCTTTAAAAATCAATAATAATTCAGGGGTTGATCTGGGACCCATACATGCTTATATCAATCGACTCAGAATTTCACCCCCAACTTCCCATTTAAGGGCAAGCATTCAGTTCTGGAACACCCTGTATAGCACACATTCTACGCAGTACACGTACCGTGTTTCTCGTGACCGTTTAGGAATCTCCAATCTACCTCTATATCTCTCGCTCGTTGCCGCTGTTCGTCGACGATATATTTACCATACACAGGCTGCGCTCGCGCGAGCAACCCTACTCTATCTCCCATCGCTCTTTTCATCTGCGTATATCTTCCGCTAGCAAATAGAAGGGCGAAGGTCCAGGCGAGAAAACGAAGGGTCCACGTCGTTTCGCGAGTTCGATCGCGGTGGTGCACCATTTATGCGGAAACCGTCATCAGCGAAATGATAAATGTGGTCCTACAGATATACGATCCTGGTGAACCCGGATGTCACGGTGCATATATATAAACACATAATGTATATGCGAATGCGTGATGATATTCGTGCTATTGGCTGCCCATCGATAGACGAAGTCTGCGATAAAAAAATCATGTGGAAATGGGAAACAACTTGCTCCCCGGTGTATTTGGAATATTTCATCGTATACAATGAAGCCTGAAGGGAGAATGAAGGTCTTCCGGTTGCGGAAACCCAAACGAAGTGGTAGTTTGTTCGTCCCATCGAGTGCGACACCTCGTCGATTTCACCAACGGACAATAACATCTTAAGGGGGGTACTTCCTATAGAATGCCAAATCTTAGTTGATTTCCATGATTTTTTTTGAGGGTAAGGAATGTATATATCTTTTCAGGATCATAGGTACTTTTTATTACATAATTCTAGTATTTAAAACGATTTTTGTTGCTTAAGGGGTTAGGCCACTCTAGAGGCCGAAAAATAGGCTGGGGATTTTTTGTTTTTCAGAAAAACTACAAAATAAATCGAGATTACAAAAAGGGTGTTTATCATACATATCAGTGACTGTATACAATAATTTTTTTGAAGCGATTAATTTCAAAATGGCGGCTGTGCAGCGTTTATCTCGTAACTGCATTTTTTAAGTTGGCCGGAAACATAACTCAGACAATTTTCAACCGATTCACTTGAAATGTTGAATATATCTTAAAAATACATTATCTATGGAAGTACGTAGGATTTTTTTTTATATTGTATAGTTCATTTGTCATTAACAATTATCTGACGATTTTTTAGGCGAATTTTTCACTTTCCAACAATTTGCCTAAAAAATCGTCACTGATGTGTATGATAAACATCCTTTTTTGTAAGCTCGATTTATTTTGTAGTTTTTCAGAAAAAAAAGCCGAAAAAGCCTATTTTTTCGACTTCGAGAGTGGCCTAAGGCCTTAAAAAAAAGTGGAAAATGGCGGAGATATCACCAGTGCCTGTAGGATTATTTGAAACAGTCTGCGCGGAAAAATCGCTTGGTATATACATGTGGTCACTTGATAAACCAATAATATTAGAAAAATAATGGTAATTGGCTAGAGGGGAAGCCTTAAAACAAAAAAGTTGATTTTTTCGAAAAAAAATTCATACTTTGACCCAGCCAAAAACATGTTGATTTTTATAATTTTTAGTTCGTGTTAGATTCATCAATTAGACATTAGTATCATAAAAACGTGTGCCAAATATGAGCTTCATCGGTCAAATAGTTTTTGAGTAATCGTATACACAGATTTTCAACTCATTGAAAAAAAAAGTTTCGAGATAATCGCGTTTAAAGTTTCGGCAAGGGAAAAACGTATGATTCTGTGACTTACCGTTTAGTCATTTAGGCAAAAAAATGCTTTTTTTTGAAGCCTCTATAGGGAATATAGAGGCTTAAGCCCCCCCCCCCCCCGCCCTAAGGTATTCCTTTCGCGGAGCAAAAGTTTTAGGTTTCCTTTGAGTTTTACTTTAAGTTTCCTTTAGTTTTTCTTTAAATTACAGTGGCGCTTAATAAAAATAAGTCGCAATCGATTATTCTATCCAACGATAAACTGGAATAAAAAATATATTATTATTAAATATTCGGGTTCGTGAAAGGAATACCATAAGGGCTTAGACCTAGTAGATATTTTTGAAAATACTCGTGGTTTCCTTTCTCGAAACCACTTTCTTCAATCTTAGCGAACACGTTACTTCAACACGGTTGCATGGATCCATTTGAAATGTTCACAGTAGCTTCACAATTACCTCCTTTATAGAAGTTCGTAAGGGTTTTTCGATTCACTGTAAACCTTTTATTTTATAATCAACTCACTGCTTATCTTTTTAGCAAAAAATCGATTTTTTTGTCAAAAGTGCACCACTTGTACAAAATTTAATTAAATAAGAAGTCCCTACTTCTATAGCCAATAGTATAGAGGTTTTTTGGTCCAGATCTCATATTTCACGACAAATTTGTCTGCTACTAGAGGTGTTTTTGTAAAAAGCTGATTTCGAAGATTGGCTCTCTCGCCGCTATTTTGTACAAAAATAATCATGAAAAAAAATTTATATTCAAATATATGTTGAATAATCCCTCTAAAAACAATTTCCATTCCTTTTATTATACTCCCAAAAATAAAATCGTCAAAGTTAGGCCTTCTTTTCGGCCACTAGAGTGGTGTTACCCCTTAAGGTAAAAATTGAAAATGTGCACAAGTTTTACCAGAAAAAAATCACAAAATTGCTCTTTTTTTCCGCGCTATGTGTAACCCGTTAAAAAACCAAATGGTCTGTTTCTTTTTTACATTGCATGAATCCGCTCGGTTCCCCACGAGATTTCGGTCGCCATTTGTTCATTTCTTTTCGCCGATACTTCCTCTAATCTCTTCACCCATACTTTCCTTGTTTTTTGCTGTCAGGAAATCGCATCTCCTCTCTCTCTCTCTCTCTCTCTCTCTCTCTCTCTCTCTCTCTCTCTCTCTCTCTCTCTCTCTCTCTCTCTTTCTTTTGAGGTCCTTGTAAAATTCCATCTAGGAGACTCATGTTATGCTGCGAAAAACGCCAAGACGAAAGAGGGACGAAAGGCAAGATGCACGGTCTATATGTGCAGGGATGAAAAGAGATGTGGGAAAAGCATCCCTCTCCTTCTCGCCACCGCATGCCTCCTCCGCACTGGTCCGTTTCCGCTTCGCGTGACGGAAATGCGCGCAGGGAGCGAGCGAGTAGAGCGCTAGTCGCCTCCTTCACAATTCCCCAGCCCTTCGAGTGTGTCTACTCAGCGATTGTTGGGACTCAACCTCTTTTTTAGCACTCGCTTCATTCTCTCTTGACCCCAGCTCGACACTGCACTTTTCGTCTCTACCAACCTCGAGAGGGCGCGAGAAAGGTCATTTTTCAAGCGCGATCTATTCGGTTCTATCGCTCTCCTTCTCTCCCCCTCGTTTAGTTTCATCCTCATCGTCGTTGCAATTATTATACTTATCGTCGTCGTTTTTCATACCTGATTCTAACCTAACATAACTAAATTTTATACCTGACGAAATTTTAATACCTACATCATTTTATTTTTATTTTATAGTTAGGTATTAAAATAAACAATTAAAAATCATAAGAATAATAACAATAATACAAGTAGTAATAATTATATCGTTAGGTTAGGTTAGGTTAGGTAACCTAACTATCTAATTATTATCACTTGTTTTATTTTCATTATTCTTATGATTTTTAATTGTTTATTGTTTTTTATCGACAATTGAAAATGATATTTTTAGCGTAGCTGATACACGATTTTTTATGTGGTCAATGTCTCGAACCAATAGTTCCACAATTATATAACGAAAATGTAGAAAATTCATGATATTGAAGTCTACATCGACAAATTTAGACTATGAAAAACACTCAAACGTTTTTTTCAGAACCCAAATTTTCAGGAAAAGATTTTGCACGATTAAGAAAATGGAGAAGTAAAAATGAAAAAAGAAGTTTCGCTACATTCCAATGATGCAGACTTCTAGATCGAAAAATTCACCATTACGATCTTATATTTTCATTTATAGTGTTTTCGTAATATATTGAAATGAATAGCAATCACAATTTAATATTATCATTATTTGTAAATTATAAAAATAATAATTTAATATTTGCGCTAAGCTATGCTTACATGTGTGTATGTGTGTGCTCAGCTTAGATTTTGAATCATTATGAAAAATCTGTAATTTGTTCGAGATTGTAAAAATTGTAATTTATTTATTTGTCGAAGAGTAAATTAAACACACAAAGAGGGGAATATCTACGTTTTGTATACAAATAATAAAAGTAACAGGTAAAACATAATTTATGGTTATTGTTATTTATATTTATTATTAATGGTGCTATAATTTATTAGCTGAGCTACAGCTATATAAGAGAGGCAGTATATGCAGCTTTTAGAGACAGGTTGCGAGATCGAACTCTCCGATTTCGATGAAATTTGGCATGCTTGTAGAATGGTTAAAAATAGGCGACACGTATTTTTTTATATCTGCAGAACCCGATTTTTAACAGGTGAAACGCACTTTCGAAAATAGGCGTGTTTTTCGTTTTTTGTCGAAAACGTTATGGTTCTCATCTCCAATGTATAGTACACGAAAAAATAAACATTGTTGCAATTTGAGATTTTTTTATATCTCGTACCGTTAAAACGTTATCGACGAAAAACGAAAAACACCCTATTTTTCGAGGGTGCGTTTCAACCCTTAAAAATCGGGTTCCGCAGATATCAAAAGATACGTGTCGCCTATTTTTACCCATTCTACAATCATGCCAGTTCCATCGAAATCTGAGAGATCCACCTCGCAACCTTTCCTAGTTAGTCTAAATAAAGTATATTCAAAATACGAGTAAATGGCATGCAGTTACTAGATGCAAAATCATTTGGCAATCACGAATATTGAAGTCCCACATTTCCCCAGCGATTATGCAGCTCAGCAGATAAATTTTTGTCATAACCCTAGCCACGTAGAGAGTTTTGGTTCGATCGAGTTCTACCTGAAAAATTCGCAATCAGTGGATAATTTTGCATTCATAAGGGCATTGGCAACTCAATTGGACTGTAAGATTGAAATTGCTCCTGATGAATGGAACTCAAGACCTGAAATTGCAGCATTTTTATTTGTCGCTCAAATAGATAGGGAAGCCCCTTATTCGATGCAAAATCGTTTAGTGGTCACGAATTTCCTGGTCCCATCGTTCCCTAGCCCTTATTCAGCCCAGCCAATCGATTTTGTCCATAAACCCCAGTCGCACCGAAACTTTGGCTCCGATCTGGTACTGCCTAGAAAATTCGTAACCAGTGGATGATTTTGCATCGATAAGGGTGTCAGCAACTTGATTGGACTGCTCGATTAAAATTGCTCTTGACCAATGGAACTCAAGACCTGAAATTGGGCCATTTTTATTTGTCGCTCAAAGACATCGAGAAGCATTATTCGATGCAAAATCTTATTGGTCACTCATTTTTAATTTCCATCCTTTTCCAGCCCTTATTTACATCAGCAGGTTGATTTTTATTTATGAACCCCAGCTCCACCCAGAGTTTTGATCCGATTGAGTTCTGCCTAGAAAATTCATAATCAGCGGATGATTTTGCATCGATAAGGGTGTTGGCAACTTGATTGGACTGCTAGATTACGGGGCAAGTCCACTTTGGAGCCACGAAAAAGGCTATTTTCGCGATTTTTTTCAGGATTTTATAAAAGATATGAATATAAAAGTTGTTCGGCTTGATGAATAAAGTCTCGAAATACATTTTTTTAAATTAATTCATTTTTATTTATTTTTAAGTACAAAAACAATAGTTTAACGTAACACCTCAAAAATAGGTGGGCTAGGTAGCTCCAACACAACTCGGCAACGGTTTGTCCGAAACAAAAAAATCAAAGTCCATTAGATTCAGTATGACACCAGCTACAAAATGACCCTCGGATGTGAAGTTTTATCAAAAAATAAAAAAATGGCAGATGAAAAACGAAAAAAGTTAAAAAAACGCGTTTTTTCGCAGTTTTTCGCAAAAAAAATAAGAATCAAAATTTTTAAACCATCGAGGGTCATCTTGATGCAAATCATGTTTACAATATGTGGTTCAAATTCCAAGAGAATCGGTTTATTAGTTTTAGAGACACGATGGAGCTAGATTTTGAAAACGTTATTTCGAGAAAAACACGTTTGAAGTTTATACTACGAAAAACTCTTACCTAAACTCAATCGGCAATTCCTGCACCGAACAAAATCCCTTCTGATTGCTCGTCATCGACGATTTCTTCAAGTCTTGCTTGCTTTCGATTTTTTTAAATTGTCAAAGTGGACTGGCCCCTTAAAATTGCTCTCGATGAATGGGAACTCAAGACTTGAAATTGGACAATTTTTATTTGTCGCCCAAATGGATCGGGCATGCCCTTATTCGATGCAAAATCGTTTGGTGGTCACGAATTTCCAAGTCCCATCCTTTCTCAGCCCTTATTTAACCCAGCAGGTCAATTTTTCTTACCCCTTCTTGATATCCATATATAGCCGAAACATTGAGAAACACGTAGTTTCATAGCAATGTCGAGGTGATCCTACATTGTACTGACGTAACACACAGAATACGTAGCCTATCGACGATCGGACATGCTCGTAAGCTACACTTCCCTCGAGGCGGTAAGCTCTGCCGGGCGAATGGTGCGCTCAACCGGCTCCGAGATGTTATGGACGCACTTGCGTGGTGTTCGCATGTTACCGGACGTATATTCGCCCCCTGACAGATTACGTAATAGCCCGGACCTATATCATCGGTGGGTTCGCCCGTTTCGTCGATGCGCCCATCGTCCTCTCGAGTTTGCCACACGGAACTGGAAACACACTCGGTTCATCCACCTGGCGTTGCTCCTGGTACCTCGAAGGGCGCAAACTTCCCTGAGATCGTAACGACCGAAGCGACAACGCGGTTGACGGACGGCTACGGTCGAAAGACGAGAATTAATCGCCCTCCTCTCTGGATGGATCGTTCAAGAGTATTTTGGAAAATCGCGTCGATCCATTTCCCAGGGATACCGATGTTCTCGGGCGATTATCGTGTTTCGTTTTATTAGGATATTCGCGACGAAAACAAAGTGCAGAAATTATAGGATGCCTTTTTTCAGTGGGATTTACGTCTGCATCGCTGGAGTGCCTAGGAATTTAAGTTTTTTTTTACTTTTTTTTATATTTTCCAGTAGTTTTTGGCTACCAAAATGCCCAGCAATTTTTTTAGGTGCTTATTGGAAGATCTGAAATTGAAAATTTGCGAAAAAACAAAGTGCAGAGATTATAAGAGGCGGGCATTTTTCTATGGTATTCAAGTTTACATTGTTGGAGTGCAATAGAAATTAAGTTTTTTTACTTTCTCAAATTTTTTTGAGCAGATTTTCGCTACCGAAATTCCTAAACCATTTTTTAAAATACTTGTTGGAATATCTGCAATTGAAAATTTGCGAAAAAACAAAGTAAAAAAAAACTATAAGAGAATGGCCCTTTTTGCATGGTATTCAAGGTTGTATCGTTGGAGTCTAATGGACTCTTTTTGTGACGTTCGTAAATTTTTTTGAGCAGATTCTAGCTACCTCAATCCCTCCACCATTTGTTGAAATGCTTATTGGAAGACCTTCAATGGAAAATCTGCAGAAAAAAACAAAGTGCATAAATTATAAGAGATCGGCCTTTTTCCATGGTATTTAAGTTTACCTCGTTGGAGTGCAATGCAAATTAAGTTTTTTGACTTTCTCAATTTTTTAAAATAGATTCTAGCTACCAAAATCCTTCAACCATTAAAAAAATGCTTATTGGAAGATCTTCAATTGATAATTCGTGAAAAAACAAAGTGCAGAAACTATAAGAGGATGACCCTTTTTCCATGGTATTTAAGTTTGCATCGTTGGAGTGCAATGGGAAAAGTTTTTTGACTTCCTCAATTTTTTGGACTGTATTTAGCTACCATTTTTTGAGATGCTTATTAGGAGGTCTGCATTTTGAAGTTGCGAAAAAGATTTGGTGTCATAACAGAAATAAAGAAAATACATTAATGTTAATTATCATCGCATTCCAACGATGCAAACTTTAATAACTTTTGGTTTGGAGGAGGAGATCATTTGGGGGGTGAGTTTCAGAGGTTTGAAAGATTTCTTTTCGTTTCTTCGAAACTTTGGTGTAACGGGCTATAGTAGAATTATGAATAAATAAAACAATCAATTCTTCGATAAATTGGCATTTGTTGTAAAGGTTTCCTTAATTATAATTTTCTCCTTTGATCGCATTGCTTGCCCTCTCTATCTCTTTCGAGCTATAGCTCAATTCACTTTTGTTATATTCCTCTCTCAAAATTTTCATTTTCTCCATATTACAATAGTCGTCAGATTTTCATTATTTCGATAATAACGTCTTCATTCCATTTACTTTTTCTTCAGTCTTCATTCTATTTACTTAGTTCATTAGGTTTCAATTTTCTTACTGATTATGCATTCCTGCTGTATCTCTTGTTGATTTGTAACGACTCAATTTGTCCAATGAAAGTATCCAACGCATTGAATAAATCAATTAATCAACTAACCCCTCTCCCCGTCTCTTTCGCGTTCTCACTTCCTCTTTATATTTTCACTCGACGAAATGTTTTACCTTTTTCTGTCCCTTAGCGTGCCAGCGCACCCATGAATAAATCAAATCAATTTTCTCTCTTTCGTCCATAAAAAGTCGCGATATTTCTTCGTGGATGAAGATTGAATATGCTCGGAAGGAATATCCATTGATCGGTTGCCCCGGGGACCGAGAGAAATCTTGCTCCACTAATCGAGCGACAGTGACATGGGAGTGGGTCACGTTGGTACCTTGCAGCACTGTACGAAGTGTTTGTACGTATCTGTGCACACGTACGAATGTCACTACGGGCATGAATCGCAAGCGGGGGCGTCCCCCGTTGATTATAACCTTGGTCAACTATCTCGCGTCAACCTCCTCTCTCTCTGTCTCTCTTTCTCTCGCTCTTCCTCTGTAAATCCCAGTGGTTGCTGCTTCGAGTTTGTCCAATTTGGACAAATTTCGTACAAGTCCCTTGTGCATCAAGGGCAAATGGGAACAGGGTCGAACCCTCTGAGAAGGGAGGTGCACGGATTTCTGGCTCTCTCTCTCTCTCTCTCTCTCTCTCTCTCTCTCTCTCTCTCTCTCTCTCTCTCTCTCTCTCTCTCTTGCAGTTCTCGCGTGCACTGACAGTGGGAGTCTTGACTCAATTTGCATACACTTCGTCCAACCGAGAATTGTTTCCGGTTCAGGCTTTCGGGCAGGTGTAATCAATTACCAATTGCTCGCCGTCACGACACCGAGACTTTGGAAAAACCTTTCGACTCACGCTCTTCGTACGGCGTGTGTGATCTCCCGTATTAAGCAGCGTTGGTCCTACCAACACTTGGATAGGTGACCGTTTTGCTGCGCATGGGCTTGCGCGCGATTTACGGAGCGAGAGGCAGTTTTACTCACGAGGAAAGGTTGCGAGGTCGATGAAATTTGGCATGCTTTTAGAATGGGTAAAAATAGGCGACACGTATTTTTTTATATCTGCGGAACCCGATTTTTAAGGGGTGAAACGCATCCTCGAAAATAGGGGTGTTTTTCGTTTTTCGTCGATAACGTTATCGTTTTCATCTCCAATGTATAGTACACGAAAAAATAAACATTGTTGCAATTTGAAACTTTTTCTCATTTCGTACCGTTGAAACGTTATCGACGAAAAACGAAAAACACCCCAATTTTAGAGGGTGCGTTTCAACCCCTTGAAAATCGGGTTTCGCAGATATTAAAAAATACGTGTCGCCTGTTTTTACCTATTTTATGAGCATGCCGAATTTCATCGAAATCGGAGAGATCGATCTCGCCATCTTTGCTTGACAGTCACCAATTACGACACAACGGAAAGTCAGGAAAATATACGATTCGCCGTATCAGCGCAGGTTTTTCACAGTTTCCCTGTGCCCTCGTCGAGGGCAACATTTTGGGGCGTTTCTGAGGGAATAGTGACAACGAGGGTTGGAAGTGAAAACGATGGAGTCATGAAATTCCACAAGGGTAGACGAAGAAACATTCAAATATGTCAAAAAAGAAGTTACGAAACTTTCACTATGCATTATTGATTGGTCATTAGTCCGTCAGTAATTCATCCATAGATCACCTATTACTCAACATTACAAAAACCTTTGTTTTTTTTTGCAAAATATTATCAAATAACGATTTTTCTCCAACAATAAATGAGAAAATAACCTGCGCAAAGCTACCAATCAGTTTGCCCCCTCCTTGAGTATGAGTACAGAGCATAAAGGAAGAAGAGCAGCGGAAAAATTTAAGTTGCAGAAGCCTTCTCAAGGTCCCTCACCTCCACCGGAACTGGATCACGCGAGGCACTAATCCAACCGTGCCAACCATTTTTTCATCCGCGTTTCGGTGTACAATTCCTTGCTTATTTTATTCCGACCTTCCTACCCGCTTCTTTCTCGTTTTCCATTTTTTCCGCTTTTCTCGCCGCATAATTTGCCTTTCCACGATTTCTCAGTTGGAAGAGCGCACGTGAAAACGGCCGACAGTATCGCGCGCCGCTGCTGTCGAATCGTAATGAGGCTTCTCCGGTCCCACTGGCCGCGATCTTCCGTCCACTGGTTAACCAAGCACCGAAAAACAATTCGCTCACTCGGCGCGCGGAACGAAGAAAAGGAATACGCGAGCACAAGCGGATCGCTGAATTAAGGGGGGGAGGATACGTTTAGGTGAGGAAATAATGGCTGATTTCCATGATTGTTTTTTATGGTAAGATTTCTTCACCGTTTTTGAGACTTAGGGTATGTTTTATTACTACTTTGGTTATGGTTATGCATCTTTAAAAATGGCGGCGATATGGCACGGTCTTCTAAACGGGTTGCGGCGGATTTTGTCAGGCGGCGTGAAACCTAGAGTTGGCGGGATTAGTCTGAAAAAAAACCAACGAATTTTTTTTTTCATTATCACTCATGGACAGGATATGAACCAAAAAAAGTAGGAAATAGTATAAATCGATTAAATAAAAAATGAAAATGGCAATGAAAACGAAAATGAAAAACGAAAAATGAAAATGAAAATGAAAAATGAAATGAAAAATAAAAATGAAAAATCAAATGCAAAATTACATGCAAAATGAAAAACACCTGTTATTTGGCTTTAAAACAAAAATATTGAATTAAGTAAAAAATACTTTTTACTTAATTTTCAAAAACATTTAGGGCCATGTTTCAGACAATAAGGTTAGAAGGGGTTGTGGCGGATGTTGTCAGACGGCGTGACATGTAGAGTAGGTATGCAGGAGTAATCTGAAAAAAACAATGTTTTTTTACCAACACTCAAACGCAGGATATGAACCAAAAAAGTGAGAAATTTTGAGTCGATAAAATGAAAAATAAAAAATGGGATGAAAAATCCCTTTTATTGGGCTTTAAAAAACAGATTGAATTTTCCGAAAAAAAACGTCTACATCTCGCAATAAAAAATACATTTTTTATTTTGAAAAAGATTTAGGGTGATGTTTTAGACAACAAGGCTAGCAAGATTTATACCAAATTTCATCAGAATCGGTTGATTAGTTTTTCAGCTATACGTGACGCCAGTTTAGAAAATGCAGTTTAGAAAACCGTGCCATCCCGCCCCCATTTTTCAAAGGATAATCAAAAATAAAAAATACCTTACAACAGCTAAAAGTAGTAATAAAACATACCCCAAGTCTGAAAAACAGTGAAAAATCTTACCTTTTGAAAAATAATCATGAGAATCAGCAAATTTTTTCCTCGCCCAAAGGTACCTCCCCCCTAGAACACGATCCACTTGTCCAACGACTGTGTACGCTGAAACTTTCTTCCTCTCCTTCGTTTTCACTCGCTTGCACACACAGGCAGCGCCAGGAGTGCGCTTATGGGACGACGTTGCGAGCGAATGCTTTGTCGAAAAAAAGGGGGAAAAAAACAACAGCCATTGTCGCGATTTATACACGAGAGTAAGAGAGGAATATTGTGGAAAAAGGGCTCTTTGTAACAATGCGGCAAAGCGCCTTTGAACGTGCTCGGAAGGTTGCTGGAGGATGACCCGCACGCACAAATGGACCAACGACGGAGCATTCCGAAGAGGGTGGCGCAAAGCGCGCGGGAAAATAAAAACACATCGCACTCCGTGGAAAAACGTGGAAACGCAAATGTACGAGTTATAATAACTACGATTCGTGTACAGGGTGAGCACCGAATAAATTTTCGTTGAACGATCCTGGCCGAATGTTCAAGCAGGATTGAGCCTTTTAGCTTTACATTTTTGGCATTCTCTTCCGTTCGAACGTAGTGGACGTCGCAAGGTCGATCTCTCCGATTTCGATGAAATTTGGGATGATTGTAGAATGGGTAAAAGTAGGCGATACGTATTTTTTTATATCTGCGGAACCCGATTTTTAAGGGGTGCAACGCACCCTCGAAAATAGGGGTGTTTTTCGTTTTTCGTCCATAACGTTATCGTTCTCATCTCCAATGTACACGAAAAAATAAACATTGTTGCGATTTGCATTTTTTTCATATCTCGCACCGCCAAAACGTTACCGAAAATGAAAAACACCCCAATTTTCGAGGGTGCGTTTAAACCCTTAAAAATCGGGTTTCGCAGTTATAAAAAATGTCGCCTATTTTTACCCATTTTGCAAGCATGCCAAATTTCATCGCAATCGGAGAGATCGACATCGCAACCTTTTCTTGTCAGACGTGAATATGTGCAATGGGAGCTAAAATCGAAAGTGTCCAAAAGTTCTTAAAAGTATTTGCATCTAGGCAATTGAGCAGAGTTTCGTACGAAAAATCGTAACATTTGGCCGCAGATGATGTTAAATTATCAATTAAAATGAGGGCGATTGACGATTTTCCATTGGAAACTGTGCTGAATTGGCTAGATTTGAATATGCTGTCTTTTCATCCATAGCAACTTCAAACTTAATGGAGGACACCACTGTGACGGCCGAAAAAACATCGTTTTCTCCAATTTTTTTTTGTCTACTAGATTATTTATTCAGGATTTGACAAAAAAGTATGTTATCAAGCATACATTGAACTTATTGCGTGTAAATTTGTATCACAAAAAATTAAAAATCAACAACGTTATTGAGGTATAGTAGAGCCTCTGTATAAAAAATGTGTTCCGACGGCCGGATCGATAACTTGAAAATGGTTGGTTTGATAAAAAATAAAATAAAAAAGTTTTATAATCGATATAAATGTAGCCGATTTTTAAGAAAAAAAATCACAAAATAGCGGGTGTTAAAGAAAGTGTAATTTAGGCGGAATTTTTACTTTTATTCGGGGGCTGAAAAGACACTACATAAACATTTGAAAAAACGGCTACGCACAACGATAGGTACTGCAATTACGGATTTTTGTTGTTGTTTTAATTGAAAGTCTTCTCGAGAAAAACGCGATTGAAAATTGCGCCACCTGCTCTCACTAAATCGTCTGTAACTTGGTAAATTTTCAATATTTTAACTTAAATTTTTTTTCTCGCATATTCATGAATATTTATACTTCGAAAAAATACAAAAAGATAATCAATTTTCGTAAATAAAAAAAAATAGTACTTCTAACATGAATACTTTAATTTCCACTATTCCTTAACTCTCCGTTGACACACTTATATTTGGCCACAATTTTGACACACTGGGTCAATTTGACTCGGATAGATGAAATACCATCTACCACCTGCCATTAACCCTTCTTCGGCACACTGGGGTGGTTTGCACCCCACGACATTCGCAATTTTCATTTTTTTCCGCAATTTTCTTTTTTTTAACATACTCAAATGAAATTTTTGGCTACATAACCTACAATACTTTCAAAAAGAAGCTTTCAAGAAGTTCAAAAAAAAAGTTCATGTTAAAATATTAAATCGCTGAGGTGCAAAATACCCCAGTGTGCCCAGAACGTCGTCCACTGAAGTGCGCCGAATAAGGGTTGACGACCCGTAGTTCGGTTTTTATGAAAAAAATTGGACATACACGTTAAGCCTTTCCTAATATGTCGGCATAATTGAAATTCAAAAAGTACAAAACTGAATTGTTGTAAAACAATTATAGAAAATTTTTAATTTCGTCAAAATGATTCAGTGTGTCAACGTAGGGTTAATGACCCCTTAAACTCAGACACATCCAAGCTCCTCGACGATGAGACTCACCGTAGACCAACAATCACGTATCTATCCAAAATAGTTATTTTATTCTCCGTGTTCCCAATCGGCCGGAAGTTCCCCCTGCTTCAAAATACGCGCCACCCTGTATACCGGAGCACCGCAAAAACCGCGCTCAGAGAATTATAAGGTATAATTTAATTTTTCTAGTCCCTCGGGGCACTCTTTGTGTTTTCCTTCCTAATGGCCCAGTCCGTGAGCTTTCGGTCGTAATGCTTCCGTTAGTGTTCCAATTACGCTCAGGCCGAAGAAAAAGAGCGCGGGGTGCGGGGAGCCATCCGCGGAACATTTCGGATTCCGAAATCATACGCGAAGCCCGGGGTGCTTGTCCAAAGCGAGCGAGACCATTTTAAAAGCCGCGTTTTAATGTTGGAGCGTTAAAATCGAGTAAAATTCAAAGGAAAATTTAGAGGAAAAACGAAAAATTCAGAGGAAAAACGAAATCGCGTGACTTCCGGTCCAGTGAAAATCCTTGGACTTTCTCTATCTTCCTTTCTCCCCTCTCGCGGACTCTCTCGCACCTGTTTTCACCCCGCAGCCACTTCGAAACCCCAAGACTTTTGCTTGGAGGCACAGAGAGTCTCCGATAGCAACCGGAAATTGGATCCCCTCGCAGAACTCGTCTCGTCTCTGGCGCAGTAGAATCTCGCGTGTTTCTCTACGCCGTCGTATTAAATATCGGCGCCCTCTCCGGATTTTCGTCGATGCAACCTCAAAGCGATTAGCCCCCGCGAGAATTACTTTCGCCGTTCCGTTTTGCTGAACAACTTTGATCACACCGTTTGATCACAATGCACGTTGTGATCACACCGTTTGATCACAATGCACGGTGTGATCACACCGTTTGATCACAATGCACGTCGTGATCACACCGTTTGATCACAATGCACGTTGTGATCACACCGTTTGATCACAATGCACGTTGTGATCACACCGTTTGCTTACAATGCACGTTGTGATCACACCGTTTGATCACAATGCACGTTGTGATCGTACCGTTTGATCACAATGCACGTTGTGATCGCACCGTTTGATCACAATGCACGTTGTGATCACACCGTTTGATCACACCGTTTGCTTACAATGCACGTTGTGATCACACCGTTTGATCACAATGCACGTTGTGATCGCACCGTTTGATCACAATGCACGTTGTGATCGCACCGTTTGATCACAATGCACGTTGTGATCACACCGTTTGATCGCAATGCACGTTGTGATCACACGGTTTGATCACAATGCACGTTGTGATCACACCGTTTAATCACAATGCATGTTATGATCACACCGTTTGATCACAATGCACGTTGTGATCAAACAAACTGCGATGAAATGTGTTCGTCCACAAAGCCTATTCGTCAACTGTCGCTCATTACTAATTCACTTTAACCATAACATTGTTAAAAAAATAGTGCTTTAACCCTACGTTCACGCTATAATACTATACGAAATAAAATGCTCACTTTTCCAAAATTAGAAGTTTTCAATAATTGTTTACATCAATTTGATTATATTCTTTCCAAATTTCAATTATGCAGACATATTGAGAAATGTTAAGTGTATATCCCGGATTTTTTTCAATAAAAACCGACCGAAGGATTGTTAGGGGCAGGTGGATGAAGTACTATCCGGGTCAAATTGACTGAGTGTGTCGAAATCGTGGCCAAATATAAGTGTGTCAAGGAAGGGTTGATTCATTACTTACCATGAATGGTGGATACCCGGTTGTTTTGAGGCTTCGGTGATTCCTCAAGGTGAGCAGCGTTGTCCTGGGACAATACTTGGATGGGTGACCATTTAGCCGCGCACTTTCCCGTACGCCGACTACCGGGGACAATTTTACCGAATTTTGGATGGTAATTTAATTATTTGACTGCACACTCCCGCCCCGAAGTTCTGACCGCATATGGGGTCGATCCGACCCCAGACGTTTTTCAGATCGTTGTATTTCGGTAAATATGCATTTCTTTGTAGAGCCGTTTTTTGTAGTCAATGATTCTTATTTTATGGCTGAACATTTATTTTTTAAGAAAAACAATAATTAAGTACCCAAACATTCGTTCAAAGTGGGAGATACGTTAAAAAATACGCACTTGCACGAAAAATAACACAACTTTTTTTCAAAATATAAAAAAAATCGTCTTTCCAAAAAGTATATTTATTCGGAGGTTCGAATTTAAGCGTTTTCGGGATAGTGAAAAATGGAAAAAAATCGACTGCTTCGGCAGATTAATTGTTGAAAACGGATATCTTCCGCATTTTTTTTACTTCATTGACTTATTATTATTCACATTTACCGCAATCGACGCACAAGTACATTCGGTGCTCGTTGCACATAGCCTGTTGCATTACGGACACTTGCTTTCAGTTTTATGATCGGCATTCTAAATACACAATTTACCATAGTAGCGCAAAATAAAAAATGTCTATGAGGATTTTTTATCGTAACTCATTTACATGTAGTAATAAAACACCAAATTTTACACAAAAAATGTTTTCACTTTCACCGCACTGCTGCATAACCGAGGTCGACTCGACCCCAGGTCCTTTTTCGACAGCTGTCCTCAGGACACAGGCAGAATGTAGGATAGGGGCCAAGTGTCCACCTATAGAGTAGGAGTGGGGGAACATTCGAGCGCCGCACTGTGGCCGAAAAGATTACCGGGTTTTGCGATACAGTTAGTTTAAAAAAATGAGGTTAAAATGACCCAGTGTGCAGTCGAAGGGTTAAGTTTTAGTTGTAGAACTTAATTAAACAGAGCAGCCTGTGCCCGAGTAGTAGACAAATGCAAACAATTCAAACACCCTGGTACACGCGCTTCACACCCGAGCCAGCGGCTGCAGGAGAATGAGTCACTTGGAATTTTTCAAATTCCTCGGATGCCTGAAGTGTCTTGTGTACGAATTCCAAGCCTTTGCTACGTGAGACTCGGAGGCTAAAAGAAACAAAAAAAACAACGACGAGGTGAAAGCTTCACGAAGGGTGGATATCCTTAGAACGTGAGAATTCTTGAGTTCATCGATTGCCCTCCTGTTCATTTAAATATGTATATATATATATATATATGTGTATAGTAGATAGATAAGTAGAAAGAAGGAATGTCGAGTCCACGTGCAAAGAGAGTCAAAGGGAGAGAAAAAGAGAGTGCAAAGGAGGAGAGTATGCTTTTCGTCTCGTCCCCGACGGCCTTGCCTTTTGCGCTTGGAGCTTCTTTCAATTCCTCTTTCATTTGCAATCTCCACACTGTCTGTCCACCGCCAAAGGCGCTCTCAACATCTTGATTCCTCTTGGCTATCTTCGACGAAACTTCACCACCTCGACTAGCGGATTCCAAAGGCCCGTTGGATTCATCCACCGTTCGTCATTTTCCCCTGTTCCGGATATTGGGAGCGAGATTATTTTATTTCCCAAAAATTGACGAGCAAGATCGAAAATTGTGCAAAGCCCATCTGCGCTGCATGATGAGGCTGAGAGAAATGTTCATTCTGGTCGTCGTATGTGAGATATGACTCCACTCGTTCTCTCTCTCTCTTTAGTATACGTATCGGAAAAGGACATTGTGAATCGGTGGTACCTATGGTATGTTGAGCATTAGTATATCTGGCTGGTTTAAGGGGTTATTTACAGTCAGGAGGCCCAAAAATATCGATTTTTCAAGAATTTTTCTTGAAAAGACCTTTAAATCCATTAACCTAAAAATTTGTACACATATTATGGCAACTTTTAATTGTATTTTAACATGTTTTATTTGTAAAAATAATTATTTTGAAAGCTTCTATAGCTGATCTCCGGGAGCACCTCTAAAAAAAGGCGTCGCGTGGTGAGAACGATATCTCTGGACTGGATAATCTAAAATGAAAAAACCAAAAATGTTTCGTTGACATAATGGATTATCTTGTAATTGATCGAAGGCTTAAGCAAAATAATAATTTTAGACAAAATGGCGGCTTCTAAAAAAATCGATTTTTGAGAAAAATGTAGGCCTTAAATTGTTTATAAAATGGAAAATATTTATCGGTGAGCAAAAACCTTCGATTAATTACTAAAAAATATACTTGAGAAGATTGTGTTAAAATTTGAGACTGATCGGTTCAGCCGTTTCCGAGAAATCTTGCTCACCGACTTTAAAAACACAGTTTTGCGAAAAACGCGTTTAAGGCGTCTGGCCACCTTGGCCGATCGATAAATGGGTATGTTTTAATAAAAATAATAAACTCGAAAGTATTGGCCGGAATATTTTTATTTTTTCACACAACGTCAGAAAGGGCTTTAAGAATAACGTTAATAAATTTCCGTTCAAAATGTTAAAAAATGGCGCCGTTATGCACATTGCCGCGGAGGGCTTCCGCACGATACGCGCGGTCGTTGTCCCAGCTGTTACCCGGTCATGTCACATCTGAAAAAAAATCAGCTCATTCGTGAGTCGTGTCGCTACAATGTAGCGTAGCGGTATTTTTCGACCATTAAAAAAATTATTGCCCTTATTACGGCCCTTTCTGACGTTGTGAGCTGAAGAAAAAAATTCGTATTTATCACCGAAATTTTTCCAGCAAAAACAATAATAAAACAAAAACTAATCAAGTTATCGCAAAAATCCTACGTGACATTTTAGATAATGTATCTAAAAGTATTGTGTAAAAATTTGAGAGCAGTCGGACCGATAGTTTACGATATTTCGATAGTACCAGTTCAAAAAATGTAGTATCGAGATAATCGCAAAAGAAAGTAAATGTGCGGCTATTCAGCGCACGGTCGACCGCCCGCAGCGGCTCAACCATCCTGCCGAAAAATAACTGTAACTTGGTCAATTTTGCGTTTTTCAATACATACTATGGCTTAAATTGTTCTTAACAGTTCAGGGTTTATTGAAATAAAAATTTTAAATGAAAAAAAAAAAAAAAATTACATGGTGGCCAAATGCCTTAAAGTTTCAAAAGTACTTTCGAATGCTCTAACATTCTTCGAGAATATTCGCCGGATTGGCAAGAAACGTTCTGTGTGTGTACTTAATACGTACATTACGATTGTTTTTAATCGATTTATAAGGGGTCGATGCGACCCCAGACATTTTTTGCACGTTTATGCACGTTGTTTTTGTAGATACTTTTTTGTAGTCAATGATCCTTATTTTATGGCCCAAAATTTATTTTCTAAGAAAAACAAAAATGAGGTGCCCAAACATTCGTTCAAAGTGGGGAATGCGTTAAAAAATACGTACTGGCACGAAAAAGTTCAACATTTTTTTTTCAAAATATAAAAAAAAGTTCTTTGAGGTTTTTAAAGAGGAAGGTTTGTAGATACGAAAAATAAAGACTGTGTCGACCGTCTCCAAAAAGTACATTCATTCGGAGGTTTGAATTTGAGCTGAAAAATTGACTCCTTGGCAGATTAATTTTTGGAAATGTATATTTTCCCAATTTTTGTACTTCAATGACTTATTATTATTTACAATTACCACAATCGACGCATAAGTACATTCAGTGCTCGTTGCACATAGCTCTCCTGTATCACGAGCACTTGCTTTTATTTTTATGAACGATTTTCTAAATACTCTTCAAAAAAATACTCTTGGTTATTTTTTTGATCTAGAAAAATCTTCTTTTTAATCTTAAAGGTGAAGGAAACTTCATGAAAAAAAAACTTATGCAGAATTTTCATACAAACAAATTCAAACATCTGACTTTGATAGCATGCAGTGCAAAAAAATGTACCACGCATATCGTGCCAATTACTTTAAGGGCTAACACCACTGTAGATTTAAAAAAAAATTGTTGTTTTTTTTTCAAACTGGCTTAAGAGATGCCAGTTAGAAGAGATTGAACCATCCAGAATAAGTGGAAAAATGTTTGGTATCTGTGAGACAAACAATTTGCATTCCTTTCACTCCAAATTTTGAGCACATCTTTAAAATACCATTCCAAAGAGAAATACGTACGGGATTTTCCATGAGTTAATTATACCATTATTTATTAACAAACGATTGTCCTTTTTTCTGTCGAAAATTAAGTTTTTCCATTAAATACTTGCCAATTACACAAAAATTCATATTTTCAATATCCCATGCGTATTTCTGTAGCTATACTCATGTAAATTAATAAAATTTGTTTTATTTTTATCCAAACTCAAATTTGCGTCAGTCATACTGCGTGCCGCGGAGCGTCTCAAATTCAACATGCTTCGCGAGAATGGCTCCAGCGTCACAATTTTGTATAATTTTTCAATATTCTTTTTTTCTCTTCACTTGAAGATATAAATCATAACATTCTTCAATATTATTATGCTCTTACTTGTCCTTCCACTAAAAAAAAATCGCAAAAAATCATCATTTTAGATGTTCACAGTGGTGTAAGCCCTCAACAAGTGGCTCAGTTATTGTCGATTCATATCACTTGTCGAAATGGCATGCGAAAAACCAAAAATCAGATGATTAAAAAAAAAAATAATAACATTGAAGGGCCAGTCTCCTTTGGAGCCACGAAAAAAGGCTATTTTCGCGATTTTTTTGGAGGATTTTATAAAAGATATGAATATAAAAGTTGTTTGGCTTGATAAATAGTCTTGAAATACATTTAAAAAAATGTATTCATTTTAATTCATTTTTAAGTACAAAAAGTATAGTTTAACGGTAACGTCTCAAAAATAGGTGGGCTAGGCAGCTCCATCACAATTCGGCAACGGCTTGTCTGAAACAAAAAAATCAAAGTCCATTAGATTCAGTATGACACCAGCTACAAAATGACCTTCGGATATAAAGTTTTATCAAAAAATAAAAAAATGGCACATGAAAAACGAAAAAAAGTAAAAAACGCGTTTTTTCGCAGTTTTTCGCAAAAAAAGAGTAAAAATAAAAATTTTAAAACCATCGAGGGTCATCTTGTTGCGAATCATGTTTACAATATGTGGTTCAAATTTCAAGAGAATCAGTTTATTAGTTTTAGAGATACGATGGAGCTAGATTTTGAAAACGTTGTTTCGAGAAAAACGCGTTTGAAGTTTATACTGTGAAAAACTCTTAACTAAACTCAATTGGCAATTCCTGCACCGTACGAAATCCCTTCTGATTGCTCATCATCGTTGATTTCTTCAAGACGTGCTTGCTTTCGATTTTTTGAAATTTTCAAAGTGGACCGGCCCTTTAAGCCCTAAATCTCGAAAACCGTGGGATTTTTACTAAACTGAAATTCCAACATATAGAAGGACACGGTCTGACCTATCGACAGTTGCAGGATTATCCATTCATTGCCGAACACCCTGTATATGTAGACAGTTCGCGTTCGAGTTCGAGTTCGAGTTCGAGTTCGAGTTCGAGTTCGAGTTCGAGTTCGAGTTCGAGTTCGAGTTCGAGTTCGAGTTCGAGTTCGAGTTCGAGTTCGAGTTCGAGTTCGAGTTCGAGTTCGAGTTCGAGTTCGAGTTCGAGAGAGAGAGAGAGAGAGAGAGAGAGAGAGAGAGAGAGAGAGAGAGAGCTCTTCCATCGTCAGAGCCACCTGCAAAGACGTGTGAGATTCAACTGATTGTGAGACGTTGTATTCCGGCGAAATTTAGGCAGGCAGCTAACACAGTGGTCCGATAGATTTATGGGTTACGTACACCGGTCGCGAGCCAATTGATGATCCTTTGATTTACGACCAACGATCCCCCGGAAATTAACATTTGCACGGAGGAAAAAAGAGTATAATCGATGGGCCAGGTACAGAGAGCTCCAAAATCGGACTATCGGATTTGGTTTATTTAGTCATTTTGTCCTGACCGTTAAGGTCTGGCTAAGTTATACTTAGCTCATGGCCGAAAAAAAAGAATTGTCAAGATTTTTTTTCTGAGAAAACGTGTGCAGGTGATCAATTTTCTTTTTGCATTTACAATTTTTGTATCGAAACATATTTATAAATGTGGTACGTACAATGCCTGCCCGCAAATAGCCCATCCGAAATAAAAAAATCAAACGCATTTAGTTTTCACATGAACTTTTTCCAGTACTTGGATGAAGGGTTGAATAAAATATTGATTTTTGAAAAAATGACTGCAGTCCAAAGCGAAAGTATGGATTTTCGGTGTAAAAAACGCTTTATTTTCGTTAATAATAAAAAACTATGCATCGAAAAAAAAGTTCTTCCATTTAAGCACTGCTTTTTGATATGTGAAAGAAGATTGTAAAATTTTAAGTTGATCGGTGCAGTGATTTGTGAGATATCGTGGTCACCGATTCTGAAAAAGTCGTTTTGGGAAAAATGCGTTCAAAATTGGCCAGTTCGCGTAACGGACCCATAAATGCCCAATTTCGAACGGAACGCCATGAAACTTACAGAGAATGTTTTTGAAATGTTATATTTTGAGAATCCGTTTAAAATGAAAAATCCATATTTTCAAAATTTTTAACTAGGTGTGGTCCTTATGCTTTGATGTCTTCAAATAAATATTATTTAAACAATAACTAATGATCACGCAGCAGAGTTATGTCACTTGAATCATTGGATTTGGTATAATTTAGTCATTTTTCCTTGAGCACGATGCAGCTTTTTTCAATGAAAAATTGGTTAAACAATAACTAATGAACACGCTGCAGAGTTAGGTCACTTTGAGGTATTCATTTCACGAACCCGAATATTTAGAAATTAACTGATTTTCGTCTATAATCAAGTAAAAATACATCTCAGTATACTGGTAAAATTTCAAGCCAAGTTACCGAACTTATAATGATAAATTACGACTCTGAAAATCGTCTCATTTATACGGCGCTTTATGGAGATGACACGCTGGCCACATTTCTATCTAATAATTTATACCCTAAAAAACTCTAGATGCTTGACATAAACTGCTCGTGCATGTAAAAAAATCTAAAGATTCCGCAATGACAATAAAAATAGGGGGTCACCAGATGCTTAAAGAAAATATTAATGATAAAAGGGAGACTGAATTATAAGGTCCAAAAAAGCGTCTTTTGGGATTTTTTTAGAAGGGCAAAAACAAGTGAGCACAGTAAATTGTACATTTTGTTACAATTGTACAATTTTACATTGTAACAAGTACATTGAGGTATCTTTTCATGTAAAAAGTTTCATTTTTCAAACGAAAAAAAACTAGGTGAATCGAGAAAAAGCTAAAAAAATCGTGAAATTATAATTTTTCTCAGGTTTGAAAAAAAAAGTGTTTAAAAAAACACTGACGTGCTATAAAAGTTATCTAAAAAGGCTTTTTCAACGACTTTGTGAATTCACTCAGAAGGGATTTTCATACCGCAGGAAATAAACTTTGGTTTGATTCAATAGGTTGTTTAGTTTTTTTGCTATCACGCCCGCCAATTTTGGAAGATCATGAAAATGAAAACTGGAGGAAACGCGCTTCAAAGTTTTCAATAGAAGAAAATATCAATATCAAACATCAATCGCTACTCCCCTTTCGCCTTGTATCTTCGAAAATATTTACAATTGGCCTCTGTAACTTGGTAAATACATTCTTGGATAGTTTATCTGTCGATTTAATGTGGGATATACATTTAGACAGGAAAACAATAATCGATATTGAGGGATTTTTGAAACTAAGAAATAATTATTCTACAATTATCAAACATGAGGTATACTTTAATAGTATATTTAAGTATATAAAACAATTTTTCAAAATAAATTCATCATCAAAATGGCGGAGCTGTGGCAGAGTGTTACTTAATCAAAGTTTCAACATTTTTTCAGTTCGAACATGTATAGTTTCTATGTGACGGTAATTAAAATGAAGAAAACGCAATTTTAAGAAAATGGCACGCATTTACAAAAAAAATCAACATTTCACGCAACATTTCTGTAAAATGTGGATTAAAAAAGTAGTTTTTTTTCCAGTTTTTCAAAAACAATTCTCGTCAAGTAGAAGGTACCAATATTATCAATATTTCCACCAAGTTTCAACTCAATTCGCTTAATAGTTTTTGAGTAATCCTGCACGCCAATTTCGATAATGCAGTTTTGAGAAAAACCCGTTTGAAGTTCACGCCCGCTCCGAATCCAAGCGGTGAGGCACAATGTTGACGGGCTGTAACGTGTGAAATTTTTCGAATTTCCCTTTGAAACTTTGGAAAAATATTTTACATATATACTTCTATCGTTTAAAGAAAAGAAAAAGAAATCGATTTTTTCATCGTTGTAAATGTATATCCCGCCTTAAGCAATACAAAAAAAAAACGATTTTTCGGACCTTCTAATTCAGGCTCCGGCCTTAACCATTGGATATTGAATAATTTAGTCATTTTGTCCTGACCATCAACCTCTGCTTTTTTCAAAGAAATTTTTTTGAAACAATAGCTAATGAACACGTTGCAAAACGAGGGCACTTGCAGTCACACATTTCTCTCGGTTGGACCTAGATTCTCCGCAAAATAAGCCGAGGTACGAGACTCTCCGTTGGTGTCCGGTACCGTCGGAACCGTCAAAAGTTACGAGGTTAAAAGTTATTTATCGCACGAGAGACGAGGGAAGGAGGACACACGCTACGGCTCGAGTTCCAGGAGATCTCGTGTCGTCGGCGAGCCCGGAAAGTTCCGCTGACGGCTGACAAGTCGCTTTATGCGTTGCTGTGCCGCAGCAACGACGCCGTTGGTGAAAAGCCGAACGTTGTCCGCGACGTCGAGACGCCGCTATAATTTCGCTTAGGTTTGCTGCATCGTCGAATGTGGAAAAGCCCGCGTTCCGACGCGCGAAGTGGAAAATGCAGCGACATGACCAGGCGCGATTTTTGGCCATGCTCGATGGAGGAAGTAAAGCATGTCCCCGTATGGTCAGACATACTTGTCGTGTTCGATGCGCGAACCAGAATTGGCTTCGCGCGCGACCCTAGTGACGCGTAGCGTTCTTATTTTTGTCGGGTCTGTCAAAGCATCTGAAATTGTGGAAATAATGTTTTGATAAATTACAAAAATTGATCATTTTTATCAAATGTATCACGCCACCATTGCATTTAATTTGTTTGCATGAAATCAATTTGTCTAGCCTAAGACGACAAGAAGCGTTTCCTTTCAGTCAAGTGAAAAAAGTGAGAACATTTTTTTTTAATGTATATTTTGGTTTACTTCCAATTTTGTTGTAAGACGAGAAAAATGGTGCTATATAAATGCTTTTATTAAAATTTAACAAAAATATATTGTTGCTGCCTCACTTTATAATATAATAAATAAAACTTCCTTTCTAGACCGAAATGTGTATAATTCTGAAGAACGGCTTCGACAGTAAAGGCCACAATATTTATTTCCAACCTCAAACTCAATCTAAGGAAAAACTTTTGGTATCTGCTGAACACGTCGGGAGGTGGAAAAGTTAAGAACAAAACATGACCCAAATTCAAACTTTTGTTTAAACTTGGATCATGTTTTGGGAATTATTAATTAGAGTATCGTGAAAAAATTATTAGATAGAGGAATTGTGAATTATTGATAACGAATGAGCACGTCATAATTCAAGCACGTCAATTCAAGCAAGTCAATTCGAGCACGTCAATTCAAGCACGTCAATTCGAGCATGTCAATTCGAGCACGTCAATTCAAGCACGTCAATTCGAGCATGTCAATTCGAGCACGTCAATTCGAGCACGTCAATTCGAGCACGTCAATTCGAGCACGTCAATTCGAGCACGTCAATTCAAGCACGTCAATTCAAGCACGTCAATTCAAGCATGAACCAGCCAAACCCCTTTTTTACGCCCTACAAAACTTTTTCACAGGTAAAACGGCAGCCATCCGTTTGTTGCGTTGCTATAACTTCCAATTTGCCGTAGGAAGTCGATCAAATTTGCATTAACTATGCCTTCCGATATTTTTGCAATTTATTACACATTCAATGTCGTTGCCCATTGTTAATAAAACAATATTTAAACTTTTATTGCAAAAATTTCGTATTGCGCCTATACAGATCGGACAGATAAATAGCCGAGTTTATTGCAATTTTTGTCCGATACTGGCGCTGCGTTCGATTTCTTTACCCCTACCCTATACTCTGCAGGGAGCCAATATAGGCAGCGGTACGATCAGGCCCGGCTCGTAACGTTTGGGGACCGAGTAGAAAATACAGCGGTGTGGTCAGACACGATTTCGCCCCGTCCACTGCGCGAAGTAGAACGAGCCGTGTGCGGTCAGACTCGGCCGTGTGGTCGATGCACCGAGTAGAAAAGGCAGCGGTAGTGCAGACATGCTAGGAAATACTTTTCCTTGCGACAAAACCATTTTTTCACGTGACAAAACTGTTTCAACGTCATCACTACGTCGCTATTTTCGAAAGTTATTGTAATAATACTTCTCGCGTTGGATATAAAAAAAGGATGTACATTACAGTAATATACACGATAAAGGTTTAACCCTTTATATCACCGTGTGACAGTTCTGTAACAAACCATCCAAGTCCCCACAAAATCCCATACTGACGATCAATCCTTTTTTGAATCAATGTTACGCGATGGCTGCAAACCGCCTGACGGTTTTTTAGTGCAATTCATGCAAACTGGATGGCGTTACTTGGATCAAAATTGGTTCGAAATCCACTTATCGCGGAAGTGCAATATTCGAGTGTGCGTAAAGTTTGGGAAAATCGAGAAAAAAAATTATAAAAACGACAAACCGTGTGGGAAAAATGTGGCGTGGTTTCGTGCTACAACAAACAAAACAACTGCTTCAAAGCATTTCATACATCATAAAAGAATGTTACGACACAATGTAACATGCCTGTCATATCCCCTTTATTGCACTGTAACTATCCCCCGGATTCAAATTTTCAAAAAATAAATAATAAGTGTTTTTCTATGTATTGAAACCTACCAGGAAGTCAACTATTTCTAGATTTTTACGTCGATAAGTTATGAAGGATTAATTTAGCAGTATATATAACTATTAATAGTATTTAATATTCAGTTATTAGTTATAGTTATATATTTTGTTCAATTATAATATAGTCAGTATCAATTATATAATAATACAGTAGTAATACAGTAGTACGAGGGTGGGGTGAAAAGTTTCCGGCCTGACCAAGAAAAACGATATTTAAAAATTTTTTTTGCTTTATTTTTCAACATAATCTCCATCAACACTGATATATTTCTCATAACTCTCGCATCCCAAAACACAGTAGCCATAACCTTCCCATATAGGGTCGCCTGTCGTAACAAAAATGCCAGCATTCAGCCATTAAACGGTGTGCTGATAATCGGCCAATAATTCGTCGACCAGCATTGGGGTACTGTAGGCGGATAAACGGCTTGCCAGATCTATGCCAGCCATTCGTGGGCCAATACTATCGCACCGATAATATGGCGATCAGCATTGGGGTATCGTAGGCAGATGAACGGCTTGCCAGATCTATGCCAGCCATTGGTGGGCCAATACCATCGCACCGATAATATGGCGATCAGCATTGGGGTATCGTAGGCGGATGAACGGCTTCCCATATAGGGTCGCCTGTCGTAACAAAAATACCAGCATTCAGCCATTAAACGGTTTGCTGATAATCGGCCAATAATTCGTCGACCAGCATTGGGGTACTGTAGGCGGATGAACGGCTTGCCAGATCTATGCCAGCCATTCGTGGGCCAATACTATCGCACCGATAATATGGCGATCAGCATTGGGGTATCGTAGGCAGATGAACGGCTTGCCAGATCTATGCCAGCCATTGGTGGGCCAATACCATCGCACCGATAATATGGCGATCAGCATTGGGGTATCGTAGGCGGATGAACGGCTTGCCAGATCTATTCCACCCATTGATGGTTTGTTTTTGGGCGTTTTTTAAATGCAGGTCGTTAAACTGTAACACGTAAAAACTAGGGATAAGGTTTCGAAAAGCATATCCTATTGATGAAGCTGAAATTTTGCACCGACCTTCTTTTCAATATTTTAAGAGAACCTTTAAAAGGATATTGGCGACTAGCAATAGTTTTCGATATATCGGATATTGAAAGTTATTTATTGTACTGCGCTTCTACTATATTAAATAAATCCAAACAAAGCCATCCCACATGGCAAGTGATATGCACATGCGGGCGAGCACTGTTTGCCAGGAAGCAGCGCGGCCGGAGGAGTGGGGGGTATCTATGGGGTATATAGATATACTCGTATGGCGTGAAATAATAAACTTTACAATGCGATGTATGGAAAACTATTGCTAGTCGTCAAAAATCCGTTAACGGTTTCTCTTAGGATAATGAGAGGAAGTTCGGTGCAAAATTTCAGCTCGATCAGAGGAGTATGCTTTTCGGAACTTCACCCAAAACGAGCGAGTTATTTTTACAGCCTAAATGGACTAAAAAAACTGTCGGTAAACTTTAATGTCACGAATAAAATTATCGGCATAAAAGTAAGGAACGAACAAACGATGGCTTCTGTAAGTGTTAAAATGGTTAAGTGGGTAGGGCGCTCGACACTAGAACGAAAGGCGCAGGTTCGATCCCGATGAAAGGTAAAAATTTGAACAATGCAGAAACTGTTTTTAATGCAATTATTCTATGTACATGGACATAAGTAAAGCATAAAAAAACAAAAAAGATACTACTAGAATATTTATATTCATAATTTGTCAATTTTTTGTTTTTCATTCCCGGCAGAAGATCCGGCAGCCGTTGCTGGGCCAATATGGGCGTATGATAGTTGGCCCAGTCTTAGCAGCCATTCCTGGTTTACCATTACCAACCATGCATGGTGCGGATCTGGCCCGTTTGTATAGCCATTACCGCGCCATCGTTTGTTCTCTGGCAACCAGTCGTGGGCCATTACTGTGCCGATTGTAAAACCCTATTTGGGTTGTTTGCCGATAAAATTGTTTTTGCCTTCTTTGGGGTTGGTTCCCCCTTTCCAACCCACTGTTTTGACTGTTCTTTACTTTCAGGAGTGTAGTGGTGGACTCGTGTCTCATCAACAGTTATGAATCGACGCAAAAATTCGTTTGGATTACGTCTATACAGCGCCAAATTGTCGGTAGCGTCGAGCGTTGGCAAACGCTCGATTGGTCCAGCATTAGCAAACGAGGCACCCACCTTGCACACTGCTTTTCCATGTTCAAATGGTTGTGCAAAATATTTCGCACACGTTCAGCTGACATCCTACAGGTCTCAGCTATCTCATGCACTTTCAACCTGCGGTCTTCCAACACTATTTTATGGATTTTTTCAATCATCTCTGAAGTTGTGACTTCAACGGGCCGTCCTGAGCGAAGCTCGTCAGAGGTGCTCACACGACCAATTTTAAATTCAGAAACCCACTGATTAATAGTTGAATATGATGGGGAGGAGTCTCCTAGTGCTGAATCCATCTCTTCTTTTATTTGTTTTGGTGTAAAACCTTTCAAATGGCAGTATTTGATGACAGCACGTTTTTCCAATTTTTCCATTTTTACGAAAACAACGGAAGCGTCTCGCGCAATGTGCGCTCAAACGCAAACTAACGTAGCGATTGGGCTGAAACTGTATATACAAGCTCGGTAGGAATGGTACTGTAGGACGCCGCTCCAAAACTAGACCTAGTGGCACCATCTCTTGGTCAGGCCGGAAACTTTTCACCCCACCCTCGTAATATAGGAATGTGATTTAAAAAAATGATTAATGCATAATCAAACTTACTGCATCAATTTCAATGTTTAGCCTGCTCTTCATGGGCATCATTTCGAGCATTGATCATTCATAACAAGATACCAGAAAGGAAAAGAATAATATCTCGAAGGTCCTTCGATTGATAATCTTTATTAATAAAACGTCAATTTTTTATAGAATCCTCCAAAAATAGAATCTTGATTCGAATACAATCTCTTCCAGCCACCGTCACTCATGCCGCTTGAACATAACGAAAAAATCAATATCGGGAAACTTGATTACGTCAGAACTTCTCAAAAGTCTCAAACGTTCGTTTTATCTGCGATTACGTCGTTCCTAGATTTATAAACGTTGCGAAAAAAGTTTCTCGGATATAGAGATTTATCAAAATATCTCATTTAAATACGAACAGTTTATCGCAAAATATGGTAATTTCTGGCAGAAACAAATAGCGAGACACTTCGGACGTTGAAGGTTCAAAAAATGGTCGCGAACAGAATAGATACGTGCGAAAAGAGTGTGGCTGTCAGACCTATCCGCGCGCGTGGGTGTGCGCAAACGACGAGGGTTAAAAATCCCACTGCACAAGCCTTGTATATATATTTGTGGACAAGAGCCTGGCTGAAGATAGCAACGAATTTATAGGGGAGTGAGCTCGCATCAACAGCAACGTTTGGAATCCGTTGGAGGGTGTGTTTTTTCCTCTCGTATTTTCCTATCTCTTTCTCTCCATTTTCCCTCGGCTGTCGTTGGTTTCCGTGCCGGTCCATCGGGGTGATCCGCAACACCTATCTCTCGACGCACCCTCGCGCAATCACACTCGCTACTTTTTTCACCTTCGTTCTGCTTGGTCGTTTACTTTGACTTTTTTTTCCTTCGTATTACGCTCTCCCTCTCTGTCTCTCTTCAGTCACGTTTTTAATTTTTGCAGGGTACGAGAATGCTGCGCGAGAGTTTGAGACTTGAAAATTCGCGTGTATATTCTCACGGCAACGGCAATATTTATGCCTCGCGGTGGAAAATGCAACTACAATTTACTGGCCGTTGCATACAGTGACGTTTGCACGTTTGTCGGATTGCAGCATAAACCCGAGGATGTACGTATGCAAGTACATTCGCCTCTGATATTGCCGAGGGCGTGACATTCGTGCCCTTGCAAACGCAACTTGCGTCCCTCTGACCTTGAACGTCTGATATTTTGCATGCAAATGCGAAGGCTCGTACACGTGACCACATTAAACGGGAAGGAGTACAGTTGCGGGAATGAAGGAAGATCAAGAGGAAAGGAGAGGGAGAGCGAGAAAGAGAGAGAGGTTTCAGTTTTGTTACCCGTATTACAAACCAACTGCGATGCCTCTCCCTCTCTCGTCACGTCGACACACTGTATGGTCGGAGCTTCCGTGTGCCGCGAAAACGAGTCAGCTCTTCAACCCCCCCTTTCGCTCGCTCTCTCTCTCTCTCTCTCTCTCTCTCTCTCTCTCTCTCTCTCTCTCTCTCTCTCTCTCTCTCTCTCTCTCTCTCTCCCGCCCCTCTCCGTCGGCCTCACCGGTGGGCTCTACACACACTCACCGCAAAATCTCCGCACTCTGCCACGTCGGCAATCGCGGACGAGCCAACGTGTCGCAAAATGAACCCTACTTGCAACACACCACGTCATACCAGTTCCGCTAGGTGCATTGGATTATGAACCAAACTTACAATCACATCCACATACATAGGCAAAGGTGATGTTGAAGACATTCTTCTTCCTGCACGGTCCTCATGTAGCCAAACGGTCCCTGCACTCAACATTACCCAAGTCCCCGGGTCTTCAAATTCGCCTTTGAGTGGATGTGACCACATTCGTACAAAGGCCGTTCCGAGCCACCCAGTGTCTCCAAACGGAGGGATTCTACGAAAAAATCAACACAACCATCGCGACACAGCGGACTAGAAATATTCTCTCCCCGTGTATGCACGAATGCATGCATGTATATCGGATAAATGTATGCAGTGGGGTAGGGCAGTGATAGCAAGACCTGGAAATCTCCCGCCGTCAGGAATCACGTTGTAATTTTGCGGGATGCATCCTTGCATCGGTGAGTATAACGGGTTTAGATGGAGAGCAGTGCCTGAAATGGAAGTCGGAGGATGAGCGACACGCGTGGTATTATACGAGATGTCGGAACATGAATCCCGACCGCTTTCTACCCCTTGAACGAGAAAATGCGTATGAGCGAGACAGAGAAAGACACATGGGAGAGAGAGAGAGAGAGAGAGAGAGAGAGAGAGAGAGAGAGAGAAAGTAAAAGCTGCAGTCCTTCCTCCCTGCCATTCCCTTTGTTCGCTTTCTCTCTCTCTCTCTCTCTCTCTCTCTCTCTCTCTCTCTCTCTCTCTCTGCACAATTCGGCCTCGATTCCGTGATATTACACAAACCTCTGACTCGTCTGCCCCAGCCTATTCGTCCCAATCTTTCAACCACCAGCCTCCAGTTCCGCCACGATCCTTCGTCTGTTTATAAAATACATTTATGCATATATATATATATATATACATATACATACATATATATATATATATATATATATATATATATATATATATATATATATATATATATATATATATATGTATATATATAAAAGTATTATTTGCTTCGTGCGGGGTTTTTGCCGGAATGCATTACGAATCCCGCGAGCCCGCTGCTTCTTGACTTCCACCCACACGTAACTCCGCGTTTGCTGACGTATAATGGTTTATTTTCCGTATGTACGTCTCTTGGATCGGGATCACCGGTTCTCCGCCCTCCTTCCCTCTCTCTCTTTCTCTCTCTCTCTATCTCTCACTTGTTGTATCGAGGGTACACAAGTGCATATTCGAACGAGAGCAATGTACGTTTTCATATATATACATCGCGCGTGGCTGCTCACGCCCTCGCCCCACCCTCCTGATCTACGGCCCACCCCCTTCAACGGAAATGCTAATACACCACAGCTTACATAAAGGCAATGTGTAAATGTTGCTCTCTCTATCATTCTTCGAACGCGATCCCGGTTCAACATCCTGCTAATGGTGGTTTTTCGGTAGGACGTTCTGTGTTACTATCATCTGATAGATAAATTAAATCTTTATATGACCGTGTGACGAACCATCTGATTCTGTATCGTTCGTTCTGCGACAAACCATCTGCTTCTGTATCGTTCGTTCTGTAACAAACCATCTGCGTCGTCACAAAAACCTACATTTAATCCTTTTTTAACCCTTCGACTGCACACTTCCGCCAAGAACCTCTTACTGCATATGAGATCGATTCGACCCCAGACGTTTTTCAGATCGTTGTAATTCGGTAAATATGCATTTATTTTGCAGAGACGTTTTTTGTAGTCGATGATCCTTATTTTATGGTCTAAAATTAATTTTTTAAGAAAAACAAAATTTAAGTGCTTAAATAGTCGTTCAAAGTGGTGGATGCGTTGAAAAATACGTACTTTCATGAAAAAGATTATAATTTTTTTCCGAAATATTAAAAAAAAGTCCATTGGGGTTTTGTTAAGAGGAAGGTTGGTAGATACGGAAAAAGACAGTGTCGACCGTCTTTCCAAAAAGTCTATTTATTCGGAGGTTTGAATTTGAGCATTTTTGGGATAGTTGAAGTTTCACTTGTCTTGCGATTGCATGATTCGAGTGTGCGTGAAGTATGCGAAAATTGAATAAAAATAATGAAAACGAAAACCGTGTGTGAAAAATGAGTGCCTTTGTGACACACAATCAAAACAACTGCTTTGAAGCATTTCATACAACATAAGGGAATCTTACGACACAATGCAACATATTTGTCACACTCCCTTTACACCTTTATAACTAGGTCCCTGATTAAATTTTTCGAAACCTGAATAATATGTGTTTATTATTCATTAAAATCTACCATTGTTTTATTTTCACGTTGTTGAGTTATGAATGATTAAAGGGCGAATCCTCTTCCCGTTCACTTCCCTCAACCCTTTCGACATCCGCTTGAAGTGAGGAAAGAAATAAATGGCTCAAGAATCCAAGGGGTTTTTCCTTCTTATATGTATTTAACAAAATGAAAATAAATATAGATAAAAAAAAGCCAAGTGCCAAAACGTCATATCTTGCGCGGGAAACGAGTCGCTCTTCGTCTTCATTTTTCACCGTTCTTGCCGTTTCTTCCCGCTAAATTGTAAGTTTTTTCATTACTTTAAGTGTCCCCTTCCCTAAGCCCGGATACGAGAGTCTCGCGTCTCTTTTATTACCACACGAGACTCGACGCTCTCTTCTCCGCCCTCTCGCCGTTGTTCTCAATTTTGCCCGGGTGCACGACGAGAGCGAAAAAAAAACGAAAAAAGCATCCTCCAGTGAGTACATAATAGAAAAAAAAAGGAAAAGAGTGAAAGAGAAGTAGCGCGCAATAAAGTACGCCGGAGAGTATAACCGGAGGAAGTACGTGAAACTGCGCGCTCATCGCAAGAGTTGAAATTCGCGACGACGCGCTACGACGAGTGTTTGTCACTCTCCTCCACTTCTTGAATTTTGGAATTTGCACCGCCAACGACGTCTACCGTAACGAGGAGCGAAGTGAAAATTTCTTCGTCGAAACTTTCGCTATTTTTTCCTCTTACTTTCTTTTTTTTCTCTCTTTTTCCATTTGTAGATCTTCACTGTGGGAGGGATGGCGGTGAGCTGAGAATTAGAGATGATCCTTCCTTTTACACATCCAGGGCTACACTCTTCTTCTCGTTCTTACGTTCGCGATCTCGCGGACACGCCTTGATTCATCTAATTACTCATAATTAAACGCGGGAGGGATCACGTCGTTACTCTTGTGCTTTAAGGAGGCTGATCAGGGTCTTTTCGGGGCAGGCGGCAAGAAGGAAACGCATTTGCTTAAGGGGCTATACCAGTGTGAACGCTGAAAATTTGGGCGATTTTCGGGAATTTTTTGGGAGAAAAGTACTCAATTAAATGTTTCGGAAAATTAAAAATATATTTGCCTATATTTGACTTATATTACATAATTTTTTCATAGAAAAATATTGAGATCCAAGCGACTTATGTGCTGCCTTAGGAGGCGCAAAAAAAAAGTTCCTCCACTGCTGACATGATTTCGGCCGATCGAGTAGCTGAAACCGAAAAAGGAAAAAAATGTCGTTAAACTGGAAGGCATTTCCTGCACAATGACGTAGGATTTTCGAGAAATATCAAAATCTAACAAAATGGCGTAGTTATGAAAAAAAGTCTGCCCATGAAAATTGTTGCCTATAAAATGGTCGTTTTTTTCAATGGCAAACTGTCAATTTTCATCCAATCAAAAATATCCTACGTCATTGTAGCGTAAATATATACAAGAGTACTCAGTCCAAATTTCAAGTCAATCGGATAATTGCTCTTTGAGAGTTACAATGTCAGCAAATTTGAAAAATCTCATTGCATATTCTTGAAAGTATAAAAATAAATATTGATAGTATAAAAATCTCATCTCATATTCTTGAAAGTATAAACTGTGGAAAAAGGCAAAAAAATCGATTTTTTGAGAGTGTCACAATGTGCCAACCCCGAATAATCAAATTTTCGGTTACGTAAAATAAATAAATTTCAGCCAATAAATATGTGGAATGCGCATAATTGACCGTTCAGAAATCTTATTAATCTTTATTGTTTATTTACATCGCGAATAAGTTATTAACCAAGTTGAAATGTGGCAAACGCGCAATTTATTTCTGAGTAATTGGTATCACTGAGCTCAGATACGAACGCCACATCGTGAGCGCGTAGCTGTCAAACATCCTTCGCGAATTCCGTTTTTTCGTTCGGCGACAATGAAAAGATGGAAGGGAAAAATGCAAACCGAAAAACAGTAAAAGCGACGGTTGGAGCAAGTACAACCTGGAAAGCGGCGAAACAAAGTAGTGGAGCCGGAAAATGAATGCGCAGTCGAGGGACGACGCGTAATTGATTTGAAGGTTATGTCGAAACACATGCACTGCAGCTTCTGTAAAGAATGATTCAAAATATTTAAATTTATTATTATAAAATAATAAATAATAAAATAAAAAATAAGAAATTTAAATTAAAATATTACATTTTTATGAAACCGCGATAAGAAATTTATAGCAAGGAAGCAATACTTTGGGCGTTTCAAATTTTGGCGCCTATTCAAAATGGCCGCCTTGACAGCAGCGTTGCCACGTGCCGTAGGGCGCTTTATCGTTTTACGCGAATCAGCTGAAATGTCCTGTTTCATTTTACGAATATCTCGATAACGAGACAGACAAAACGCGGTACTCTTCGTTGAAATTATTCATAAAAATCTCAAGAATTTTTTCCGCTTATTTCCATTTAATTCTTGCTATTTTTATCATGTTGCGACAGCCGTATTAGAGTTCTCATGAAACTTTCGCTATGTCGCCCGTATGTCGAGCCTAACTTCAATAATTGCTCAACAATCACTCAGACGAAATTTCAGCAAATTCTTATTATTTCGCGATGGCTGATCAACCTCCTTAGTTGCCTCTCTCTCCCTCGCTGCTTGGTCTTGTATTTAAAGGGTTAGGCCACTCTAGAGGCCGAAGAATAGACTTTTGGGGATTTTTTTTCAGAAAAACTACAAAATAAATCGCTATTACAAAAAGGGTGTTTATCATACATATCAGTGACTGTATACAATATTTTTTTTAGCCATTAATTTCAAAATGGCTGCTGTGCGGCGTTTATCTCAAAACTGCATTTTTTAAATTGGCCGGAAATATAACTCAGACAACTGATTCACTTGAAAAGTTGGATATATCTTGAAAAATACATTGTCTATGGAAGAACGTAGAATTTTTTTTTTATATTGCATAGTTCATTTGTTATTAACAATTATCTGACGATTTTTTAGGCAAATTTTTCACTTCCCAAAAATTTACCTAAAAAATCGTCAGATAATTGTTAATAACAAATGCACTATGCAATATAAAAAAAATCCCAATTACTTCTATAGACAATGTATTTTTCAAGATATATTCAACATTTCAAGTGAATCGGTTGAATATTGTCTGAGTTATGATTCCGGCCAACTTAAAAAATGCAGTTTTGAGATAAACGCTGCACAGCCACCATTTTTAAATTAATCACTTCAAACAAAATTATTGTACACGGTCACTGATATGTATGATAAACACCATTTTTTGTGATCTCGTTTTGTTTTGTAGTTTTTTTATCCCCAAAAAGCCTATTTTTTCGGCCTCTAGAGTGGCCTCAGGCCTTAAATTTGGGTTTTTATTTTTGTATTTTGCCTTCCATAACTTCTCTGCCTTGCTTTGCCTCGCTGGTTATTTTTGGTTTATATAGCTTTTTTTTCTTTATACCATTTTAAGGCGCGATTTACATTTACAACGATAAAAAAATCGTTTTTTTTAGATCGATAGATTTATATGTAGAATATTTTCCCGAAGTTCCAAAGCGAAATCCAAAAAATTTCAAACGTTACAGCCCGCCAACGCTGTGCCTCACCGTTTGGATTCGGAGCGGGCGAAAACTTCATATCCCTTTTGCTCATAACTGCATTTTCGAAATTGGCGTGCAGGGTTACTCAAAAACTATTAAGCCGATTGAGTTGCAACTTGGTAGAGATATTGACAATATTGCAACTTTCTACCCGATGAGAATTGTTTTTGAAATATTATTTTAAAAACTACTTTTGTAATCCAAATTTTACACAAATTTTGCGTGAAATGTTGATTCCTTTTGTAAACGCGTGCCAAACTCTTAAATTTGAATTTTCTCCATTTTAATTACTCCCAAGTAGAAACTGTACATGTTCTAACTGAAAAAAATGTTCAATTTTTTTTGCAAGTCAAAATCTACCGGAAGCTTGCTTTAACACTCTGCCACAGCTCCGCCAATTTGATGATAAATTAATTTGAAGAAATTGTTATGAATACTTAAATATACTAGTAAAGTAGACCTGCAGTTTGATAAATGTAGAATTATTATTTCCTAGTTTTAAAAAATCCATCTACATTTCTTAATTTTTTGTTGTTACTGTTATATTTTATCTCACACCTTATATTTTTGATTTGTTATTTTTTGTACTTTATAGCTGCTTTGCTATACCATGTACCGTTTTTTCGCTTATACTTATTCTACTATTGGTTATTAGTTATTCATTTTTATTTATTCTTCTTACTATTTTTGTGAATGCCTTATATGTATTCGATTGCCTAAAGGTTCTTCCCAAGGCATATATTAAACTATCAATCAATCTCTCTCTATCTCCCTCTCGACCTCTCTGCACGGTCATCTCTGGTCGTTGCATCGTATACACCTTTCAAATATTATTTTGATTTATATCCACTCATCGCGAAATATTTATATTGTTTTTCCATTATTTTTACTATCTCGTATCTCTATTGTTAATCGCAATGTGCCCCATGGTTGCTTCCAGGGCATGTAATAACTAATCAATCAATCAATCTCTTAGGTCTTTTTTGTCACTTGTTTTTATTACTACTACATTTATTCATTATTCTGAACTTTATTGTATCTCTTTATTTTCCGTACATTTCATTTTTATTTTACTTGATTACGAGAGAGCACACTCTCAACTTAGATTTAAGGTTACTTTATTCTCCAATCGTGAGCCACCGCGTAACTTAGACTTAAGGGGGGATTGTCTTTTTTTTTCGCAAAATTTACCGCATTTTGGGATTTTTTTTGTGAAGAAAGTATACAACGGAAAACTTGTGAAACTTGGCATATAGTTTTATTGATCTGTTTACTACATAAAAAAAAATTTTTAAACAATTTCATCAAAAAATCCGCCTCCCACCCCCCTCGACGCGCGATGGTCCTTTTTGATGGTGTGCAGGATTACAGCCTTCACGTTCATCCTGCAACAAAAACCCAAAAAGCATTTTACTTTAGACACATATAGCTATCGTTCGATGAAGGGAAAAAAAAATTGACGATTTGGTGACGTTTTGAACTTGAAGTATCGATTTTTCGAAAAAAATTGATCGATTTTTTGTTATAAATAAAAAACTATTAAACGTATTGCTTTTTTGCTTCATCAAACGATAAAAGGATGTCAGCTGAGCATTCTGTCCAAATTTGAAGGCAATCGGTTGAATAGTTTTTGAGAAATCGTGCACACCATCAAAAAAGGACCATCGCGCGTCGAGGGGGGTGGGAGGCGGATTTTTTGATGAAATTGTTTAAAATTTTTTTTGTATGTAGTAAACAGATCAATAAAACTATATGCCAAGTTTCACAAGTTTTCCGTTGTATACTTTCTTCACAAAAAAATTCCCAAAAAGCGGTAAATTTTGCGAAACGAAAAGACAATCCCCCCTTAAGTCAACTTAGTTCGAACATTGTTTGCCTCACATCTCGCCAATCACATCTCGATAGCTTGCTATCTTTTTGTTTAACTATGAATAATAAAATATTCGATCTATCTATCTCTCTTCTTGCTACATCGACTCACTCTGGGCGACCCTCCAGTGTCGTGCACTAAATAATGGAATACGACTCCCCCAGTCACTTTCTCCGAATGCACTGCATCGCGTCTTCACGAGGGCACAGGGAAACTGCGGATAACCTGTGCTGGAAAAAAACAACTATTCACTGAGTTTCCGCTGTCCTACCATTGGAAACTCGATGAACCTGCCGCTCGGTTGCGTGTCGTCACGCAAGCCATTGCGTGCTCAAGCGGTCACCCATCCCAATACTGGTCCAGGCAAATGCTGGCGAACATAGTGCACCGAAGCCACGGCAGGCGCCTCCACTGCTATCAGTGCGTTGCTGCACTTCATTCGCCCGCTCTCTAGTCGGCCCCAGGGAGATAATAATGATAAATGGATTGACGATGACTGGTTAAACGATCAATACATATTTATACGCAAATGATTCGTGACTTATAATCTCTCCGATGTTTTTATCGTATATTTGAAATAATACCTGTAGAAGACAGATTAATGGTACACGGTAGCATCCGTAGAATTCATAAACCCAAACGAATAAATTTGTCTATCTATACACACGCCGAGGGCATAAATAGATTTGATAAAAAATCCCAGGCGTCCCATTCATCATCCCGATTAATTACACCCGGAATAACGCGAGACTTTGAAACGCTATTATCGACGTTACTCCCGAAATAATTTACATCCATGAGTGCGAAAATAAACGTTTATTTTTTTCCGGATTTTGTTTGTTTTTTTTACTACCACGCGCATGACTCGAAGGAAGCCTCGAAACGGGTTTTCTTTAGCATCGATCTCTTTTGCTCGGAACGAAATGCACACTGGTGCTTGCATTGAGAGATATCGGAAAACTACGATGTGACAACGAGAGATAAAGAGAAAGGAAGAGAGAGAGAGAGAGAGAGAGAGAGAGAGAGAGAGAGAGAGAGAGAGAGAGAGAGAGAGAACATCGAACATCGAACATAAATCTATACTCGTACGTTTATTTCGGCCGAACCGTTCTGCACTGTTTCTCGAGTATTTCTGCTATTCTGCGAGTACTCCAACGTCGCGTATCATTTTAAGAATTGATGGATGCGCGTATATGTATATTGATTTGTATGCAGACTAGGTAGAGGTACATCGGACAAGGTTGGAAGCATGACAAGCGTTTTCGTGGTTGTTACTCATTCTCCGTAGTTCGGGCATTATCTCCGATCATGAGTGTCGTCGGTTTTAGATACACCGAAACGAAGCAAAGCTCAAATTCCCATGTACCTTTTGCTATCTACGCTGTCTCGGCAAGCGAGAAATTACCGTTCAGCTATACGTATAAAACAGTTCCGTGACTGACTGACTGAATAATTGACCGTGCGTTGTCTGTATAAACGGTGTCTCAACATGACCTGACATTTCAAATTGCGCGCATTTTTTTTTGTGCCGAACATAGACTACTAATCTCTGACAATTGGCATCAGGAAGTATTGAGGTTTAGTCATAGAGAATTACACGATCGAGCAACGATTAATTGTTATTTTTAGGCAAATTTTTCACTTTCCAGAAAAATCGTCAGATAATTGTTAATAACAAATGAACTATGCAATGTAAAAAAAAATCCTACGTACTTCCATAGACAATGTATTTTTCAAGATATATTCAACATTTCAAATGAATCGGTTGAAAATTATCTGAGTTATGCTTCCGGCCAACTTAAAAAATGCAGTTTTGAGATAAATGCTGCACAACCGCCATTTTAAAATAAATCGCTTCAAAAAAATGATTGTGTACAGTCACTGATATGTATGATAAACACCCTTTTTTGTAATCTCGATTTATTTTGTAGTTTTTCTGAAAAAAAATCCCTAAAAAACCTATTTTTCGGCCTCCAGAGTGTCCTAAGGCCTTAAAGTATGCGCTAAATTCGGGGCACCACAGATGTAAAAAAATATAAAACAATTTAAGCCATGTATGTGAGTGTTCACTTGACCATGTATTTATTTCTTAACAGTGCACTTCGTAGCGATAACATGTGTAAAGAAAAATCGCGAGAAAAGTACATACGCAGAGGAAAGAAAAAAAGAAGTCCGCGAAAACTAAAAAAATATCATAGAGCAAATATGGTCGTGATTCGGATGGGTATTGATACGTAGCATCTAGATTTTCCTTTGATATATATATATATATATATATATATATATATATATATATATATATATATATATATATATATATATATATATATATATATATATATATATATATAGCGAAAACAAAACTGCGAATTTAGCCTCGCCCTCCCAATTGAAAACTTCGTCAGTGGAGCCCCTCTCATTCTTGCTCCGCAAGTCTGAGGCGCCGCGATGTCAGAACTTGGCGCAAGGTAAGATTAAAGCGTGCTAATTTAATACAAGGAAGCCGCAAAACTTGTACTTTTATATTAAAACTCTTGGCTCGTATTACACTCGTTCGTTGCTCCCATTCCAGCTACACTGTTTCCAGACTTTTCCAGCGGGGATTCACCCTCTCGCGTGTCCATGGTCGCTAGCGTTTCTTCTCTTTCTCTTTCTCTTAAGAATCTGACGAGACCACGAATGATAAACTTCTTTCAATCAACCGAATCGTCGCTAATTGTTTATGAGTGTAAATCTTTATTTTCGATGATGGGATTTGATTTGACACGAGAGGAACTCAATGTTTATTTCTTTGGAATTAAAAAGTTTCTTCGATGTCCCCTTAAGGGGCCTTCTCACTTTAGACGCTAAAAAAGTATATTTTCATGTTTTTTAAAATAGTTTTATATTATATATATTGGCTTAGAAGTTGTTACACTTAATAAATACACTTTCGAAATACATGACATTTTTTTGAAAATATTTTTATTCAACCCAAACAAACTTTAAACGTGTTTTTCTCCAAACAACGTTTTTCGACGGCTTGTTGATAAAACCTGCGAAACTACTGAACCGATTCTTATAAAATTTTAACCACATACTCTTTACAATTATAGCTATCGGGCATATCAAGGATTTTTTTAAATTTTGATATTTACTTATATTTTTTGCCAAATCGGCGAAAAAAACACGTTTGTTTTGGTTTTTTTTACAAAAATGTCCGGCATTTTGCTATTTTTGCATATATCAGAAATTGTATGATATGCGCTATAGTCATTAAGGGGCTGTACCAGTGTGAACGCCGAAAATTTGGGTGATTTTCGGGAATTTTTTGGAAGAAAAATACTCAATTACATGTTCCGGCAAATTAAGAATATATTTTGCTATTTTTTACCTATATTACATCATTTTTTTCATAGAAATATGTTGAGATCCAAGCGATCTGCGCTGCCTTCGGAGGCACCAACAAAAAGTTCCTCCACTGCTGACATGATTCCAGGCGATTGAGTAGCTGAAACCGAAGAAGAAAAAAATGTCGTTAAACTGGAAGGTATTTCCTGTACAATGACGTAGGATTTTCGAAAAATATCAAAATCCAACAAAATGGCGTAGTTATGAAAAAAGTCTGTTTTCTTGCCTATAAAATGGTCGTTTTTTTCAATGCCAAATCGTCAATTTTCATCCAATCAAAAATATCCTACGTCATTGTAGAGTAAATATATTCAAGAATGCTCAGTTCAAATTTCAAGTCAATCGGATAATTTCTCTTTGAGTTACAATGTCAGCAAATTCGAAAAATCCCATTTCGAGAAAAACGCGTTCAAAGATTTAACTATCGATCGAATATTCGGGGAGTATTAGAGATACGGCCTTGAAATTTTTACAGGATATTCTTAAAAGTATAAACTGTCGAAAAAGGCAAAAAAAAACGATTTTTTAAAAGTGTTACACTGGCATAGCCCCTCAACATACTAAATCTAAAACCGTTTGATATTTTTGTTTCGGATGATCCATCTCCGAGATTTCGTCAATCGCGCAGACCTACAATTTTTTCAGGCTATTTTCTAAACTACCATTATCGTCTATAAATACCGACTTAAGGGACCAGTCCACTTTGAAGCCACGAAAAAAGGCTATTTTTGCCATTCTTTTGAGGTTTTTCTAAAAAATATAAATATAAAAATTGTTGGGCTTGATAAATAAAGTCTTGAAATACATTTAAAAAAATGTAATTCATTTTTATTCATTTTTAAGTACAAAAACTATAGTTTAACGTAATTCTTCAAAAATAGGTTAGCCAGGTAGCTCCATTACAACTCGGCAACGGCTTGTCTGAAGCAAATAAATCAAAGTCCATTAGATTCAGTATGACACCAGCTACAAAATAACCCACGGATATAAAGTTTTATCAAAAAATAAAAAAATGTCAGATGAAAAACGAAAAAAGTAAAAAAACGCGTTTTTTCGCAGTTTTTCGCAAAAAAAAGAGTTAAAATCAAAATTTTAAAATCATCGAGGGTGATCTTGTCGCGAATCATGTTTACAATACGTGGTTCAAATTTCAAGAGAATCGGTTTATTAGTTTTAAAGGCAATGGAGCTAGATTTTAAAAAGGTTGTTTCGAGAAAAACGCGTTTGAAATTTATACTAGGAAAAACTCTTACCTAACCTCAATCGGCAATTCCTGCACCGTACAAAATCCCTTCTGATTGCCCATCATCGTCGATTTCTTCAAGTCCGGCTTGATTTCGATTTTTTGAAATTTTCGAAGCAAACTAGCCCCTTAAATAAATAAATAAATGTTTTACCCTATTTCGAAAGTGTATTTATTGAGTGTACCAACTTTTATATCAATATCTATACTATAAACCTGTCGCACAAATTCACGAAAATAGCCCTTTTAGCGTCCAAAGTGAGAAGACCCCTTAACTGGCTCGATAAAAATAAGTTCAGAATAGAAGCTTCACGGGCTTTCACTACTTCTAAATTGGCGAGAGGGCAATAGAGGGTGGGAGGGAGAGGTGTAGGAAGCTGCAAGGAGGCACTGTGATGTTCGTCACGATTTTCATCGGGTTCTTCATCCCCCCTATCCGTTGCTCCTGTCATCCGCAGTGATTCGCCTCCGGGGCAGGAGCTGCACCATTCTCCGACAGAACAGAGAGTGTGCGTATAGAGGGATATCACCTCGTGTATACATACCTCGTGCTGGACATTTAGCTACAAGGGCCATTGCCACTTCGCGGCTTCGGGAGTTTGGCAATTTAACACTCGACGTCCTCTGGCGCTTCCTCACTCGGTTTGATACTCAGTGGACGCGGATATCAGTGGGGTAGAGGCCGCGTTCGCACTACCCTCCTCTCTCGCACTTCCTCTCGCTATGGTGAACAAAGTTTCGACGGAGCGGCCTCCGTCACGATTCTCCATCTCCTCCACAGAGTCTCTTCAATCCCCATAGGGGAAACGGGGCAACTTTCCGAAAACAATCCATCCGAATGCTGGAGAAAGCAATCGAACAATTGAAAAATAATAGGAGGTCCTTGAATTATCGATCTAAGGCGTGGTTTGCCGTTGCTGGGGAAGAATGGTGGAGGTCATCGAATTCCATGGTGGCTGGATACACAGAGACGTATTATTTTTGTGACGTAGCATTGCATTTCAATTATGATTGTAATGACAGACTATGGTAATTGTAATTGTCTAGCGTAATTGACACGAAATACTCACGTGTCATAAGAAGTGTCGTGATCATTGTAATTATTGCACAATGATAAATTATCTATATCGATATCTATATCGAAGAACGATAGATTCTCATATCTATATGAAAAATGATCTATATCTATATTTATATCATAAATGATCTATATCTATATCTGTATTTAAATGATAAATTATCTATATCTATATCTATATCGAAGAATAGCCTTCTACACGTTCAATATAAAGTTAAGGACGCTTCGACTACAATTTTTTTAATTTTTACAAAGTTCCATTTTTCGAATATCGTATTGAAGTGTATACTTAATATCTCGCAAACTACTGAATCGATTTCTTCGAATTTTTCACGTAAATAAGGCCTGAAGTGTGGAATAGGATTAAGGCTATTGAGCATTACACTATGTAGTAAATTACAACTGCAATAAACAAGCATATAAAAGAAACGAAGATTATGTTTTAAAAAATTAACGGCAACGACAAACAAGCACAAAGAAAAAAGCAAAAAAAAATATATTAAATGAGTATCCAATTATTATATAAATGTTACACAATAATTACACTATAACAATCGCAATTTAACATCATACGTTTTGCAATAAATGCAATAATGTACGAAAATTATTGTTGAAACGCATATTTGTGATAAAGCATTGAAAACTATTAGACACGTATCTTTTTTCGGCGGAAAACCGATTTTAAAGGGGGAAACCACCCTTCAAAGAACGGCGTGTTATTACATTTTTTTCTATACTTCTATAGTAGATTTGTCATCGCTTTACATTAGAAAAATTTTAGTTTTGTTTCATTCAGATCGTGCGAACTGCTTGTGGGTGAAACTGCGAAAACACCCCTTGACACGCCTTTCTGTAAGAGGTGGTTTCCTCCCTTAAAACCGGTTTTTCCGATGATAAAAAAGTATCTAATAGTTTTTAATGTTTCACAATATTTATGATTTTAAATAAAATCGAAGGCGGACACGTGAAGTATTCCTTTCGCGAACCGGAATATTTAACAATTAATTGATTTTCGTCTACAATGAGGTTAACATACATACCAGTATCCTAGAACAATTTCAAGCCGAATTGTCGAACTGTCAGCAAAAAAATTACGGCTTTAAGAGGCTATACCAGTGTGACACTTAAAAAAAAACAATTTTTTTTGCCTTTTTCGACAGTTTATACTTTCAAGAATATCCTGTACAAAATTCAAGGCTGTACCTCTGATCATTTTATCTTGCAAAAATGGATAGTTAAATCTTTAAACCCGTTTTTCTCGAAATGAGATTTTTCAAATTTGCTGACATTGTAACTCAAAGAGCAATTATCCGATTGACTTGAAATTTGAACTAAGTACTCTTGAATGTATTTACTCTATAACGACGTAGGATATTTTTGATGGGATGAAAGTTGACGGTTTGGCATTCAAAAAAACGACCATTTTATAGGCAAGAAAACAGACTTTTTTCATAACTACGCCATTTTGTTAGATTTTGATATTTTTTCGAAAGTCCTACGTCATTGTACAGGAAATACCTTCCAGTTTAACGACATATTTTCCTCTTTCGGTTTTATCTACTCAATCGGCCGGAATCATATGTACATGAAGTTTGCATCGTTGCTATCCAACGGTTTCATTTTTTTTTTCGATTTTGTTTGGTTGGTCCCGGTGGCCGTAAATATTTTTTATTCATTTTACCATATTTTTTTCAGCAACTAGAGCAGAACTGACCAAGAAAAAATAGGAAATTACAAAATCGAAAAAAAAAATGAAACCGTTGGATAGCAACGATGCAAACTTCATGTACATCGGAATGATGGCAGCAGTGGAGGAACTTTTTTTTGGGCGCCTCCGAAGGCAGCGCATAAGTCGCTTGGATCTCAATATTTTTCTATGAAAAAATTATGTAATATAGGTCAAATATAACCAAATATATTCTTAATTTTCCGAAACATTTAATTAAGTACTTTTCTTCCAAAAAATCCCCGAAAATCACCCAAATGTTCAGCGTTCACACTGGTATAGCCCCTTAAAAGTCGTTAATATTAATTATTCCTACCACATTGTATCACAATAATTACAATAAAATTGCATTTTCAATAACGATCGTATTGTTATTGTGCAATGCTTATACGACAATAAATACAGTACCTTACAATTACAATGCCGCTGTAATAATTCCAATAGCCTCATCAACGTAGCACTGCAACGACGCATAAATATTAATTGGCACAATATTAATAATGTAAAAGTACGATTTAAAAACACCCGTGTCGTTCCATATTTCATTTTAATTGCGACAAGTGTAATAATGTGCCAAACGGTATTGTAATTGTAATAACGTATAAAACAGTTGTTGCCATTGTTCGAAGCTCGTCTGCAAACGCGCACGAGAGGGCCCAACCGGTGAATTTAATTAGCATCAAACTTCCATCGTATTCGTTATAAATTCCGTCGAGTTAATTAACAAAGATTAATATAGACGGAAAAGACAGTCGGATTGTATAAATACCCGTATTATGATTATTATTATTTCGCAAATACGCGCGAGGCGAAGGTAGAACAAAAGAGAGGCTGTACGGAGGTGCATTTTTTTTCTTCCGATTAGCCTCGCCGTGATCGCATATTCATAACCCGTTAATGCGCTATTCAAGCGCGTTGACATTAGTATGTAAAGGATGCGGGTAATATTCGCGGGGGTTTATGGGTGCCGTGCGTGGGAGTGAGCGATGAGATGGGGCGCGACCAAAGACTTAAGAGCGAGGGCGAAGCACAATAGCGTCGTTCGCCCGTACATCGTAATAATCCCGTTAGAACCGCACCTGGCATGCGGAAAATAGTCGGTACGTGGCCGAGCAACAAAACCCTCCATCTTTCAACGCCGTACCTTCGTCTGCTCACTCCCACAGACTTTCTTTCGTCACTGCAGACACGAACGATTCGATACGCTTCAATAGCCCGGCCTGATGCCCCCGGGGATTCCGAACTGATGCGAAATGACGGAAAATCGTTCCGGACCGTCGTTACTACAGCGCTGAAAGAAACGATCATTGGGAGTTGATTACAGCCACGAAATACGGCTTTTGTGACTTTACTTCGAATGGCCACCTGCGGAAGCAAAAGAGTTCAGCTGCATAATCATGCGTGTATGGGGTAAACCGACCAGTGAATGGACGTATACCGATACTGTAGGATTCAGATGGACTGTAAAATTAAAATATCATCAAAAGAATTTATTATAAAGAAAATGTTATTCTGATAGTGGAAAAAATATTCGAAGTAATTGATAAATAAGTAGCGGGTTGACTCGATCGCCAGTGAAAGGACAAATTTACCAGTAAATTGATGTGTAGTGTAGATTAAGGCTAGAAAGCATAACGATTTTTCATTATTAGTAAATGCTGGAGTTGGAGATCACGGTAATAAAATTTTTAATATTCTTGTATATATGAGCATTATATTTTTTATTACAATTTCGAAGAAAATATACGAAACTTTTTTTCACCGTAACGCGACATTCTCGAAAAGGGTAAATATTTACGAGTGGCGCTCCAGCCCTAATCGGCTCAAAAAAAAAAATTTCACGTGTTCGGGGCTATTGTCTAGTATGAATATATGTTTTTTATGATGGGGGAGGGGTATTTTTTTAAGAAAGAAAATATATATTTCCGGAAAATATTCGATTTTTGAAATACGTTTTGTGTATTCTTACTCTAATTTGTTTGGGTTTGTTTGGGTCAAACTCATGTCATTTGACCCACTTGATGTCACCAAACCCGTTTCGTCCATACGTTTAAAAAAGTTTTAAAAAACGTTTGGGGGTTGAAATTGTCTTCCCCCGACTTAAATGTTATAAACAAAGTGCCCTGAAATTCATCGAATCGGTAAACAATTTCTAAACCCTTTTTCTAGCTGGAGCCCCACTTGTAAATATTTACCCAAAAAAGTACCAGTTCGTTTCGATAGAGAAATAAAAAATGTATTAATAATAATGAGTAATTTTGTCAAAGTTTAAAGGATGAATGAATTTATCGTACGGGAACATTTAATGAAATGTACATTTCAATTCTCAACGGTAATAAATTTTGCAATTTTCAGTAGATGTGGTAATTTTTTACTCTGCTTTGAGAATGATTAGAAGAGAGCAGAATGTCCATTCACTGAAAAAGAGATTAGAATATTGCAACGGAGAATAAGCATGTCTAATTCTCACCTCTGATAAGGAATTTATTGCAACATTTTAAAAAAAATCAAAGATTGATTCCACCTTAACCCAGGTAGAAATTGTGTTTGGAATCCTATAGGATTCCCCTACTTCTCCCTACTTCCTGATAGGGATCCAACGGGACACCCCATTGGATCCCTATCAGGAAACGTCACGCTCGTACATTGGATTCCAAGAGGGACTCCCCATCGGGATCCAAAAGGGATTCCCATCGGGATCCAAAAGGGATTCCCATCGGGATCGAGTAGGGATTCCTATCGGGATTCCATAGGGATTCCATAGGGATTCCCTATTAGGATCCAATAGGGATTTCCCATCGGAATCCAATGTAAGAATCTTAAAGCTTCCCGACAGTATTGAACGGAATCCGATACGATGCTTGATCGATCAAATCGCATTCTGTAAGCCCACAATGCTACAAAAAATAAAAGCATCGATACACTAAAGAGATCAATTTATTATTTACAAAGGAGTACATATCGAATACCACAATATACTTATTTTGTTTTTTTTAAATTGTTTACCCATACTGAATATTTATAGTGTTTGTATAGTATTCTTCGAATACTTATATTTTATATCTATATCTTCGAGTACTTTTTAAAAATACTTTAAATACTTTTTATGCTGTAACGTAGTTTTTATACACTTTTTATACTATTATTAAGCAAAAATACTTGTGCAGTTATGGGCGGGATATTCTTTGAATACTTTTCATACTATATAAAATTTAAACACTTTAATAAGGTTGATGCTTGCATCATTGGAATGCAACAAACATTAATGCTTTTGAATTATTTTAATTTTTTTTGGCAGATTTTGGTTACAAAAATCCTTTAACCATTTAAGAAAAAAAATATTTAGCGATTTACGATATAAATGTATAACAAAGATCTTCTATGACAATAAAAATATGGAAAAAAAAGGTAAAAAGGAACTTTCGTTGCGTTCCAACGATATAAACTTCAATGCCATATACTTTTCGTATTTAATGAAATATGAATACGTTTTATATTGTAAATACTTAAAAACGAATACTTTTTTTACTGCAACGTTTTTTGATACACATTTTATATTATTATTAAATAAAAATACTTGTGCGCATGGAATTTTCTTTCCGACGTAACGGGGCAATCAGGTTATGGTTGCGCTTGAGGTTGAGCAGGTCGCGCACGGTTTTTTAAATCAAATTCGACTTATTTTTATACGACGCGTGTTTGGAGTAAATAAATTTTACGATCGCAATTGCGCAGTAACTCGATCGTCGCGCGCTTTTCAACGACGACACGAATATATATGTACCCTGCGCCGCTTATGTTCTATCGCCCGACGTCATTCTTTTGTCGGAAGCGATTTTCTGAATCCTTATTGGATCCCGATAGGGAATTCCTATTGGCTCCCGACAAGGAATCCCTGTTAGATCCCGATGGGGAATCCCTATTGGATCCCGATGAAAAATCCACCGGGTCGGGTGGAAATTGCTGTTACGGGCTACAAATTTAGGCGAATGTGTAATAGGTATATCATGTTTATAAAAATATGATTTCATACTTACATTTAATTTTCTTTTAAAACCTCATTTAAGCCGCTCTAACAAAACTCCACACCCACAGCGATAAACCGCAGACGCAATAGTAACCCGATTGCCGTCACGTCCAAAACAAATTTTTATGCGCACAAGTATTAAAAATTCAAAAAGTGTGCATATTAAAATTTATAACAAGTTTTTTTATTCGTATAAAAAATACTAGCCCATAACAAACTATAAATATACAATATGGGTAAGCACTAAAATAAAGAAGTTACTAAAGAATATAATTATATATTGTAGTATTTGATATTTTAAGGCATGGTTTTTTAAATGGTGCGCGCCGCGCTTCCGACCATTGCCGTGCACGCTACTGCCGCGCAGGTGCGAGAGTAGAGCGCGACCGGGCAGTACGCAGTCGCGGCATTTCGAGAGACATCCTCGGGAATTTCGTAGTCTGAAAACTCTTCTTTGTTATCGAATAAACATTCTTTCTTGTTCATTTCTTAATGAACTTACCTAACTTCTTAATTAACTAAATCTTAAGTCCACAGGGCTACGCTCTTCATCTGACAACCATAAGATTGCAACAAAATTCCTCCCTACATTGTGCCCTTTAAAAATTTTTTTTTTTTTGGGGAATTCCTTAGCATTCCCACATCAGATCCCGGTGAGAAATCCTAACGTGCGGTGTCCCTAACAAATTCCTAGAAACACGTTGGTGCATCTTGAAACTCCCAAGCAAATTTGTGCACGGGACCATCAAAGAATAATTTTTTACAGAGCGTCGCGAAATCCCATTTTATATAATTTCAAGTAAAAAATTCTCAAACCACGTTAATCTGGAAACAGCCCAGGATCCATTTGGATTCCAATGTGGTCTCATTACCTGGGGTGTCCATATCAAATCCCCATAAGGATCTGGTAGAACGTGGGGAGTCCCCAACAAATACATTTGGATTCCAATGTGGACTCCCTACCTGGGCCGTCCCTATTAAATCCCCATAAGGATCTGGTAGAATCTGGGGAATCCCCAACAAATCTATTTGGATTCCAGTGTGGACTCCTTACTTGGGGCGTCCCTATCAAATCCCCATAGGGATCTGGTAGGATCTGGGGAATCCCCAAAAAAATTCTGCATGGGAAGTAATAAAAATAATGCTTACCCTCGAAACTGATAATAACTTTTGTTTTTGCCCTTTGAACACCTACTGCACACAGCCGTATCGTGTGCAAGTACCGCAAACCGGAAAAAATCCGTGTAGCGTCAAAATTCTATATCAAACTGAGAAATTGGTTTTAGCGACAGCTGTAATTTTTTTGCTAAATTACAGAGATTCCAGTTTTTATCGACAATTCATATTCTTTACTTATTTTAAATATAAATCAGTTTTCGTCCACCCACTGGTCCCTGTCTATTCACTGGTCCGTTTACCCTATATTAAGGCGTTACCCCCACTTGTAGCGCAAGAGAAGGCCTTTTTCGTGAATTTTTTTAAAGAAAACTACAAAACTTTTTTAATCGATCAATATACCATCTTAAAGGACACATCTTGAAGAACTTTCAGTAATTTTTTTATTGAAAAATATTACATTGTTTAGTGGCAAATGGCCGTCAATGAAATAATGTTTTTATATACACGGTTTGCGGTGACCAACATTGCGACAAAGTGGATCATCTGAAAAAAAAATGCGGATGGATTTAGTCAAATATAAGAATAAACTAGTCTTTAATCGAAGGATTTTAAAAAATATTCATTTTTCACAAAATGGCGGACAGTCAAAGTTAATGGTTCGATTTTAACGAAAGAAAAACGGCCATTTTTTTCGAAAAAAAAAAATCGAACGATTAAAGACTACATTTTTATCTATTAAATAAGCCCGCAAAATTTCAAGAAGATCGGTTCATTAGTGTTCGAGTAATCTTGGTCACCGACTTCAGAAATGCCATTTTGAGAAAAACGCGTTTAAAGTTTCAATTTCAGTTTACACGAAGAAAATATTTTTTTTGTAAACTTACATAGAGTCATCTATTCCGGGCATCAAAAAAAACTGCACTTCAAATTGCACTTCAAAAAAATGCAATAAAAAAATCGATTTTTTTAAATCGCAAGTGGGGGTAACCCCTTAATATAAGAAAGAGTGGGTGAAAAGTCTCGAATTGATGGTGTTCATTTCTCGATTGTTCCAACCCAGGTGAGCGGGTGCTCACGTGCAGATGACAAAATGAAAATTGTGATGATGACGGAAGTCGTTGATGCTCTCTTGGCTGTCCTTCACCTTTATCTTCGTATCCAAGACTTGTTTCGAATCGGCTTCATATCTTTGCCTGCTTTGACATTGTGGCAATTTGCATGATCAAAAACAGTTAGCTATCGCAAAAGCTCAAACAGGGTATTTTTTCGCTTTAATACTCTTTAGTACTCTTTTGGATATCCTGACGGGCTTTTAGGATCCCATCTTCAGAGTCAGCGCGAACGTGTGCGACTAAGTGATCACCCATCCGAGCAGTGATCCCTGATGCTGTTTAGCATGGGAGATCACTGCAGCCGCACAATGAGGGTGCATCCACTATCGTTGTAAATTACATCAGAAAGCTTGAATTCGAACATTATTCACTAAGGGGTGAAGACCTGACACATGTGAGAAATAGGCAGATCGATTTTTCTGACGAGTAAAACGTTGTTTTTCCAGCTGGTTTCTGAAAGCTTTCGCACCCATAATGTGATCATAGGATATTCTCATTTTCCCGGATAGAGTAGAAGGCGTTTGGTCGTCCTGCAGCTGTGACGCGTATTCCGCCAAGAGCGAGCTGTGATAGTCTTCACGGTGCGAGCTCTCTCAGGACACTAACCTCGTTCGATAGCAGAGGGTCGGAGGCGGGACTGGTAGATTTCAAGAGGAGGAGAAGACGTTGTTTCCACCCCATACTGGAAGGTTTCTTGAAAAATAATGTATACCCAAGAGGTATGGAACAAACTAGCAAAGTGTATGATCCCCAGCTTCAATATCCGGATGTACAGAGACGAGTGATACCCAGGTCACGCGTGAGTTTCGAAAAATGTCGTCAAGAAGCACTCCCGTGATCCCGTCGTATAATCGATGCATGTTTTCAACGCTATGGGTAATACGGAAGCTCCTCGACGAAGCTTCGAAGGCCACCGTTATACGGAGTGCAGTGTCAATATGGGGAGCCCGTTGTCTCAGCTCTTGGCCCTGATCGCGCTGAAGGCACTTCATAAATATGAATGACAGGTGTATGCGCGTGCAACCGCAGAGAATCACAAACAAGCGTCCATGTTTTCTACTCTGATGTAGTCTGCCAATGGATCTTGGGGGGACCCAAGTGTACAAGGCGAAACTCTGATAAGAAGCGTCGAGGGGTACCCGGACTTCCGGATAGCTCTAAACGAGAGTCTTGAGATGTTGGAACGAATGCCATGGCGACACACACCCCAAGTGGCCCTTTTCACGGCTGGCGCCGGACTGGAGTGGATACGTGGCTAGACTCGGCAAACAAGGTCCACGAGAACACCTGAGAAAGGCAACCTGGCAGACTTGTACTCTGTTTGAGAGCGAGCTATAGGCCAGAGAGACTCAACGCCGGCCAATGACGATGAAGGTGGTCTTCTAACTGCCAAGGAAAACACTCGAATCGTTATCCACTTACGCTCGTCGCGTCAATCAACGGTGCAAGATGATGAAGCGACCGAACACGGAGAATGACGACCATCTTTTGCCTGACATCGATTGGTATATCACATAAAACTGATGTTAGGTTGATACGCTAGATGGTGGAAGAATCTACTCACATATCCATCAAGCAGTCCCATTCCAACCACGATTCACTCTCTGCTTCGTGACTCCATAAAGAATGAAAGAAATTCATTGCCTCGCAAAACTTTATAGCTCCCAGCATACCTCGGAACACAGGATCGCATGAGACATCCCGAGGTGTACCTTGGAAAATGTTGTTTTCCACGGAAAAGTATTCGTAGCGCGATGCAATGTCGATGCAAAGATAAAATTGACAGTACGCCAAGATATTACCTGGTTTTTCGCAAGCGAAAAATCCCCGGTGTCGTCATACGCTACCTTTATTTCCATCTCTCAAGCCTGTGGAAAGTACCGAAGGATCACTACAGAAAGGGGCGCGCCGCTGCGCCAGCTCCCGGCTATTATTTCGCGAGCAGAGATCGTCGTGTTCGAAACCCGGTGACTAAGCATGCTGATACTTTGGGGGGACAGGAGATGTGAAGGGGAAAACGCGGTATTTGCCGAAGCGGAATAACGCGCGATGGATGCCAAGGTAAAGTGGTGTGTAGGATGCACATATGAGGAACGTCTTTTATCTCCAGCTGGATAGAAACAGGGCAAGCCGCGATGGCGTCCTTTGGTTCGAGCAGCCGAATCCTTGGTGACTTGGTTGCATCATAGGAAATGAGCGCATAGGTTTGCCACTAGTTGAAGCGAACTTGAAAAGGACATTGGTTGGTTCGCGCGTGACTGGAATCGGAATGTCGTACAGCCAGTTTCATCTTCTCAATGTGGTCGCTCGTTAACCCATCCCGTCAGCACAGCATCTTTCTCCGCTCGCAGGAGGAACCGAAACTTCCAGGAGACGCTGGAGAACCAGCAAATACCTCGGTCGTCGGCTTCGTCGCAAGTTCCGGTGTTCCGTTATGTCTCCACTATCAATAGAGGCTACCGCAGCTGCTCCTTCGGCTTCACCGACTGCTTGGAGCGTTCAGGCATGCATTTTGGCTGTTCCCACGTCCGAAAGAGGCTAAGGCAAGCTACATCTTCAACCGGACTGTGACCATAGTCCACGGGGTGAACGCATCCCGGGTACTCGTTACTGCCACCAAGACCACCGACGGACGACACGAGAATTCTGACCTCATTGCCATCGGAGTTTGCATTTTACTTGAGATGCAACTTTCACGTTGACGGAGATTTCGCGCAGGTGGCTCACTCGAAACACCGTCCAGTGTTAATGGAGACGTTGGTTTTTACGATCGGAAAAAAAGCGAACGGGAAGAGCGTCTCCGTGAGATAGAACTACGATGAGGCGATTCAGGAGTGAAAATTCCCCAGAGATGTTTGGCGAAAATTGTCTTTCACGGCGGAGCTTCGGGAGGCTGATTGCCACGAGAACTCCGCCATGAGCGTATATACCAAATTGCCGAGATAGTTTTTCGATTCTTTCGGATATACATAGTCGACCCCTCGTCCGCTGGCTCAACCAGACCCGTACGTAGCCGGGAAAAGTTGTTTAATTTAACTGTACGACGTCGACTTATACATAGGGGAGAAAAATTGTGCAAAGTAGTCGGAGAAGTTGCATGAGTTGGTGCTCGGCTTCATCATGGTAAACGTATCCAAACGGAATTGACGATTTTCATTTGCCCTCCCCCCTCTCTTTCTCCCACTCTCTCTACTACTACTTTATATTTCTCTTGGCTGAAAATTTGTTTTCATTCGGAGTGAAGTAAGACGGAGGAGCGATTATATAATTCCCGATCCCTCAAGACCACCAGATGAAACGATAATATTTGATCCGATAAACGAGACAGCTAAATTCGAACTCCGCAAGAAGGAGAATTACAAGTTTAAATTGATGCTATGCGGATGGGAAACTCCAATGAGATACCTTTCGTGTCTAATCCCAAAGTGCATAATCAGTGGGTTGATGAGATTAAAGAGCCTTTGAAGGTACAGATATACACTGGGTATACGATTACTGAATCAGTCTGACGAACCTAATGGGCACGTTAACCCGCATGCCTATATCTAAGTATCTTGGCTAATATTATTAACGCTGATTATCGTTGGATCATTATTGCTTGCAAAATTGCCCTCTTTCGTTTCTCGAATCAAAGTGTCCATCAGCCAGCATTCAGCTGACGTTGTTTCTCGTATCACGAAAATACAAAGCCATCTAGGAAGACATTCCTGATATCAGGACTGCTTTTTACCGAAATTGTCAATATTCCCCCGAGTGACCACTGGTTTTGCAGTTTCGCTAAACAGCTGCGTACGGTGTGGTTCAAGCAAGAAACGAGTTCCAGGCTCGAAGGCTGCAAGAAATCTGGGATAGTCCATAGTGGACGGAGATAAAGATTTTTCCTTGGAGCTCCGAACCACCCACGTTCTTAGTAAAAGCTTGCTTCGCAATCGACGAGTACATACGTTTTTCTGCGGGGTCAACGGGCCCCGCGTGACTCAGATGAACCTTTCAACCCTCTGCGCATCGTGTGAATCAGGATGGAGAATAGACGATGAACGATAATGGCGAATTGGCGAACGTTGCCCTAGCAGAGGACAAGCGTTATACGTGGGACGTGTAATCTCTCGGAATTTTTCTTCTGGCCATCAGTGGACAATAGTTTCGTCGATGTAAATGGCCAATCATAAATTGATCTTCCCGATATCCCGTTATGGATACCGGAGCATCGCTACAACGGGATAAAAAAGGGCAGCTCGCGAGTATTATCGCGGTCTGACCCCTGAACTGCTCAGACTTGACCTCGGATGGTGAATTCCCAAGGGGAACAGCGAGAAAACTCATTTCAGCTCTTTGACCTGTGATACAATGGAGGGTATCGAGCTTCGCGGAGGTCAGAAAATACCGGTTGGATATTAGAAAAATACGCTCGACGAAACTTCTTTCATCGCGCCTGCCTCTTCTTTTCCTCCCGGACAATGGCTGACGAAAGTCACCCCGAACCTTCGTACTGATCCCCTATCGTTGACACCCCCGAGATCGAAGGGACGATCCTCTCGTCCTGTACTCCATTATCATTCTTCGAGCGACCTTTCTACTGAAGTTTGCATGTGACGAAATCCCCGCAGGCTCTTTCAGAACGGAAGATCAATTGACCCCACGGCGAGTCTTCCCACCTGCGCTTCCATTTGTCCCCTTAAGCATGCACGAGCCGTTAGCCAGTGGTGGAGAATAAAACACGCTACATTTTTATGCAAGCAAACTGTACACTTGAACGTGCTAATCCGTTTGGAGCCGTCGCGAAGCTTTCCTTTTTTTTTCGAGATTCCCGAGCCAACAGACTGTCTGCCTGGCGCCAGTGAGTCGTTCTCCAAGAAATTCGATCCGCATCACCCCCGATTTAAAAAGAGCCTCGCGATTCTCTTCCTCGCTGTGTGGATGTGGCGTAGTTGGAGCTTTCAACATCCACATACCCCTGTATGCCGTTTCTATTCTAGTCCCCGCGTAATATAGCATTTCATATCGTATATAAAGACGTTGGTGGGAATTTGGACCACCACTTTTATTCCGACGTACAGTCGTTCGGAGAAATTCACCAGACACTAGCCCACTCTTCGATTTTCCACAGTTACGAACTAGAAGTAAGATGATTATTTTCAATGTTCCTTCTCACCGAATTTTACGATCTCATGCATTTTTCTTTCACCCCATTTTCATCGCTCCACTATTTCCAATTTCTAAGAGATCCCCAAAGTGGCCACATCCAGTCGTTCCCCAAAGCACTGCTGTATCGCATTTTCAGGAGGGCACCGGGAAACTGGAAAACCTTTGCCGGACGGCTATATTCTCATCGAGTTTTGCGTTATCATCGGGGACCTCGGTTAAACTTCCTCCCACCTGATAGTCGCTAAAGCTTGGCCGAGCGGTCACCCATCCAAGAATTGGCTCAGTCCAAAGCAGCTCGACACGGAAAATTGCCGAAGTGGCGCACTGACCGCGCGTTTACCACTGTTGGACTGCTGCCACGAATCTACGTGATATGATTTATTTTATTAGGGACGAAACGTACTTTTCAAAATGATTCAATTAGTTTAATGTCATGAGGGGAAAAAAGGCTTCATCTTCATCGATCGTTTTATAGCGCACTATCAGGAAGATCCTCACGAATGAGTCGAATATTTTCGCCAATAAATATATAGGGAACGAGAGAGAGAGGGAGGGAGACAAAAAGAATGAGCAAACGCGACAGAGAGGAAAAGAGACTTTTATAAAGCGCAGAGAACGACAAGTTTCTCTATCCGACGAGAGAATTTTATTTCCTATTCCATCTATCTTTTCTACCGCCATACCCGTCCCGATCGCCCATTCCATCGAACGAAATTCCCGTACCTCGGTTCGTTCCCACAGTCTATGAATGAGAAGCTGAATGGAAGCGTCGAAGAGCCGGAGAGGAAGAATATCCGTATCTGAAATCTTGCGTGTGCTCGTTGCATATGATTTTCTCGCGTATCACTGAGGTCCAGGAATACATTAATACGATATCGGCAGAAGGTGTATAGCTGTACGTATTTTCGGGGAAAAAGTATATAAGCATAGATCAAATCGGGCGCGAGCATTACGTATAGTCGAATAGCGGATATGGCGAGGAAGTATCGAGAAATTGATCGACCTTTCTTTACGGAGAAGAGTTATAAAAGCGCGGCGGAAAATCGTCAGGAATATATTTCCACTCGTGGAGAAAAAGATCCCAGTGTTTATTCTCTCTCTCTCTCTCTCTCTCTCTCTCTCTCTCTCTCTCTCTCTCTCTCTCTCTCTCTCTCTCTCTCTCTCTCTCTCCCCCTCCCTCTCTCGTGCATGCACTGCCCCAGCTGGAATAATGATTTATCACGTTTGGTTTACCCCGGAAGCGCTCTCGAATCTGTTTGATCTTGAACTTGAACAAACAAACGTACGAAGAGTTCGATCACCCACCGACGAATGGAAAACCGAACGATGACAACGCTGTACAGCCGAGTCCAATACTTTCTCGTCCTTTCGTCAGTCTGCTTCGTTCGTCCTGGAAAAGAGAAAGAGGAAGTGAGAGAAAGAGAGGGAGAGAACATTTCTCCTTTACCTTCAGGCCAGTGAAAACTAGTTACCCGAATTCAATCTACTTTCGATTTAGAGTCGAAACTTGCAAGTGCAACTCGAACTCCGGTTAAACATCGCCGCTTTCGATCTCTACCGCGCGTCCAGCATTGACGCAAGTGAGACGCCCGCCCAGGAAACTCGCCGTTTGGCTCCGTCGCCGCTGCCAACTCCTGCAAAATCAATGCTCCGCGGGCGGGTTTTCACTTTGATTGTCGCCACGTTGCGATATTCCTAAACTCCGGAGAGGTCATTCTCGAACGTAAAATATCCTCTTTGATCAATGGGACATACACGTGTGGATACATTTTTTGGAGCGTTGCAACAACTAGATCTGCCGGGAGATAAATATTTCAACGATAGGGAGACGAATTGTAGTTACGAAACGGGATTATTTTTTTTAATATACTTTTTTTGGGTTTCGTTGCGAAACTTATTATTACTGAAAAAAATATCATTTTTTCTTTGTCACTAAAAGAAATTCCATATTCACGTTGAATATGGAATATCCGAATATCTTTATGAATTTAGATATGTTTTACTTATGCACTGATGGCACAACGTAAGTACATTCGTAAAGACATTCAATTTTGTATTCTTATTTTGTCACCGTAAATTTGAACGAAATTATATTTTATCATTCTAATTTTTTTCAAATGAAATTTATAACATTTTATCACTTTACATTATGAGTTTATCATTTTCAATAATTTTTATACAGATTGTCCCATTTTTATTTAAAAAAATCGTTTTTCATAAAATTTGACTACTTTTATATCCTTTTGTATTATGATTTTATCATATTTATTTATTTTTATCCAGATTGTCTCATTTTTATTTTAAAAAAACTGTGCTTAACTTACACAATTATATCACTTCTATATCATTTTACATGATGATTTTGATAATTTTTATTTATTTTTACACAGATTTTATCATTTTTATTTCGAAAACATATTTCTTCAGAAGCAGCCATTTCTTTCGAATTTACGGTGCCAAAATGAGAATACAAAATCAAATGTTTTCATGAATTTGTCCCTCGTTTAGATGCCATGACGATTAATTTTGTCCGATAGTTAAAATTGATTCCAAGACAACTAAATCAATTGAATGGGAAACATTAAAAATGGGTACATTTTTTTTAAAGCCAAAGATCGTGTACTCAGGTCGGCGATACATTAAAATCATCGCTCAAAATGGAGCAGATAATTCCATCCCGACGTATTGGGTCAGCCCATAAACAATGCGGTATTTCACACTTCTTTAATTTTTCCCAATTAAAATTTTAAATAACTTGCTTAATCTGAAATATACTCTCTTCCATTGTCATGTCGTTGCAAGTAGTTCATCCGCCTTCTGACTTTGTTCATAAAATAGAAAAAAAAACCACTTTATTTATGGTTTTGGTCATCCCTCTCTAACATGCATCGCGATCAATAAATCGTATATGCACATATTGCATACGTATATAGCCATGCATCAACGTAATTCAAGAAATTAAGAGCGAGCGTGAAAGGTGCAAGAGCTTTTCATTGCCGGTTCGCTTATCCGTCTATTCGTCTCTGCCTACAGTTCTCACCTGCACATGAACATACGTACACACATATGTACAAGTGCATATATGATATAGATGCACCGCTGGAAGAGGGCGAGAGAGCAGGTATGACGCGGCAAGTCGGTAATTAGCCGCCGCATTAAACTCGAGCAGCCAGTCGGATTAAGTACTTTGCTGGAAAAATGCCTAATTGCACGCTCTAGTTCGGTAGCAGAGTGCACAATGGTGAGAACGAGAGATGGATCCTGTCTGGAAGAACTGCTGGAAAAGTTCATTAGACCTGAAAGACCATTACGAATGTACAAATATCACGACACTGTCAAACAAACTACGTAACTCGATACGACCCTAAGCACGTGGGTATGTTTTGTGATCTTTTTTCTCTCGCAAGGAACATCCCTCAGGTGTCGTCCTTCGATTCTGCTGAAACTTAAATATGTTATGAAGCTTTGAAAATTAAGCGACACGTATTTTTTTTATCGCCGGAAAAACTGTTTTAAGGGGTGAAACCAGCCCTCGAAGAATGGCATGTCAAAGGGTAATATTGCAGTTTCACCCACAAGCGGTCGACCGATCGCAATAAAACAAAAACGAAAATCCTTCTAATCCGAAGCGATGAAAAATCCACTAGAGAATTATCGCAAAAAAAAATTAAGGGGTGAATCATCCCTATTCGAGGGCTGGTTTCACCCCTTAAAACCATTTTTTCGTCGATAAAAAAAATACGTGTCGCTTAGTTTTCAATGCTTCATAACATATATAAGTTTCAATAAAATCGAAGAACGTCACCTGAAGGATGTTCCTTGTCGGTGGAAAACTTTGATACATAATTTAACATTTTTTTCGGTTGCATTCGGACTTTTTTTGTCGAACGACATTTTTGTGGATTCTATTCAGCCTACCGAATAGATTTGACATTTATTTTGCGCCGAAACATAATTAATTGGGCGGTAGAGACCAACCGGAGTGTCGAGTAGCGTTGGCCGAGACCAATACTGGGTTGGGTGACCGCTTGGTCCCGCACTACTGGGAGGCAGGTAGTTTTATTCATTTTCCGGATGTAACGGAATCGAAACTGAGAAAAATACAAGTCGTTCCCGCCTGTATCAGCACAGTTTTTCGCAGTTTCCCTGTGCCCTCGTGTACATACGATACTGTAGTGTAGTGGAGTAAACGAGTCGCTGTGGCTGATACTTAGTGAGAGGGAGGCTTCTCTAAAGACCTGGAATTAATGAAGGGACAGGAGCGGGATAAAAGCGAAAAATATTATCGCAAACGTCTGGAAGAGCACACGAAAGGACAGTTAAAAAATCAAGAAAATTAGAACCGTGCACATGGCTTTCTGATTATTTTACTCCGCTGGCAGAATTTTCCCTGTGAGCAAGTCGTTTCTAGGTGGCTTTTGCATAGAGGAAGCTTTGCCAGCGAGGTAAAAAAATGAAGAATATACAAGTTTTTTATTATGATGTTTTTTTCTTCTTCTAAACCAGCACTGTGTATTGTCCCATTCGTGTCAAAAAAATCCAACAATATCACGAAATTTAAGGTACTAAATTCATTATCAAAATTCATTATCTAAAAACTCGACATTCGGAGGATTTGAAATCCAGAAATTTTGCAAAATTTCGTATGAAGATGCTTTTTTTGTTTTACTATTTCGGAAATTGAGAATGTAGTTATCTGAATGCCTTCAGAGTTTCTCTGAAGACTAAATACTGATTATGCTCAGGTTCCAGCATATTCGCGTGGCACGTTGCGTCTGAATAGTTCAACATTTTTTAAAATTATATCGAACATGAAAAATTATACAAAAGTACATACTTTATATTTGTAAAAATTAATTTTGAAATATTTTGGAAAAAAATGTACAAAAGTTTTTGGAAAAAAATGTACAAAAGTTATATCCATAAAAAATGGATATTCCGAGTTTTCATTAAATGCCTTTTCGTAAATTGAAAAAAAATCGGGATTCAATAAAATCAGGATCATTGCATCGATTTTGACGAAACACGTAGAGCATTTTTAGTTTTATAGCTTGAGCCCTTTAGGAGTTGTGTCATTTTGAATTTTTGGATCTGAGCACACACACGTTCATCCTGATATTTTTTTCCAAATATAATTTTCTCACTGTTCCGAACAATTCGATCACTCTGGTATGTCATCCTAATTTTTCTCACGGAAAAACCGCTTTCCTTTTTTAGGAAACGGTAATAACGGAGAGGCTTGATGGAGTTTTCGAATTTTTTGAGAGTTCCTGTAATTCCGAGCGGAGCATTCTGCATGAAAAGCAAATCAAGCAAAGATTCCTCGTGACTTGTGAAGCTCGTCTTTCAACGTTGTTACTGACTGTGAGGGGCTGTGGATTTTCTGCGTTCAGTTCGAGCAAGAGGCTGCCCAGTGGCCACGCGCTTAATTATTATGTAGATGAGTTAATTAGAATTTCTCGTGGCATCGTTGCTCTCAGGTGAGCAAAGGAGGAGGAAAAGAATGTGTAGACTCGCTGGAGGTAACGGGCATTATTCTTTTGTCATTAGTAAAGGTCCTAAAATATAGAGAAGAGCTTGTGGCCTTTTTCATCCAAGGCGTGAGTGCCTGTGCACGAGCAGGCATTAATAATGTGAGTCCTGATGATTCTTTATTAAAAGATGTCCAAATTAGCACACAATTGAAGAGCATCGTGTCCCTCGTCGATAAATGTTAGAACGTAACATTCCTCTTAGGCACAGCTATGTCTGGCAAAAGTTTAATCTCAAAATTTCGAAAAGTTCCACTGCATCTTTTTCGCAATCGAAAAAAAGTATCGAAATGTGGGACACGTAGCACAGTCTCTCGTAAAAAATGCAAATTGCGGTATTTTAACGCCAACTACTGCGGCGATGTTACCGCAAGAGATATCAGCTGCAGTTTAATACACAGTTTTAAATTAGGAATTCTATGCTGTTTTTTTTATTTCGTATGTTCTTTTTCGTACAATTTTATGTTTAATATTTAATTTACAAAATTTATTTTTTGTTCAATTTATGTTTAATATTTTAATTTTAATTATATTTTTTAATTTAATAATACTATGAAATTTTATTCATAAATTTCACGATCAAAATGAATGTTTAATTTTCAACGTTCAATTTTCAATTGAAGCTCTTTCTACCCCACACTTATTACTGACGAAACTTATCACAGGGAAACCATCGAATACCTGTGCCTCTACTGGCGGCTATATATCCAGCTAACAAGGAAAGGTTGCGAAGTCGATCTCTCCGATTTCGATTAAATTTGGCATGCTCGCAGAATGCGCAAAAATAGGCGACACGTATTTTTTTAAATCTGCGGAACCCGATTTTTAAGGGTTGAAACGCACCCTCAAACATTGGGGTGCATTTCGTTTTTCGTCCATAACGTTTTAACGGTACGAGATATGAAAAAATTTCAAATTGCAACAATGTTTATTTTTCCATGTACTATACATTGGAGATGAGCCCGATAACGTTATCGACACCCCTATTTTCAAGGGTGCGTTTCACCCCTTAAAAATCGGGTTCCGCAGATATAAAAAAATACGTGTCGCCTATTTTTACCCATTCTACAAGCATGCCAAATTTCATCGAAATCGGAGAAATCGACCTCGCAACCTTCCCTTGTACGGTCACCCATCCGAGTATCAACATAACAGCTCACCATAAAAAAACTACTGTGCTAAATTGACTACCTTTTTTTCCCTCTCAAACAATTCAGTACAATTTCCGGAAACTTCAAACTCCAATATTTATCGCACATAGTATAGTTTTTTTTTCATTAATCGGTAAGCCGATAAACGCTCCCCAAACTCCGTGTGCTCGCCTTACAAAAAAGCCTCATTCCGCAGCCGTGTGCCGTTCCCGCACAAATCGGTAAAAAATACCGCTGGTATCGGTATATTGGACTCTTTCGGCAAAGGCTCGAAAAAGCCTATCGACATCGATGCTTTCACCTGGTTGAAATTCCGCATCGGTCACCGGAGCGACGCCCCGGCACCCCGAGGTCAGACTTAATTACCTTCCCCCTTATCGGGGCCTTTATCCCAAACGGATGTGGCCACGAGGGCGTTAATAATATCTAATACCATAGTGCGGAGTTCTCCGAGGCAACGACACTCCATAAACTTAGACACACCATAGATCCATCCGATATCGGCTATCGGCACATCTGTCTTTTCGAGGACGGTCTTCAAAAGTAGTTGAAACACATGGGTGATTTTGGTGACAAAAGAGTGCTTGGAATGACGTTCGTACGAAGGTGCCAGGGTTTTTATTTATCCAGGGGTAATTTTGAGAACATTGCGATTTACTTTATGTTGGATATGGGGACACTTGCCTACTATGAGGACGGTTCTCAAAGTCGAATGACTATGAAATCAGCGTTTGCTATATATGCATAGAAAAGGGCCAACCCAAAGAGCGGTATCGTTAACTCGCGTTAAAGTGCCACCTGTACCCGTAACGTTCCGCAACCCCTTTCTTCGAGTATATATATATATATATATATATATATATATATATATATATATATATACACACACACACATATATATATATGTATATATAAGTATATATAGGTATGTATGTGTGTGTGTATATATATACATATATACATATATACATATATACACATATATATATATATATATATATATATATATATATATATATATATATATATATATATATATATATATATATATATATGTATATATAATTTGTATATTACGAGTCTACGTCGCTTTTCCACTCGGCCGACTCACACCCTCGTCGCTTTTACACAGGGTGCAAAAGGGCTTTGCGCGCTTCTGCTTCCGCCACCCTCGACCCTCTTGAACCCGCATAAAATTTTAATCGGCCTAGTAATCTTACCAGACCAGCATCATCCCTCTCTCTCTCCATTCTCTCACCTTTGTCGCTGCTAGGTCTCTCTCTCTCTCTCTCTCTCTCTCTCTCTCTCTCTCTCTCTCTCTACTCCACTGACGACCTCACTTCTTGCCTCCTTCCCATCTTCATGCATCCTCCTTCATTCCCGTCACCTTTTCTCGCTTCCGGGCGTAGCCATTTTCCACCTACCACCTAGACAAGACGAACTCTTTGCCTCGCCGCAGCAGCTAGCCGAGTAACTGTGTACACGTCTATTACAACACCGTGGTGTACTCGGTACACCTGCAAACACACACGCAAGTAAGTCAGCCGCTTCTTTCGGTACAGCTGCGAGGACGCTCGATAAATACGCCACTCGCTGGATATCGGAAACATCAATCATAAATTTATTTACCTGCGATTATATAATCGTGCGGTGATGCAAATGTGCCGAGGATGTGGTCGACAGAGTTTGAATATTTATGGGGGTACTTCGTATTCCATTTAGTGGCGTTTTATTCCTGATCACTTTGCCAATTTGTCTTCGTTATTGGTCATCGTTATTTTTTCATTGATACCATCAATTTAAGGCCTTAGGCCACAGTAACGGGTACAAAATCATGTGCGAATTTAACAGTGAATCACTTTTTCATACCAAAAAATGGTATGAAAAAGTGATTCACTCATAAAATTAATTACACATCTATTTAGTATGAATATCAAGCTGTTGGAAAATGTATATATTTTGTTTCGATGTACAAAATTGCCGACTACTAATATTTTCTTTTGTTATCTTTTTTTTGGCGCTCCGCGGCGGAACATTTAGCATCCAGAATTTTTTACCTAGAACTAAAAACAAACATTCTCGTCAATCTATATTAGAATACCTAGAGAAGTACGTACGGAATTTGAAAAATATTGTTTTATTCAAAAGTTGTAGGTATTTGAACTTAAGAAATTAATTTTCAGTAAAAAATTCCGTCTAACTGCTCATAAACTGCTCATAAAATGAAAAGATTTCGATTTATCAGAAATTCCGTACGTACTTCTCTGCGAAATGCAATTAGGAACAAAATTTTTAAATTTGAAGTAGATCGAGTGAAAATTGTTGAAGTTATTTGTCACGCCAATTGGATAAAAGCTATTTCGAGAAGTTTCGAGTAGTCGGCCATTTCGAACATCGAAAAAAAATTCTAACTCCTCGATATTCATACTAAATAGATGTGTAAATAATTTTATGAGTGAATCACTTTATCATACGAAAAAAATGGTTTAATTTGCACATGATTTCATACCCGTTACTGTGGCCTAAAGCCTTAAAGGATTTCTCAGGCGAGCGTGAATTTTTTTATTTTTCGTAATTGCTTGGTCCGGTTATCGAAGTGAGGTCGTTGACGGATCTGCATAAGCTTAGGGCCCATAAAACAGGTCGGTTCTCTCTAATTTTTTTTATGATGAGAGGATTGCGATGCCGATGTCAGGATTTTACGTACAATTGATACATAGTCATGCCAAGTTTGAGTTTTGTTGTTGAAAAATATTGATAAAGAGGGAATTTGTCAGTATTTAGGCAAAGTGCCGCAGCTGCTGCATGAGCAATGATCGGGGTATAATATTCAAACTTTCGTATGATGGGGTACTTCTTTAAAATTTGGAAAATTACAAAAACCGCTGTAGAAAATAAAATATCGTTTTTAGACAAACAAATTCTTTTTTTAGTCCCGAGTGACCCATTGTATAAACTAGAGGGTCTCTTTTATCCTTATAAATGCATGTTTCGTATTCCAGTCAATAGCATTTTATTCCTGATCACTTTGTCCATTTGTCATCTTTATTGTTCATCATTTTTTTTTCAATGATACCATGAATTGAAACGATTTATCGGAGCACTTTTGTGAATTTTTGTTCATCTTTTTTCGTAATTATTTACTTTTTGTATTAAAGCGAGTTTGTTTGTTTGGGTCTGCATAAGCTTGGGACCCAAAAAACAGGCCAGTGTTCAATATTCTTTTGTGAAGAGACCATTGGCATAACGAGGTCAGGATTTACAAACAATTGATGCACAGTCTTGCCAAGTTTTAATTTTTTTATTGAAAAATATTGATAATTAATGCAGTTATGATTATTTAAATAAAGTGCTGCCGTTGCTGCATGGCCAATCGGTGTAGTTTATTCTGGCGACTCAACGGACCTGCAATAAAAAATAAAAAAATTAACTTTTTATATAACAATCAAACTTTCGTATGACAGTATACAACTTTGAATTTTGACGATTACAAAAAAAAACCCGTAAAAAATGAAAAATAGATTTCCGAAAAAAATGCACTTCCGATTGACCGATTTTAGAAATTAGCGCGGTATTTTTTACACTCTTTTATTTAACTTGCTTCGTTCGTATGTCTGTCTTTCCGGTTCAAAATTTGTAATCCATTTTTCGAGCACTTGCTGGCATCCAATTGAGCTGAAATTTGGCATACCTTTGTGACTTCGGTAACAATGCAATAATATGTTACCATGAAGCTGGTCAGATGATGGAGGTGGGAGGTGGGAAATGCAATTCCTTAATAGCATATACTAGGACAGTCGAGTTTGTGCTCCTTTGTTTTGTTTTCATGAGCACTTTTAATCACGCATGATAACGAGAGTCTGATAATGGTGATGGGAGGTGGAAACTGAAATTTCCCAATGGCAGATGGTAGGACAATCGAGTTTGGGCTCATTAACTTCGTTGACTTGAGCACTATTTATAATTACATTATTATAAAGTTTCTCGCGAAACCTTTATAACCTAAGACAAGGTTTTTGATTACGCTGATGTCTGAAGAGCATGGAGGTCTGGCATGGCGAATAAATAAACAAATTCCAATACTAAAAAGTATGAAATAAAATAAGCGTAAAAGAACTTTTCAAAAACTTTTATTTAAAAGGTACTGTACTAACAAGTAAAAAATAATGTACAGTAAAATTGAAAATCAAAACAGTACATCTACTTGAGGCGTCAAATGTCATGAGTACTGATTATGGTGGTTAAAAAAGATCGATTTTTTTCTCAACGGAAAATTGAAGTATATTAAGAAAAATAAAGTTTTGCAAAATTTGAGGAGTTCTGAACAATTTTTAGTTAGTGCTCAAACGCCTTTTTCATGTTTTTTTTCATGATTATCGGAGTATTAATTTTTTTATCTCGATGCAGAAAATGTTAGTGCGTGATCCAATGTAAGTCTTGATTTAGTTTTTTCTGTAACAATACACAATTTTTGTTGAAATCTTTTTTTTACCATAAACTAAATTTGTATTTGCAGATTAAGAATCAATATATGTAATTTTGTTGTGAAAATTATATCAACCACTTGATGAACAAGATCACGGTGTTTACATCACTGAATGCCTAACAAGTATGCGTGTTTTTTGTTAGCAATATGTTGTTTTGGAGTAAGAAAACAAAGTCATGCAGATTCGAGGGCTACAAACCGCGGCGCTGTTGACGCTACTGCACCTTTGCTTCTTTGACCGTCCGTGAGTTCTTTTCGCGATTCATTTGACTGTTTCTAGTAGTTTCTGTATTGAGGTACGTCACAGTACACGTAAAAATAAAAATGAAAAAAAAAAAAGATCGCAGGTTTGGACGATAGTGAAATTGCCGAAATTTATCTGATTGCGTCGGAAATCGAAGAATTTGTGGAGCAAAAATTACCCACGAATAGCGTAGCATTAAGTCTATTCTTTCACCATCATAATACTCTTAAATTTTCTGTTCGAGAGAGTACATAAAACTTTATCGACAAAATAACTAATGTTTGGAGCGAAACCGGAATAGCAATTTATCAACCTTGCATCAATTTCAAAAGGTTACAAAAATTACGATTGGAGTGGGCAGCACTGAAAAAAAAATATGTACGGTAAAATCAAACTCAATCGTTCAACGACAATCTCTTTCAACATAAGTTGGATAAATGATTTGAATTATATTATTATGATGTCTATTGGAGGGGAAAAAAATTGACGAAAAATCGAAAAAAAAATTAAAACTCGTTTGAGCACTACCCAAGAAAATGTTTAGACCTCTCAAATTTTGTTTGAATAACTTTTTCATAACGTAGTAACATTTTCCGTTGAGTACCATGAAAAAAAAATTATTATTTTTTAAACACCCTAGTACTGATCCTGCTTTAAAATTTCTGAAAAAAAGGATCAAGCTTTTAAAATTTCCATTTCACATTTAAAAAATATCTATGTTTATGTAGCTTTTAAGTACTTGCACCTATGATGAGTCACCAAGGAAGGGACTTTTTTGTAGTCATACTGTTTTGTTTTTTTATTTTACCGAACATTATTTTTTACTTTTTAGTACAGTGGCTTTAAAAAAAATGCTTGCTTTTCAAAAGTTGTTTTACGTTTATTATTTCATCATAATTTTGTTTTTTTTCATAAATCACTAACGAATCGACCACATTTGCAATGGCCTCAGCAACAAAAAATAGTTCGTCTTTGCGTGGGTTAGCCTGTACGCAAAGAAAATCGTTCGAACACAACTGCGATCGTAGCGACTCGATTGGAACGCGACTGATGGAGCCCGAGGGTGTAATTGAAGGCCATTTTGTAGTCGACTTTATTATTCTCCTTTGAAGATTGATAACCGGCGTTGCCCCAGGCTCAGTAATTTTTCTCTCCATCCCAGCAACGTCGATCCCGCAAATATTCCCCGGTTTTCCACGATGTTGAGTCCGCACAGAATTATTTAACGATTTTCCAGACGCGAACCGACAGGCCATCACGCGTCTCGCTGGGAATGCTTATCGACCGATAACGCATACCCACGTTCATGTATTTGCGACCATAAATTCGCTATGAATTGTGAAAATTAAACTGTGCTGCGAAAAAATTACAAACTGGTCGCTTGAAACAATGCACTCGTTTATACACACTAAGAGAACGGAAGAGTTGTATTTTTTTTTTAATTAAGTATTTTCGATTTATAACGACCATTGAATATCAACATCTTGATAAGGAATATTTTTGAGCCGTTATATTCACGTACAGTTGACTATCGGCACGAATCGCGGTTTTCAGGAGGTGGTCCTTAAGGGGGGGGGGGGGGCGATACCGTTAGGCGAGGAAAAAAATGTTGATTTTCATGATTCTTTATTAAAGGAAATTTTTCGTTGGTACGTCGGGTATGTTTTACTTTTGGCGGTTATATGGTATTTTTTATTACTCTGAAAATGGCATCGGTATGGCACGGTCTTCTAAATGAGTTGCGGCGGATGTGATCAGGCGGCGTGACACGTAGCGTCGGCGGAATTAATCTGAAAAAAAACCAAAGAAGATTTTTCTTTCACCAACACTCATACGCAGAATATGAACCAAGAACCGATGAGAAATGTGGGAAATCGATGAAATGGTAAGCTTCGAAACAAAAACATGGAATTTTCCCAAAAAATAGCCTCATTTAGCAATAAAAAAATTCCTTTTTTTATTTTCAAAAACATTTAGGGTCATGATTTAGATAATAAGGTTAAAAAGATTTATACCAAATTTCATCAGAATCGCTCGATAAGTTTTTTAGCTACACGTCACGCCAGTTTTGAAAATGCAGTTGAGAAAACCGTGCCATACCTCCGCCAATTTTAAAGATCGACAATAACAAAAAATACCATGTAACAGCCAGAAGTAGTACAAAAAAATACCATAAGTCCCAAAAATAATGAAGGTATCTTTCCTTAAAAAAAAATTATAAAAATCAGTCAATTTTTTCCTTGCCTTACAGTATCGCCCTCTTAATTTTTTTTTGTCAACGACAGTAATTTTGACGACAGCCCGATCCTTGAAATGAGCTTCACATGGATGTGTTGTGAATGGAAAATAATTGTGAAGATATTAACGCTCACATAATGTAAAGTATGGGTACAATCGGATACTATGAAAGTCGTCCTGTCAGGCGAGTGTCCTCAAAATAATACCCTATATGTATAGAAAATTAATGAACTTGTCGGGAGTGACGGGAGTGAGGAGGATAGCACAAATATTCCTTACAGAATTTTTTTAACGGAGGTTCGTGATAAATCGCAGTCTTAATCATAACAATTAGCGTGTTAATTTTTTTTGCAAACATTAAATTACAGCTTTATATGATATATATAATATATCATATATCATATATTCCTATATAATCTATTGTATATCATATATCATACATTATATATTGTATATTATATATTATATATCATATATTATATATCATATATAATTTTACCCCCATTTATCGTTTGCGAAAAAATTATGACAACAAGCGAATTGTTACAATTCAGAGTGCGATTTATCGTGAACGGTCATGTTAAGAAAAGCTGTAAGAAATGTACGTGCAATCTTCCTCACTCCTACCTTTAGCGTTAAGTTTATTATTTTTTATGAAACCCGGGCGGTTCTTTTTTCGGTGCAAATATTTTCTTGATTATTACTTCTTCGTTTGCGCGCTCTTGGCCACGAGCGTTGGATGTATATAGCTATATATTCACCGAAGAAAATACGTCAGCGGTTGCCTCTATTGTTCGACGTTACTCTCATTCTTTGTCCCCCTTTTCATCTCCCTCTCTTTCTCTCTTTTATGCGGCTTTACTCTCGTCACAGTTGTCGACATATGCGAGAAACCAGGGCGAAGAGGAAAAAGAGTGGATGGAAATGAAAAGAAAAAACAGGTTAACGCGTACCGCGCGTTGCCTTTGGTTCCCGTCGGTTCCACGGGGCGTCTGACCTCACACAGACCGTAGCTACTGCGCTCCGTCGACTTCATCGTTACATACGTCTTTCTAGGGCGTTATAACGGCCGGAATTCATCCGCTCATCCTTATCCACCTTTGCCTACGCGAGGAAGAGGATTAATGAAAGATTTATCCCCCCCCCCCCCTTCAGACCCTCCTTGTTCTTCGCTCCTTCTTACCTCTCTACAAAACGTGGCTGTTTGTCCTGCCTGAGAATTCACCCGCGCGCGGGCGGGAAAAACTGAGAACAGAAGGCACATTAAGGGCTTAGGCCACTCTAGAGGCCCAAAAATAGCCTTTTTGGGGATTTTGTTCAGAAAAACTACAGAATAAATTGAGATTACAAAAAAGGGTGTTTGTCATACATATCAGTGACTGTATACAATAATTTTTTTGAAGCTATTAATTTCAAAATGGCGGCTGTGCAGCGTTTATCTCAAAACTGCATTTTTTAAGTTGGCCGGAAACAAAACTCAGACAATTTTCAACCGATTCACTTGAAATGTTGAATATATCTTGAAAAATACATTATCTAAGGAGGTACGTAGGATTTTTTTATATTCCATAGTTCATTTGTTGTTAACAATTATCTGACGATTTTTTGGGCAAATTTTTCAGTTTTAAAAATTTGCCAAAAAAATCGTCATTTATTTTGTATTTTTTCTGAAAAAAAAACCCAAAAAGCCTATTTTTACGGCTTCTAGAGTGGCCGAACCCCTTAAACTCCGGACCCACAAGGAAAGGTTGCGAGGTAGATCTCTCCGATTTCGATAAAATTTGGCATGCTTGTAAAATGGGTAAAAATAGACGACACGTATTTTTTTTATATCTGCGGAACACGATTTTTAAGGGGGAAAACGCACCCTTGAAATAGGGGTGTTTTCCGTTTTTCATCGATAACGTTATCGTTCGCATCTCCAATGTATAGTACACGAAAAAATAAACGTTGTTGCAATCTGAACTTTTTTAATATGTCGTACCGTTAAAACGCTATCGACGAGAAACGAAAAACACCCCAGTTTTTGAGGGTGCGTTTTAACCGTTTAAAATCGGGTTCCGCAGATGTGAAAAAATACGTGTCGCCTACTTTTACCCATTCTACAAGCATGCCGAGTTTAATCGAAATCGGAGAGATCGACCTTGCAACCTTTCCTTGCTAGTCTCGGAGTAAGCAGGAAACGCAGTTCATTCGTCGACAGTTTACTCACAATATTTCTGATTATGCAGGTGCCTCGTTTCGAGGTCAGCAGTTTCACTTCCGGATGAGATACATCATCACCCTCTTCCACGCATATCCTGTAACTTCCCGTCACTTTTCCGTCACGAACGGCGGGAAAGGTGGGGACGAGAAAAGCCCTAGACCGACGTGAATATTTTTTTACACTGTTTGAATCTGTTTTGCAAATGAAGACAAACGACGGTAACATTGATAAGCATTTATTTTATATCACGTGGATATCAACGACAATCTTCGTCCTAAAAACTCACGAAATGAGAGGCTGGTAAAGTTTTACTGAAATTAAAATTGACCAGATGTTTGAAGCCGTCTGACCACGGTAAAGTTACCCTATGGGGTACCCAACCAAAGGGATCAAAAAAACACACTTCTTGGTCACAAAAGGACGATTTAAAAAAATCAACTATTTTTTTTCAATCTCCCCTATTAAGTAGTTGCAGTAAAGTGAAATACGATGTCTGGTAAAATGAGTTCCCTCAATATTAATATTTAGAGGTTCCTTATCGCGATTTTCTTTTTCCTATGCTAATAACATGGAGAAAACTTTGCTTGCTTCTTTTGAATTTTATAACTCGCCAACGGGTGAAAGTACGACAATGTTCTGAGACACATTTTTGTAGGGAATTGAACGCTCTATGAAAAAGGTCTCTTATTATTTTCGGATTAATCTACTCTTTCGAAAGTTATTCACGGTTGAAGTTAAATTGATAGTAAAATTCATTTTTTTCTCACTTTTCCGAAGAAACTATCAGATTTGTCACAAAATGTCATAGGACGTTTTCAGTAGATCATTTCATTTTCTATAAAATCATGTTATCAAATAATCTAAAAAATTCAATAGTTTAATAGTTAACAGCTTTACAAATTCTTTTTTTTTTAAACCTTACTACTTCTGTAAAATTAATTGATATATTGACCAAAAATGTAAATTAAAAAACGCCATTTTTTAAAGTTATTTATTATCATTTATCTACATTACGAAAAAGTTATTAAGATATTTTTTTATCACGCTCTTATTTAAAATTGAAAAGCTTTTTGTTTTACAAAAAATTATAAATAAAGCGAGTAAAATACTCAGGTGTTCTACCATTTTAATTAACAGGAAACATTAAAAAGTAAATTTGTAAAAATTGGCGCCTCTTATTTATATTTTTTGTTAATATAACGATTAATTTCACGGAAATAGCAACTTTTCTCCAAATAATGAATTTGTAAGACATTATTTTATCGGCAATGAAATGACCTCCCAATAAAGTCCTATGGCATCTGGTGATAAGTCTGATAGTTTCGCTGGAAAAGTGAAAAAGTCTTAAAATTTACGAGAAATTCAACTTTAACCTTGAATAACTTTCAAAAGAGTAGATTTATCATCAAACGATAAAAGACCTTTTTTATAGAGCATCCAATTCCCTAGAAAAATTGACTCGGACATTATTGTACGTTTACCTGTTGGCGAGTTATAAAATTCAAAAGTACCAAGCAAAGTTTTCCCCATGAGAAACCTCCAAATATTAATATTAAGGGCTCATACTTTATCAGGTGTCTTATTTTACCTTACTGCAACTACTGAATACGGAAATTAAAAATAAAACAAAGTCGACTTTTTTAATCACCCTACCGCCCAAGTGGATATCGATCTTTTGCTTATACGAGCCCACCCTAATCCTTTTTGAAAGACATCATTTTTCTCGCTCTCTTATCGCAAGTTTACACAAAGGTGCGCTGTATCCTTACAATTTTCACTGATCAATACTCGAGAAGCCAAACTGCTGCGTGCCAGCACTGCGGAGTACACGTGTCCGTGCTTCATTACTCCAAAAAGCAGTTTATTCCTTGCTAGAGCTATGCACATTGCGGGAATAAATCTGAACGATGAATTGCCAGCTACCAGCAGCTGGAAATATTTCAAATGGAGGCTTCCACATTATGTTGCAGCGACATTTTATACGCGTATAGGTCATCCGAGTATCACGACGTTATCAGCTATCGTTAATCGATTTATCCCAAATTCCATCTACCAATAATCTGCAATGTAATTACAACAGCGTGCCATTGGTTGGCTGTATCGAGCAACGTCGAGGGAGAGTAACATGATAATGTTTTTCAATATACATATATGTATATAGTGTCCGGTATTGCCATCACGTGGACGAGAGAGGTGGTCCTTGCGAAAGATCCTTTGGGCTAACGCAAGCTCGCAGCGTACGCCTGCGTGCGCCAGTTCGTAATTTGAGAGATGGCCGGATGCCTGATGATCGAAGGCTGAAAGGCGGTTAGGGTTTTGCAGCCACCCCTCCGGGACCGAGCGATTTTCCGGTGTGGAAAGGAGGATCGGAAACGCCGTAGGATAGAAAGAATCGCAAGGGTCGGAAGAAGGACCGGGCAGTAATGCTCGTGAATCAGAGTCTCGGTTTGACTGTTCTCTGCACCCTGGATCGGCGATAGCGCTGGGTATGACGGAAACGGATCGAATTTAGGGAAAACCCCTAAGACGGAAAATTACCGATGATAGCGCAGGTTAAAGTGGCAAAAAGTGTTTTTGTCAACTCCAACGGAATTTTGACCAATTTCGAAAAATCAAAAAGTGCACTCGAGCAAATTCAATCTTTACATGTAAAAGAACATGTTCTGACTGATTTATCAACGCCGAGCCCAAACCACTGAAGCTAATTACATAAAATTTGAACCGTAGGTTGCTTTTGTGACGTAAGCGCCCACTTAAGGCGTTACCCCCACTTGTAGCGCAAAAAAGGCCTTTTTCATGATTTTTTTAAAAGAAAACTACAAAACTTTTTTAATCGATCAATATACCATCTTAAAGAACACATCTTGAAGAACTTTCCGTAATTTTTTTATTGAAAAATATTACATTGTTTAGTGGCAAATGGCCGTCAATGAAATAATGTTTTTATATACACGGTTTGCGGTGACCAACATTGCGGCGAAGTGGATCATCTGAAAAAAAATGCGGATGGATTTAGTCAAATATAAGTATAAACTAGTCTTTAATCGAAGGATTTTAAAAAATATTCATTTTTCACAAAATGGCGGACAGTCAAAGTTAATGGTTCGATTTTAACGAAAAAAAGCCCGTTTTTTGGCTATAAAACGGCCATTTTTTTTTCGAAAAAAAATCGAACGATTAAAGACTACATTTTTATGTATTAAATAAGCCTGCAAAATTTCAAGAAGATCGGTTCATTAGTGTTCGAGTAATCTTGGTCACCGACTTCAGACTAGACTTCAGAAAGACTTCAGACTAGCCGGTCGTTTACACAACGGATTCTTCTCTTTCAACGCTCATATCTCAGTCAATTTTGTTCGGATCGACTTGAAATTTTCCGGACATATTCTCAGATACTTATACTTTAAAAAAATGCAATAAAAAAATCGATTTTTTCAAAATCGCAAGTGGGGGTAACCCCTTAAAAGGGATTTTGTGAAATTCGTATCCTAAAAGGGGGAAAATAGGGGATGAAAGTTTGTATAAAAATTCGTCATTTTTAAAGTTAAATGCTCAAAAATTAGTATTTAGCCTTGAGGTTAAAAAATCAAAGAATACATATTTCAGGATTTTTCGAAATTCATCCCTAAGAGGGTTAAATAGGGGATGTAAGTTTGTATGGGAGTTTCGTTATTTTTCAAGTTGAAACCTTGAAAATTGGTATTTGTCATTTCAGTTAAAAATAAAGAAAGACGTGCTTCGGGATTTTTCGAAATTCGCCACCTAAGCGGATTAAATAAGGGATGTAAGTTTGCATGGGAATTTCGTTATTTTTCAAGTTAAAACCTTGAAAATTGGTATTTGTCCTTTCAGTTAAAAATAAAGAAAGACGTATTTCAGGATTTTTCGAAATTCATCCCCTAAGTGGTTTTCATAAGAGATGAAAGTTTGTATGGAAGTCTGTCAGTTTTGAAGTTAGAAATATAAAACTTGGTATTAGAAAAAAGGTATCAGAAACAAAAATGATTTGCTACAGCTTTATTCGAGATTCATCCCCTAAGGGGGTAAAATAGGGGGAAAGGTTTTATGGAAGTATCTCGGTATTGAAGCTGGAAGTATAAAACTTGGTATTTAGGCTTCGGATTAGTAACTGAAATTTCCTGCTTCAGCGTTCTTCATAATTCATTTCTTAAGGGGGTGGAATGTAGAAAGAAATTTTGTATGGAGGTCTGTCAGTTTTGAAGCTAGAAGTATGAAACTTGGTATATGAGCTTGGGCTAAGATGATCAAGTTTCTTATTTCTATTTGGATATTTAATTAATTTGTATTTAATTTGATAACCACGCGAACGAAGTCACGGGCGGAAAGCTAATCACTTATACGAATCAAGCAAGATTCATTACGATCGGTTGAGGAATTGGCTGATTGCGGTAGGATTTACCTCTCGGTGGAAATCGGGCTTGTGGAAAACGGCCCGAAATTGACATTAGCCGTCACCATCGGAAGGGCACCGCAGGCAAGCAAGCAACAGTTAATTCTGTCGGTCCATTCTACACGGCGATGCTCGCCGAGGAAGTGAAAATCGTTTTTCCTCGATAACGTTGAAACTGCTGAGCCGATTTCACTGAGGTTTATCGCCGTTTTTCGTTATGCTTCCAGACTCCACAAGCTGGCTTGATGGGATCCCTCCTAAACGACATCCGGGTATTTGCCGAGCGCACTGCTTTCCACTTCCGTAAAACGACCAGCAAGGCAGACGTTGTTCGCGTCGTTTGCTCAAACTTAAAAAGCTTTGATATAAACCCAACCATAAAGCCAAATCAATCAAAACCACCCCCGAAAGAAAGGGTCGAAAAAATAAGGTTTTGACCAGATGTTGAGTGTTTTTTACCTACAATATGATATGAATGGAAAACGGATCGTGACATTTGACTCGTACTACGAATAATCTCCTCACGGATTCCAGAGATTTTTGCTGTGGCTTAGGGGCGGTCTGGGCAAAGTGAACACCTTGAGCTTTCCGCGATTATTGCGGATAATGTATAATAGAGAAAATTAAAACAACTATCTGAGATTAGTCTTCATCTAGTCAACTTTCGAAACGCGTTAACAATTTTCCTTAATTTTAATTTTCTTAGTTGCCATAAATCAAATAACCGAAAATGTCAAAGTGTTCACTTTGCCCGAGTCCCGGGTAAAGTGAATACGGCATAAGGGCAAAGTGGATAACAACAAAAAAAAATCTTTGGAACGTAAGTTAGGTAAGAAACGTACCAGTATAAGGTAGCGTATGTGAACTCGTACTTTTTGGCTGTTCCTTTGATGGATTTTCCAGCTGTACATAAATTTATAGCTGTTTGCATGACGGCTGCACTCCAAGAACCTTGCGTCGTCTTGTTTTTTGCATTTATTCACCATCTGAGACGAAGTATGCAGATTATTATACATAATGAAGTTCTTTACGGTCACCGGGCAAAGTGAATACGGTATTCACTTTGCCCTATTCGCTTTGCCCCGCGTGGTCGCTCCTTTGGTTATCCCGTTTCAAATCAAACCGATTGCTTTGGGTTTAATTTTCTACGCACTGTATAACGCTACTACATTAACATACATTGTGACCACCCGAAAATAATTTTCTTGTTACTAGCAAAATACTTACCTTGATGAATAAATATTTAAAAAAAAAACACAAATCGTCGTCTCCTGGACGGCGTGTGACACGGCCACTCACCAAAGTAGTTGCCACGCACTGGGCGACGACGGGCGAACGTTGCTATAGTAACGTAGCGATCGGCAAACGCATAATTTGCGAGTGGTGGCGAGTATTCACTTTGCCCGGGATATTCGCTTTACCCGGACTTCCCCTACGTTCATTATAAATGTTAAATTTTCTCATTATGTTACAATAACATAATATAGATTGAAATCCAAAATTTTGACAAGATACACGTTCGTAGAACTTTCGTAAATACCCCTTCGTAATTCCGTGGGGTACCCCCCCCCCCCCTTCCCCCAAGCACCGACCCCATTACTTCGCTATATCACGCGCACAGCTTTCGGGAGGATCTGCATAACAGTTCAACGCGCTCTTATTCTCCATTTTGCGCTACGTGTGCGCTTGCAGAGCTATCGCCCTACAAACGTTATACTCATACGTATATATATAATAACAGTTATACGAGAGTGCACTTGAGCTGCACGTGCTTGCACGGGACTTCTCCCTTCTCCGCGTGACGTCCACACGTATACGTACAGCAGCATCTTCAACGTGGGGAATGCACTTTCACACATACGTACTTGGTTAAATGCTGAGCCCCGAGGCCGTTAAATCTATTAGATTTTACGGTTCTCGTAAAACCCTGGGCATATACTCTCCACTCGCTCTCTCTTTTCTCGCTCGCTCTTATTACACGTCGAGTACTGCGGTCGTAGGGAGTGGGAAATGATCACGACGTCATGCGAGTGGGAAATCATCATGGAAACCACCAACTTAATATCTGTGGAAGTCTTGAATTAAGGGGGTGAAAAAATACCTTTAGGCGAGGAAAAAATTGTTCATTTTCATGATTTTTTTTTTAAGAAAAGATTTCTTCATCATTTTGGTGGATCAGGGTATGTTTTGTTCTTACTTTTGGCGGTTACATGGTATTTCTTCTTTTCTACGTTCCACGGTCTTGTCAATGGGCCGCGGCGGATGTTATCAGACGGCGAGACACGTGGCGTCGGCGGGATTAATCTGAAAAAAAAAACCAACGAACATTTTTCTTTTATTAACACTCATGCGCAGAATATGAGCCAAGAAAAAGTGAGAAATGTTGGAAATCGATGAAATGGTACGCTTTGAAATGAAAGGATTGAATTTACCGAAAAAATGGCTACATTTTGCAATAAAAAATACTTTTTTTCAATTTTCAAAAACATTTAGGGTCATGTTTCGGACAAAATGGTAAGAAAGATTTATAAAAAAAATTCATGAGAATCCGTCGATTAGTTTTTTATCTATACGTCACGCCAGTTTGGAAAATTCAGTTTAGAAGACTGTGTTATCCCTCCATCAATTTCAAAGATTAATACAAAATTGTGGAGAAAACTTTCCTTTAAAAAAAAATCAGCATATTTTTTCCTTGCCTAAAGGTATCTCCCCCTTTAAGGCGGAATATACATTTAGACAGGTAAAAAATAAGCAATACTGACGGATTTTTTTAACCAAGAAATAATGTTTCCACAATTATCAAACTTTAGGTATACTTTAATAGTGTATTTAAGTATACGAAACATTTTTTAAGGGGTTACCCGCACTTTCGATTTTTGAAAAAATCGATTTTTTTTATTGCATTTTTTTGAAGTATAAGTATCCGGGCCCATACTTCTGTATGGGCCCGGAATACATGACTCTATGTAAGTTTACAAAAAAAAAATATCTTCTTCGTGTAAACTGAAATTGAAACTTTAAACGCGTTTTTCTCAAAATGGCATTTCTGAAGTCGGTGACCAAGATTACTCGAACACTAATGAACCGATCTTCTTGAAATTTTGCAGGCTTATTTAATACATAACAATGTAGTCTTTAATCGTTCGATTTTTTCGTTAAAATCGAACCATTAACTTTGACTGTTCGCCATTTTGTGAAAAATGAATATTTTTTTAAATCTTTCGATTAAAGACTAGTTTATACTTATATTTGACTAAAACCATCCGCATTTTTTTTTCAGATGATCCACTTCGCCGCAATGTTGGTCACCGCAAACCGTGTATATAAAAACATTATTTCATTGACGGCCATTTGCCACTAAACAATGTAATATTTTTCAATAAAAAAATCACTGAAAGTTCTTCAAGATGTGTTCTTTAAGATGGTATATTGATCGATTAAAAAAGATTTGTAGTTTTCTTTAAAAAAATTCATGAAAAAGGCCTTTTTTTGCGCTACAAGTGGGGGTAACCCGTTAAAAATTAATTCATCGTCAAAATGGCGGAGCTGTGACAGAGTGTTACAGCAAGGTCGCCGCGGGAGTTGCGAATTGGCGTGCAGTCTAGCTTCCTGTAAACTTCGATTTGCAAAAAAGTTCAAACATTTTTTCAGTTCAAACATGTATAGTTTCTATGTAACGCCAAAATAAAATGAAGAAATCTCAAATTTGAGAAAATGGCACGCGTTTACAAAAAATAATCAACATATCACGCAACATTTTTGTAAAATGTGAATAAAAAAGTCGTTTTTTTTTATTTTTCAAAACATTTTTCGTCAAGTAGAAGGTACCAATATTATCAATATTTCTACCAAGTTTCAACTCAATTGGCTTAATAGTTCTTGAGCAATCCTGCACGCCAATTTCGATAATGCAGTTTTGAGAAAAACGCGTTTGAAGTTCACGCCCGCTCCGAATCCGTGCGGTGAGGCACAGCGTTGACGGGCTGTAACTTGAAGTTTTTCGAATTTCGCTTTGAAACTTTGGGTAAATATTCTACATATATAGTTCTATCGTTTAAATGAAAAAAAATTAATCGATTTTTTTATCGTTGCAAATGCATACCCCGCCTTAATAATTGTGTTGAAAATTCGATCAAGTTCCGCAAAAAGGGAAGGGTGAAAAACAATTTTGGTGTATGTGTACGTATTTTTACAGGGTGACAACTATTAGGTGGCCATGTGTTTTGGAGGGTCTGGCACGGAGGTCTTGCGGCCGGGAAAAATATGCTATTTGATACTATCGCAAGTCCTATTCAAGAAAGAATTCTGTGGATCTCTGGGATGAGTAGTATTTGCCAGAAAAAATCGAGCATTCTGGAAAAAAATTCAATTTCATTTTGAGTGCAGCAGAATGAAGATACTTAAATTCTGAATGTGAAACGCCTCTAAAAAATGTTCTTTTAAATGGAATCGATCTTCAATTATCCACTTTAAAATGTATCGTTGACAATTTTTTCTCGATGATGGGGTACGGTAAAATGATTTTCCACGCGCGTTTCGTATTCGAAGTTTGATTATCTTCATTCCACTGTACTCAAAATGGAATTTTGATTTTTTTTCTACAATGCTCGATTCTTCAAAATACACTGTTTTTTTCGAATAGGGCTTGAAAAAATGTTGAAAATAATATTTTTCTTTCATAATTGTCACTTTATAATTGTTTTATCATTGTCACCCCGTGTATCGGGGAAGTACATTTCGAAGGCGTTAAATCCGTGTAAAGTTGGCTATTAGAACACCCTACTATTTTGAGGATGATCTTTGGAATTTTATAAAAAAACACTTTAAATTCAAGTCAAACAATGCGCTTATAATTATATTTATATTCTAAATCATACAATTATTACATTTATTATAAATACCATTAATAATATAAAGTTACAATGAACGTTAATTACATTGTTGAATAATTGTAAATGTAGTAAAATGAAAAATATTTATTACATAATATCAGGCATGGCGATAATTGAGTACGAGAACTGTACTCGAAGTTGAACGTCTTTGAAAATGTATGCGGGAAAATCGTTATTTGTCCGCATTCAAATACACACCCACACACACATACACACACACACACACAAACAAACCCAAACAAACACACACACACACACACACATGTATATACAGTACCAGTCAAACATTTTCGATCACTCTTGTTGATAGAACATTTTTTTATCACTTTGGATAATTGAAAAACTACATTACAATACCGTAATTCATTTTGTTTCTCATTTGACAGAGATACCATGAAGCTCGGAAAAATGAATGATATAATTCTAATATAACTTTGCAATTATCCAAAGTGATTGAAAACTTTGCAATCATCCAAAGTGATTGAAAACTTTTAACTAGCACTATATATATATAATGAAATTTCACAAATTACATTTTCAGCACAGACACTTTCTCGCCCTCGTACTCGTTATTTGTTCGTTGCCATTTTGTTAGTAATTTCGTGTTTCTAAACGTTTCCATTTCGATCTGTTGAATGCGAGCACGGAGCTTGAGTTGAGAGAATGGACTGTCCTGAATAACATTATGCAAAGTTCATTAAAACGGGTATCTCGGAGATCAAGATCGTCTATGTATCTCGTATACATATTTACATATACGAATAGATATATACGAGTATGTCCGCATACATACGCAAATTATAGTTTAGGTCGTACGATAGTTTTGGCGGGAGACTTGGCCGTATCTGCACTGCTCTGTATAGGGAAACGTGGTCCGGGCCCCTTTAGTTCTCGTACTCGAAGTACCCGAAGTACAGACTTGCTGGGAAAAGGACGATGCCAAGACAAAGGAAGGGGGGACAGGGCATAGAAGTGAGAGGGGGAGAGAGAGAGAGAGAGAGAGAGAGAGAGAGAGAGAGAGAGAGAGAGAGAGAGAGAGAGAGAGAGAGAGAGAGAGAGAGAGAGAGAGAGATGAATAACACTACCACGAGAGTCTCTCATCGTAGAACCACGCCCTGTACCTCGACCCAACTAACCGTCCGAACCGCCAGAGGGTTGAAAACTTTATGCGACACTATACACCAAACGTCTCGGGGTTCAAGCACACCGCATATATTCTACAGCCCTATCATAACTGCGCACCACCCTTTTTGCTGATTCTCTCTCTCTCTCTCTCTCTCTCTCTCTCTCTCTCTCTCTCTCTCTCTCTCTCTCTCTCTCTCTTTTTCGTTAATTTATTTTTTCGTTTCTTCTCTTCGTCTCCCATGTACACCCTCATTCCGCTTTCTTTCTCTCTCTCGTTGCCCGAACTGAAGCCCTCAAGCGTTCGCGAGCTTTAAATTTTCGAAATTTCATTTTGTCCTTCCGCCTCTGGATCGAGCTTCTTCCGAGTTGTTCTTATTTTTGCTCGACAACTCTCTTGTTGGAGTACACCAGTCCAAAAACTTACCGTCACGACTATAAAACGAATTATAGCGACAAGCAATTAAAGCTTTTCATTCGGCACATCTATGAGATCTGTCGGTGCTCGTTTGGATCCCCCCCCCCGGTCGAGTTGAAGTTTTGCACAAACGTTCCTTTTAATATTTTAAGATGACCCCTAAAGGGTTTCTCGGCGACGAGCCATAATTTTCGAGATATTGAATTTTTAATTTTTTTTTAAGGGTAAAGTTTCGAAAACCCTCCACCCTCCGATCGAGCTGAAATGTTGTACAAACTGTCTTTTCAATATTTTAAGGCAACCCCATAAGGGATTTTTGACGACTTGCAATAGTTTTCGAGATATTGCATTTGTAAGTTTTTCGATAATATCTGTATAGTATATGCTACGTCTCCGTTCATACCTAAATATGTTATCGCGCGCTCCGTTTTGTCTAAACAAAAATAACCAAACAAATCCAAACCCAAAAACGCACGGCGCTAAAAAATCCTTGAGGGGTTGTCTTAAAAGCGGTTGTCTTAAAATACTAAAAGGAAGGTTTGTGCAAAATTTCAGCTCGATCGGAGGAGCGGGGGGGGGGGTTGGAACCTCACCTGATCGTTTTGACGAAGTTGTTTTTCTTTAAATTCTACACCATTTCAACGATCTGTCTGTTAGAAAGCTTTTCGCTGATTATAAATATCATAGAGTTTTTTTTCAAAAGCTCAAAGTTGGGAAAGCTAAACACGGAAAACGTCTTTCCATTCCCATGCGACGATTTTTAATACAAATTGAAGGTTAGGAAAGTAATGAATGGTGAATTCGTATTCAGGTGGTAAAAATACATCGATAGGGACTTATAAAAAGTATCAACGATTTGCATTGTTTTTTTTGCATTTTGGGCAAAAATGGGTGGCTTCACGGAATTGCGTGTAATTTTGTTTCTGTCTCGATTTGAAACTTTGCTTTGTACTTATTCTCTTCGTAATCGTTTCCATTTTGAAATGCCGTTGGATTCATCGAGCTTCAATTATTTTTCGTTTTTTGGCAGAGTGTCAAAGCTGGACCATGGATTTGTGTGTATTTATCCATACTCCTTTGCCTCTTTTCAGCCATTTTTCAACGGACTTTCCGGGATAGCTAATTGAGATATCAGGACGAATCCAACGGCATTCTCTCAGTCCACCAAAACCTTTTTTGAAACTCCTGTATTCAATTTGTCACTCAAATGAAACCGATTCCACGGCTGTTTAAAATGTTGGCGTCCCTACAAAAGTGGCCAAAAGGGTTGAGTTTTTTTTCGAAAGCTCAAAATCACTCTAGCTAAATGCGAAAAACGTGTTTTCCTAAAAATTCAACGCTTTACAACAGGAACTTGCATTCTGCCCGCGGTTTCGCTCGCGTAGACTTGTGTCGAATGCTTCTTAAAGAAATGTGCTCCTGAAATGTTTCATTGCGGAACACGTAGAATATGCTTCTTAAAGAAATGTGCTCCTGAAATGTTTCATTGCGGAACACGTAGAATTGTATTGAAGAGCATTTATACTAACAAGGAAAGTTTGCGAAGTCGCTCTCTCCGATGTCGATTAAATTTGGCATGCTTGTAGAATGGGTAAAAATAGGCGACACGTATTTTTTTATATCTGCGAAACCCGATTTTCAAGGGGTGAAACGCACCCTCGAAAACAGGGGTATTTTTTCGCCGATAACCTTATCGTTCTCATCTCCAATGTATAGTATACGAAAAAATAAACATTGTTGCGATTTAAATGTTTTTCACATCTCGTACCTTTAAAACGTTATGGACGAAAAACGAAAAACACCCCAATTCTCGAGGGTGCGTTTCAACCCTTAAAAACCAGGTTGCGCAGATATAAAAAAATACGTGTCGCCTATTTTTACCCATTCTATAAGCATGCCAAATTTAATCGAAATCGGAGAGATCGACCTCGCAACCTTTCTTTGCAAGTTTCAAGTAAATCTTCTGACCAGATTTTTTTATTTTCCATGCAAATTTTGCCACCCCTTTTCTCTTCTTAGGGGTTGAATTTCTAAAAACGCTGAAATACGTGTTTCATTAATTGTGTCAAGAAGCACGAATAGCAAATTTCAAGTAAATCCGACCAGATTTTTAAAAATTTCCATACCAACTTCGCCACCCTTTTTCTTCCCTTAAGGGTTGAACTTTGATAAACGCCGAAATACGTGTTTCATTAATTGCGCCACAGAGCATTAATACCAACTTTCAAGTAAATTCGACCATAAAAATATTATTTTCCATAAAAACTTTGCCACCTCCTTTCACCCCCTTAGGGGTTTAATTTTCCTTCTCAAACGATGTCTCCAATATAAAATCAACACCCTCTCCAAATTTCACGTTTCTACCTTCAGCGGTTTAGTCTGGGCGATGATGAGTCAGTCAATCAGTCAATCAGTCAGTCAGGACATTGCCTTTTATATGGATATAGATCGTGGGTTTGAGAAGCATAATGATAAATTCGTATTCAGGGGATAAAAATATACAAGGACTCATAAAAAATATGAAAAAACGATTTTTTTCGCATTTCAGTTAGAAAAAAAGTGTCTTCGCTCAATACCGCTTGCTCTTTTTATCGTCCAAAACTGAGGGTCCACAAAAGTCATTTAAAAAACTTACCGCAATACACATACAAAAAAAACATACTCACACACACGTGTCTGTATTATTCCACTTTGCAGAGCACCTTCAGAGGACAATTTTTAAATCGTGGATGACATTTCTTAAATATTCTTTAGTTGCATACGTATTTACGTACATAGTCAATAACGCCGCACAGGAAGGGGGAATTTTGCAAGACGGTCGCCAAGTCCTCAGCTCGATAGTTGATAGCTGAGAAGCGCGTACCGGATCTCCATTTTCGAACCCACTCTCTCTCCCGCCCTCTCAGCCGCTCCTCCGTTCCTTCCAGACATCCACTTAATCGAGAGAGGCTCTCTGTTCCTGCCATCTCTCACTCCTCTCTCTCTCTCTCTCTCTCTCTCTCTCTCTTTCTATATATATATATATATATATATATATATGCGTATGTATATCTTCCTCTTGAATTTGCACACAGTAGTAACGGCCGCGCTACGTTGTCAGACGAATTTGTTACTGGCTCGTAGCCCAGCAGCACGCAGTTAGAGGATACTCCTCCAACTCTGAGAGTACCATTAGAGGAGGAACTTCTGGCCCCAAATGGGTTAGGTGGTATAACAAGCAGTGGTGCGAGGGGGGAGGAGGGAGAGGCAACCGAAATGCGTGAATATGTCGAACGCGAGATATATATTAAGAAAATTCCGAGTGTCCGAATGACAGCGACGATGAAAGAGACGAAAAATGACGACTGTTCGCGGCAAACAATGTTCTTTGTATATGCATCCATGTAGGGGGCAAGATTATATTTAACTTTTAATTTTAATAATAATTTTTCATTTTGATTTTCTAAAATTTGAATGTAATTTCTTCAATTTAATGATAAATTTTTTAAATTTTCATTTGAAATTAAATATTCAGTTTTTATTTTTCACTTTTATTTTGATATTAATTACAATTTTCAATTAATCAAATTTAAATATTCCATTTTTATTTGAAATCGTAATTTTCATTTTTATTGTTATATTAATTTCAATTTTCATTTTCATTTTTCATTCCAATTTCTTATTTTCATTTTTTAATATCACCGTTAGGTTAAATGTGAGCATATGTTTGTTTTTTCTGTACGAAATTCTCGTCCGATCGTACTAATAATAGTGTGTAAATGCACTTATCGAGGTAGAAAGATATGATGAGTTCTCCGGCATCTCAACTGGCGTCAGTGAATGGATGGCTCTCCGCCGGCTTAAGGCGTTACCCCCACTTGTAGCACAAAAAAGGCCTTTTTCATGAATTTTTTTAAAGAAAACTACAAAACTTTTTTAATCGATCAATATACCATCTTAAAGAACACATCTTGAAGAATTTTCACTAATTTTTTTATTGAAAAATATTACATTGTTTAGTGGCAAATGGCCGTCAATGAAATAATGTTTTTATATACACGGTTTGCGGTGACCAACATTGCGGCGAAGTGGATCATCTGAAAAAAAAATGCGGATGGATTTAGTCAAATATAAGTATAAACTAGTCTTTAGTCGAAGGATTTTAAAAAATATTCATTTTTCACAAAATGGCGGACATTCAAAATTAATGGTTCTATTTTAACGAAAAAAAACGACCGTTTTTTGGCTATAAAACGGCAATTTTTTTTCGAAAAAAAAAATCGAACGATTAAAGACTACATTTTTATGTATTAAATAAGCCTGCAAAATTTCAAGAAGATCGGTTCATTAGTGTTCGAGTAATCTTGGTCACCGACTTCAGAAATGCCATTTTGAGAAAAACGCGTATAAAGTTTCAATTTCAGTTTACACGAAGAAAATATTTTTTTTGTAAACTTGCATAGAGTCATCTATTCCGGGCATAAAAAAAACTGCACTTCAAATTGCACTTCAAAAAAATGCAATAAAAAAAATCGATTTTTTCAAAATCACAAGTGGGGGTAACCCCGTAATTAGTGTTTTTCTTTTTCCACCCCCACCGTTTTAGAAGTTCGCCGAGCCCGTCGAACTTGCAACAGTTCGTGTTTGCATATCGATTTTCCGGTAATCGCTACTTCGCATTCGATTCGAAAATCGACTCCCGCTCGTGCTACGCCTCGAGCCTTTTTAACTCGAGACGATCCATCTCCTCGCGTACGCAACGGAACTTCATGCCCGCTCGAACATAAATAGTATCGCGACGCGTACAAGCACGTGCGAAGAACGTGTGTTCGAAATCGAACGATTTTTTTTCCTCCCGAAGCAAATTTACCGAACGATATTTCTCGTTTCGACAAATAGACGCGAATTCGACAGCGTCCCCTTTCCCGAATGAATCGAACGACGCATTTTTCTCCTTACAGACTTTTTTATCCACGGAAGATTGCTCTTTTCCACTTTTTTTGTTTTTTTTTATCGGATTTTTGTTTTTTTTTTTCACCAGTGTGTTTTTGAAGAAAGTTTTACGCCAATAAAAATGATTGGTTGCAAAAAGCCGATGTATTATTCGCACGTGTAGACTAGGTATGTATGGGAAAACAAATTCAGGTTGAGGGAAATAAAATCGTCAGATGTTGGGCTGTGTATGTGGGTGTATTGTAGCGGTATACACATGCGAGCCCAATAACCCGAGTGAACACAAAAAGGCAATTAGCACTATGGCGTGGAACGACCGAAACAGACAGGTGGTCCATCCTCTCCCTCGCGCTGTCTTTGTTCATATATACAGGGTGTCCTGGTATAAATTAATAATTCTGCAACTGTCGATAGGTTAGATCATGTCCTACTATATGCTGGAATTTCAGGTCAGTAAAAGTCCCATAATTTTGGAGATTTTGGGTTTTATGTTATTATTTGGAAATAATCATCTGCTTTTGGTTTTTCGCATGCCATTTCTACAAGTGATGTGAATCGACAATAACTAAGCAATCTTTTTAAGTAATTGGCATGATATGCGTAGTATATGTTTTTACACCACAGGCAAAGTCAGATGTTCGAATTGGTTTGTATTAAAATTTTGCATAATATCTTTTTTCATAAAGTTTCCTTAACATTTGAGGTTAAAAAAGAAGAGTCCCAAATAAAACAAATAACCAAGAGTATTTTAAAAAAAACCGGGTAAAAAATGTTATCATTTGTAGAAATGGCATGCGAAAAACCAAAAGCAGATGATTTTTATCTCGAAAACCGTGGGACTTTTACTGAACTGAAATAAAGCAAATAGTAGGACATAATTTGACCTATCGACAGATGCAGGATTATCCATTTATAACAGGACACTCTGTATATGTATGCATATTAGGGTGGCTCAAATTTGAGCTCTATTTTTTTTTCTTTTTCTCACCATCCAATTATCTCCTTTAAAGAAAAAAAAAAATTTCGCGCAATCTGCAAGCGGTCAAAAAATATTTAGAGGTCGCTCAAGCCTCCAAAAAGTTCAAGTTTTCATTAACAAATCGATTTTTTCGTTGATTTCTGACCTATGAATTTTGAGCTTTATCATTTTTAAATTAAGCTGGCGAAAGCTCTTAATTGGCGAAAGCCCGCCAATGAATATTTAGTGATCGCTCAAGAGCTTCGAAATTTCCAATTGTCGCTAATTTTTTTTCTCATCTCACTCATAAATTTAACACTTTGTAGAATTTTCAAAACAATTAACCCTCTTCTTCTTTACAAACGCATTTTTTAATTTACCTCGCACTTTTTACCCGATAAAACGAGGGACCTATAATTTTGTTTACGGACAGGAGCTTGAAACAATTATTTTGTGACAACAATGATTAAAATTCCTGAGTTAGTAGTGTGATGTAACTTTGTAAAATCTGTTTCTAAAGAAAAACGATCAATCGTTTTGCAAATTTTACAAAGCGTTAAATTTATGAGTGAGATAAATAAAAAAAATTGGCGAAAATTAGAAATTTCGAAGCTCTTGAGGCACTAAATATTCATTGACCAGCTAGAGCTTTCGCGAAGTTAATTTAAAAACTATAAAGCATAAAATTCATGGGTGAGAAGTGAACGAAAGAAAATCGATTTTTTAATTGAAAATTTGAATTTTTGGGAGGCTTGAGCGACCTCTAAATATTTTTTTACCGCTCGCAGATTTCGCGACGAATTTTTCTTCTTTAAAAAAGATAATTGGATGATGAGAAACAGGAAAAAAAATTGAGCTAAAATTTGGGCCACCCTAATACATATTTATATAAAAAATGCATTTTGGACCTGTTCTTTTCATGGCATGTTGGCTATCGGCAGATAGCCTTGAGCTCAGTCATCAAAATTTGTTTACACAATAGTTGATTTTAGGCAAAGGACGGTTCTTGAAATGACCTTTATATAAATCCGCAAAGATTTATGGGACGGTGATTTTGAGGACATTGGAGCTTACATAAGGTTGAGTATGAGGCCAACATGTGGGGGTTCCCGAAGTTGAATATCTTTATCATCTTTCCATACACATATATTCATATACTATTCACGTGGGCAATCGTGAATCCCGGAACCTCGTAAAAGTGTACATCCAAAATTGGAGCACGTGGCCGCGCGTACGCGTCCTTCTTGCATTCGCCGACTCGTATACGTGACGCGAGTATGTAGGACAAAAAAAAGGGTGAAAAATATCGTAAATTGGATTTTTTAGGCTTACCTCCGCACGACGGACCGTCCTGGCACGTAGACGCACGAGAAGAGTTTGAAAAATTCCAAAATTTTTGTGATATCGAGGCGTTCCGGTACCGGGACCACATACCTCCCAACAGCCTCGACTGCAGACAACAGATTTTTTAAAGTTATTCGCGCCGCGCATACCGTTCGATACAAAAAAGTTATAAATGCCGGAGGTTCATTATTTTTTTTTCTACACTTGATGAGACATAATGATATCCAGTGAAAGTTCAACTTTGACAATCCATAAGTTGCACGATATCGTTTTGGGGAAAAAAAATAACATTTAGACATTTTTTTCTAAATGGAAATCGATAAAAACGATGATAATAACAATAATCGATGTAATAATTATTATAATCTATAATTTACAATAATAACATAAAAATATAGTCCATATATGATAGTTATACAAATACAATATTTAAGGAGTTAGGCCACTCTAAAGGCCGAAAAAATAGGCTTTTTGGGAATTTTTTTTTCTGAAAAACTACAAAATAAATCGAGATTACAAAAAAGCGTGTTTATCATACATTGACAAATCTTTCACTTACCAAAAATGTGCCTAAAAATCATCGGATAATTGTTAATAACAAATGAACTATGCAATATAAAAACAAATCCTACGTACTTCCATAGACAATGTATTTTCCAAGATATATTCAACATTTCAAGTGAATCGGTTGAAAATTGTCCGAGTTATGTTTCCGGCCAACTAAAAAAATGCAGTTTTGAGATAAACGCTGCACAGCCGCCATTTTGAAATTAATCGCTTCAAAAAAATTATTGTATACAGTCACTGATATGTATGATAAATACCCTTTTTTGTAATCTCGATTTATTTTGTAGATTTTCTGAAAAAAAAAAAAATTCCCAAAAAGCCTATTTTTCGGCCTCTAGAGTGGCCTAAGGCCTTAATAAGAAGAAGAATAATAATATTAATGTTAAGAGAGGGATGGAAAGTGCCCTCACGTTCTATATTCGAAAGCCAAGGGTATTAAAATTCATCAAAGAAGCACCCTTGGGTATCTCGATCTGCCGTAGCTAATTGTCAAAGAAAATCCAGACCGCATTGACCCGTGCGATGTTTTTTGCCTGCGCTTTCTTTCGTTTTTCAAACTTGCGGAACGTGACGGGGACTAAGAAAAATATCAACGTTCATGATGCACCCTGCGCTCGTGGGAGCGTAGTGGAGTGAGAGGGGCGGTGCGGAGCAGTGAGGAAGACAGGGGAAGACAGCGGTGGAAGTTCTGGAGAGTTCGAGGGTGGTTTCTGGGGTAGTCTCGCGGCATCGTGCTCTGAATCGGTAATGTCCTGAAAGAGGCGCGTACGTCCTTAGAAAGCATAGAGGCATCCGGTAAAGTGCCTATACAAGAGAGAGAACACGTCTCGAGTTTGCCGAGACCCACTAAAGTAAACAGATCGGACGAGATGGGGGAGGCAAAATCTTAGTGCTGGAAATGAGATGCTCTCTCGTACGGCTGAGACACGTGCATCGCTCTCGTTTTTTTTTTGGCACCTTGCTCTCTCTCTCGGAAGGGTCTCACTTGCACAATGTTTATCTCTACAACGCTGCATGTCCTTTTTTCAACTGTACAATGACTTATCTCTCATCTGGGCAAACTCGGCAATCCACCAATTGTACAAGAGTCTCAAGTTTGCAATATTGAATCTCTACAACGATCTAGCCTTACGATCATCCCTACAAGGTATTTATTCGGATTTGTATCAACTGCACAACGAGGCATTTGAAATATGCTTCAATTCTACAATGTATAAACTCTACAAGAACTTTGGGGACTCAACGTTCAACTGGGCAATATTGTCAACTCTACAACAGCTGGTATATCAGGTGTATCAATTGAAGAAGAGATATATATGAGCCGATTAACGCCCAAGCGTCAATGTTTGAACAGTTGAGAGAAAAAGGTATTATGGCCGATTTATGGTATTAACTTTGACTTTTGACCCTTCCTAAGGGACGAAAAAGGAGTTTTAACTTGAAAATCTTAAGTTTTCACACATAGTCGCTTGGGCGTTAATAGGCTAATATATATCTCTTCTTCAATTGCTACACCTGATATACCAGCTGTTGTAGAGTTGACCATATTGCCCAGTTGAACGTTGAGTACTCAAAGTTCTTGTAGAGTTGATACATTGTAGAATTAAAGCATATTGCAAATGCCTCGTTGTGCAGTTGATACAAATCCGAATAAATACGTTGTAGGGATGATCGTAAGGCTAGATCGTTGTAGAGATTCAATATTACAAACTTGAGACTCTTGTATAGTTGGTGGATTGCCGAGTTTGCACAGATGAGAGATGGGTCATTGTACAGTTGAAAAAAGGACTTGCAGCGTTGTAGAGATAAACATTGTGCAAGTGAGACCCTTCCTCTCTCTCTCTCTCTCTCTCTCTCTCTCTCTCTCTCTCTCTCTCTCTCTCTCTCTCTTTCTCTCTCTCTCTACAATGAGAGAGAGATTGATCAATTGAGAGAGAGAGATTGACATCATTGTAGAGTAAATATATTCAAGAGTATTCAGTTCAAATTTCAAGTCAATCGGATAATTGTTCTTTGAGTTACAATGTCAGCAAATTTTTTAAATCTTATTTCGAGAAAAACGCGTTTAAAGATTTAACTATCGATTTTTGCAAGATACGATGATATTGATAATGATATTCTTGAAAGTATAACCTGTCGAAAAAGGCACACAAAATCGATTTTTTGAAGGTATCACATTAGCATAGTCCCTCAACGAATGAGAAAGATCGGGGGAGGAAAAATACCGGCCGCAAGACACGAGACTCCTAAAAGCCCATCGACAACGAGAGAGAGGGGGAGAGAGATCGATTGATATTGGCTTGCTCAATAATACCCAGATTACTATTAAAGCTGCAATCTATATTGTTTATTATTTTTATTATTTGCTTGCTTAATAATACCCTTAAATAACAATAATAATTGAATTGGCTAAATACTGCGAAATAATAATAATAATTGAATTGGCTTGCTTTTTAATACTCTGGTTATTATTATCCAGCTGCAATCTATATTGTTTATTATTTTTATTATCTGCAACTACCATCAATAAAATAAGGTATTACAAATAATTTGAAGAATCAACAATATAGAGAACGATACTATACATTCTGGAGCGTTTATTTTTTTCATTGCATAACCGTGAGCAAATTCGGATAATTAAAACTCACTTAAAATGAAAGAAAATCAAAACTACATCACAGACAAAGTCGAAGCCAAAACAATCAACTATGATGGACATAATCATTTTTTTTAAATCGAATTTGTTCATTAACAGGTTACGAATGAACTATAGAAAGGAAACAGTAAAAGATTTGATTATTCGTTGGTTTGAACGGATAACTCTTGAAGTGGCCCCATATACCATTATTTTTAAAAATTATTCGTTGGCATCGCTCAACGAAGGATTTAGTCAGCCCGAGTAATTTATTTAGTGTATATGGATATATGACTAGGGCTATATAATTCATTGCTTTATTTTACCTACCCATATACATCCACATAATATTAATTACTCCCGATGAACTATCGACGCGTCGAACATCAATATTAAATTAACTGTATGACAAATAACAAATACGAACGCTTGTCAATGGGAGATGAAGGCGGAATACCAATGTGACAGGTAAAAAACAACGATTTTTCTTGAATTTTCTCAAAGTACCTATACATATTTGCGAATATGTGAAAAAAAATTCAAGTAAAAATATTGAAAATTGATCAAGTTACAGATGATTTAGTGAGAGCAGGTGCGCAACGATTTACGTATGTTAAAACTTTTAATCGCATTTTTTTTCAAAACGACCTTTTTCGACCTGGCCAGAATCATAACTCTAGCTATATTGTCTGATTATCAATGGAAAAAAAAACAAGATTTCCGTAAATGCAGTACTTAGCTGTCGTTGTTCGTAGCCGTTTTGTTTGTTTGAAATTTAGTATTCTTTGAGCCCCCGCATATAAGCAGAATTTTCGCCAACATTATACTTTTTTACGAACGACTACCGTTTTGTGGTTGAAGAAAACTAGTTTGGAACTACATTTATATGGATTGTAAAATGACATACCTGTTTCCAAATCCCAAAATAAATAATTTAAAAAAATTGGCAAAAATTCCGACAAAATTATACTTTGTTTGAACACCTGCTATTTTGTGATAAAAAAAACTATCTTAGAACTACATTTACATAGATTATAAAACGACATACCTATTTTCCAAATCCCAAATAAATAATCTAGCAGAAAAAAATCGGAAAAAGCGACCTTTGTTCGGCCCGTTACGTGGTGTCCTCCCTTAAGAGGTCTTCTCACTTTAGACGCTAAACAAGGCTATTTTCATGATTTTTTATGGGTTTATATTATGGATGTTGATATAAAAGTTGTTACACTTAATAAATAAGTAAAACAAATTTTTATGTATATATTTATGTAACCCAAACAAACTGTAAACGCATTTTTCTCGAAACATCGTTTTTCGACGCCTTGTTCATAAAATCTTCGAAACTACTGAACCGATCCTTATGGAATTTTAACCCCATATTCTTCACAACTATAACTATAGCGCATATCAAGGATTTTTTTAAATTCTGATATTTACTATTTTGTGCCAAAAACGGTAAAAAAACAAGTTTTTTTTGGTTTTTCGAAAAAAGTCCGCCATTTTGTTATTTTTGCATATATCAAAAATCGTATGATATGCGCTATAGCCATTAACATACTGAATATAAAACCGTTTGATTTTTTCGTCTCGGATGTTCCATCTCCGAGATTTCATCAACAGCGCAGACCTACAATTTTTTTAGGACACTTTTTTAACTACCATTTTCGTCTATAAATAGCGAAAAAGAGTTTTAAGGGGCCAGCGCACTTTGAACATTTCGAAAAATCGAAAGCAAGCAAGACTTGAAGAAATCAACAATGATGAGCAATCAGAAGGGATTTTGCACGGTGCAGGAATTGCCGATTGAGTTTAGGTAAGAGTTTTTCATAGTATAAACTTCAATCGCGTTTTTCTCGAAACAACATTTTCAAAATCTAGCTCCATCGTATCTCTAAAACTAATAAACCGATTCTCTTGAAATTTGAACCACATATTTTAAACATGATTCACAACAAGATGACCCTCGATGGTTTTAAAATTTTGATTTTTACTTTTTTTTTTGCAAAAAACTGCGAAAAAACGCGTTTTTTTAACTTTTTTAATTTTTCATCTGCCATTTTTTTATTTTTTTATAAAACTTTATATCCGAGGGTCATTTCGTAGCTGGTGTCATACTGAATCTAATGGACTTTGATTTTTTTGTTTCGGCAAGCCGTTGCCGAGTTGTGATGGAGCTACCTAGCCCACCTATTTTTGAGGCGTTACGTTAAACTATAGTTTTTGCACTTAAAAATGAATAAATTTTTTTTAAATGTATTTCAAGACTTTATTTATCAAGCCCAACAACTTTTATATTCATATCTTTTATAAAATCCTCAAAAAAATCGCGAAAATAGCCTTTTTTCGTGGCTCCAAAGTGGACTGGCCCCTTAAATGTAACAACTTTTATAACAATATAACTCTCAACTAATTTCGATGATGAAACGAGCAAACAAGTTTCGGTTTGTCCGGCGCAAGCGAGTAATGGTGTAGGCCTTTTTCGAAAGTGGTTGGTGAACGAGGGAAGAAGTGACGCTTAGGGCAAGGGGATTGGGAAAATATGCTGCTGAGCGCGGAAAGGAATGTCTATTTGACGTGTCGTAGTACTCTAAGGGCAGAGAGAGAGCGAGCGAGTGAGAGAGGAGTGGGAGAGGGAGAGAGAGAGAGAGAGAGAGAGAGAGAGAGAGAGAGAGAGAGAGAGAGAGAGAGAGAGACCTCGAGGCTACAGGATCGGGATTGAACAGGGGGCGAGATAGTAGATATATTAGCCGCGAGACACGTTGAGTTTGTGCCAAAAGCCAAGGGGCTCCGTCATCCATATTTACATCGTCCACCGGTATACACATTATAATATTTACTCAATCGTCTCCTCCGTTGCAGCGCGAGTGAAGGATAGTTTACTGTGCGCTTCGAGAAATCCTTTGCCACAAGAGGAGCGTACACAGCATCCCCGACAGTACACATTCCATATACATATACCTATACAATATAACGGCACCTTTGCTCGAGAGCGTATTTTCACGAAGCTTCCCTCGGAATCGAAAATCTATTTCAAACTGATCGATATACGTGAATCATAAATTTGGTAGTCAACGGCCAAGTCAGCCGGTATATTTCGAATTATTTATGGCGAACTTGCCGTGCCCGGTCCGGCCCCGAAAGACAATCGAATTTTACCTTCTAAAGACGCCGAAGACTCCTCGAGCTCCTCTCACTATGAATTATTCATCGACTTCGTAATAATACCGGAAGTAATAACGGGCTTCCTTTCGCCCAATGATAACCCAACTGGAAATTACTTACCACGATTATTTTATCAATTGTTAAAATCGCTAGGCCGCAAAAAAAAACGATTTCGAAAGAAAAGCTGGAAAAGAAATCGGGCTGATAAACAAATGCTACATTAACGGTGAATATGAAAGTTTTCCTTCCACGGACGTATGTACGAATGATTAAAAAGAAAAATTCCCAATCTCGCGGGCACTAGCAATCTTCTATTCCAGAGATGAACCACGACCCGATGCAATATACAATCCGTGAAAAAAAGCGGAAAGCGGAAACGAGCCAGTGTACGAGGAGACGACCCAGTTTTTACGATGATGACTTCCGGTCGGCAGGCTCAGATCTTTTCTCGCCTGAAATCGCGAGTGTTAACGAAAGTGGGTCTTTGTGCTTTTGCTTTCTGTGTATACGCGATATTCTCGGCGTTTCGGGCCACCCTGAGTCTCTTAGAAATGGCGCGCTCCACGGGAAACTTCTCACTACCGGTCGAGAAATCCACGATTATTCATCATTAGCATGCACACACGGGTTGTCGGATCATGAACGCGTCAAATTGACCTGTGAGCTTAACGGATTGTGCCCAGTTGTAACAGTCGAAGACAGCTCATTTTTTGGATTTCTTTTTAGAAAATCTTGATGACAAATTTCTACAAAAATTGTTTTTCAAAAAGTATAATCTGAACAGTGTGATTTTTGTGAAAAAATTGGCATTTTTCGTTCGTCAAATCGAAAGATTGGGTCAGAAAAAATTCTTCAATAAAATGTTATATTTTTACATTTAGAAAAAGCCCTACACATTTCAGTAAGATCGATGCAGTCGTTTTTTTAGATATTTTGCTCACCGATTTTGAAAACGTACTTTCGAGAAAAAAAAGCGTTTAAGGGGCTATACCAGTTTGACACTTTCAAAAAATGTTTTTTGCCTTTTTCGACAGTTTATATTTTCAAGAATATCATTATCATTTATATAATTTATATCAATGTCATTTTATCTTGCAAAAATCGATAGTTAAATCTTTAAGGCGTTTTTCTCGAAATGAGCACGGGTGAACGCTGCAGCTGCGCATCATTCAAGTTTTTATGGGATTTTCTTTCCAGTTTTTCATCCTCCCATATTAACTTCTTATCATTAGTGTGCAAGATTTCATGAAGCATTTCGCGATCGCACTTTCGTAAGCGTGCCACGTACATATTGTACCGGTCGAATGATAAGGTCCCAAAGTTGAACTGCAATTGAGAACGTGATCCAATTAGAAGATTCCCAGGTACGAAGAGATATAGACAGTTCATGGTGGATTTGAGCTCGACTAGAACTTTGCTCGTAATGCGTGAACTTCGAAGGAGGTGTGATGTCGACGTGATAAAGGGCTGCGATTGTCCACATTGTCTCCTTCTCTTCTCTCTCTCTCTCTCTCTCTCTCTCTCTCTCTCTCTCTCTCTCTCTCTCTCTCTCACACACACACACACACACACACCCCCCCTCTGTTCGTGTCACCAGTTACATCGTATTACAACGATATACGACACTCTCACTACGCCGGAATGGCCGAAATAAATCAATAAACCTAATAATAGTGCTAAAATACATTGATATGAATTTATAGTTACGAATACAGCACGTCCGCTCACATGGGACCGAAAGAGCAGTCAAGTCACGTCACGCCACGGATGATACATTGGAATTTTCATAAATATCCAATATCCGTCCTAGGGGAGAGAAAATAACAGTTAATATGTTTGTATTTCGAAGGAACGGAAAAATGTACGAACTGCTCGCTAATGCGTGAATAAATCGCGCTCTCATCACATTCGCTCGACTGGAAGAAAAATTGAAAAAAAAAAAATAAAACAGGGATGGATTTACTTGTCTCTATATCGTAGGTTTATTCACGGCGAACGGGATTTTTATACTTATTTTTCATTTCGCAGCGCTCGGTAACTTTGTCGAAGAAATCCACAACGAGGGCAATATAATTTTCTATTGAATTTATTTCCTATCTTGCACCTCGGCTTAATTATAGTTTAATTAAAATTTGCACTCGTTCCTATCTGTATTTCGCACCTATGTGTGTGTGTGTGTGTGTGTGTGTGTGTGTGTGTGTGTGTGTGTGTGTGTGTGTGTGTGTGTGTGTGTGTGTGTGTGTGTGTGTGTGTGTGTGTGTGTGTGTGTGTGTGTGTGTGTGTGTGTGTGTGTGGGTGTGTGTGTGTGTGTGTGTGTGTGTGTGTGTGTGTGTGTGTGTGTGTGTGTGTGTGTGTGTGTGTGTGTGTGTGTGTGTGTGTGTGTGTGTGTGTGTGTGTGTGTGTGTGTGTGTGTGTGTGTGTGTGTGTGTGTGTGTGTGTGTGTGTGTGTGTGTGTGTGTGTGTGTGTGTGTGTGTGTGTGTGTGTGTGTGTGTGTGCGAGAGAGAGAGAGAGAGAGAGAGAGAGAGAGAGAGAGAGAGCAAACGGCATATTTAACGTTGCGAAAGAGCCGACTGGACCACAAGCAAGTTTGAGAAGTTAATCCCTGCAGACTCTGCCGTACTTTCATATTACCGACGCCCCTGGCTGAGCCTGGAATAAAAGGACGAATTCATTATAACGTGCAGAGGATTTTTCTTTTCCATTTTATTTTCCTCATTTTTGTTCGTTTATTATCGAAATGAATTTCTCGAAATCGATGGGATACTGGAAAACGAATCATATGGAATAGTCTGCACCGAAAAACCTGTTTTGATTTTCACGTGGAGAACGGGAAAAAAATAATCAAAAATAGCAGTGAAGATTTTGAATATAATTTATAGTATTTCCTTACAATGTAATTATAAGGAAAAAAGTTAATTTATTTATTTTCAGCAATAGCCTGTGGTTTTTAAATATTTCTGGAGAGATTTTTCGAAAGTTTTTAAAGAATTTCGTTTCATGGTGTTTCTTTTGCTTCAAAATTGCTGAGGAGTTTTGTTTTGTGACTTTAAAATAAATTGTTTTTTTTTTACGTAAACACAATAACAAACTCCCTTTCGCGTTAAAGATTTTCTAAAGAAGTTTGTTCTGCATTGAAAAAATAACGAAGTACTTTTATTTAAATATTAAATAATTCTTACAACATTTTATTTAAATATTTGAAAATTCTTATACAGTTTTATTTGAATATTCAATAATTCTTACACAACTTTATTTCAATATTCAAAAACTCTTACATAACTTTATTTAAGTATTCGAAAATTCTTACACAATTTTATTCAAATATTCAATAATTCACACGTGATTTTATTTGTTAAATTCTTAACGTTATTTGCTTTCTATTTCAAAGTTCCTGACGAATGTTATCACCTATCCAGAAGTTTCTCGAGCCACTTCGCCTCCCATTGCATTCGAAAATTCTCCAAAATGTGCTTTTCAAGCATCGAAATTATTCCAAAAAATTTGTATCGACAGAAAAGATCGATCGTGCTCAATACAAATGCCAATCGTCGACTCTACAATCCGAATCGATAATTATTCGGACTCACCATGCGTTTTGTGCGTTTCAGATGGCGACGAGAACTTTGCGAACACGAGGTTGGGGCTAGACGTGGGAAGCTGCTGTCTCTGAGCAGTCATGTGGCAGGAGCAATTTCTGATGTGCTGCTGGCTCGCTCTGCTGTCGGCCTCGCAATCTTATTCAGGTACGTTGCCTGATACGCGATACGCATATTTACACATGTTCACTGTCGAATCCAGCCTCGCCACTCCCACGCGAGTGCTGAAGAAGAAGAAAGTAAGATAACGTGCGGAAACAGGAGGCACGAAATGTACTTTTGAGAGCAGACGCGAACGTCAGGTGTGAATAACGTTTGTTGAACTTGCGAGTCGGGCCAAATGTCAAAGAAGAATTTCCGCATTTGAAGTTGGATGTGCTCACACGCGAGAAACATCTTCCCCCTTATTCCTCACTCGGAGTAAACGTTTCAAAATATTTCCTCGCTGCTCACGCAAAAGAAGTGCACACAATGTACAAAAAATTGTCGAAAAAACTTATTTTTGGTAGCACGAAACGTTGCTTTTTTTTATCACGCGACTTTCCGTTTCTTCCTATCACATATGAAAGCAAAAAAGCCTCATATATATATGTGTGCTTTCACACCGAAATGTGGGACAATTTTTGCAACGGAGAGATTTCTCGTCGAGACCCAAGCGTGGAAAGTAAAAGTAGACAAAACGGCTGGGCAGAAGCTTTTTCGTGTAAACTTTTATCTTCCGTTCACACACTCGTAAGTCTGCGCGACTACAGTTGTAGAATTGAGCCGTGCGCGAGTAAATCGATGGTCGAGGAGATTGACAAAAAGTCTTGCTATTTTTTTTTTGTATGCATAGGTGTATAATTTTTTCGTTTATATTCACTTACCGTCGTGGGTATTGCTGCTTGTAGGCCAATTTGTATGTGCATAAATGTATTGAAAACACAATATATATCTGTGTGTGTGTGTGTCTATCTACAATCGTTTATTCACATATGTTTAACTAGTTGAAGTCTTATCTACTTTCAGAAGAACAAAAATCAATCTTTGGTTTTTCCCAAAAATGTTCCGCGATTTCCAAAAATCGATTTTCGAATTGTTTCTTAGCAAAATCATTTTGCACGATTCACAGCAAGTTAGGCTTTTTTAAATTGGTAAAGTATTGTCAAAATCCAAGTGACATATATTTACATAACGATTTTTCAAATAGTTTTAAGCATAAAAATGTCGCACAATCTACAACAAGGAAGGCAATTTTTAAATTGGTCAAATATTGGTAAAATCAAAGTGACATAAATTCACATACCGAGATCTGTACTGCGAAACTGTTTTTAGGGTCAGATCAACTAACATTCTTTTGCCACTCTGCGATCAAATGTTAGCATTTTTCTATAGGAAAAATCCATTGCGATTGCAACTGAAAAGAATCCCTCGAGTGTCCACCTTCGATTTTGTTGAAACTCATATATGACGGATTCTCCGTCAATTCAGCCACTATTTTTCGACCATCTCAGATCTGCCCCATAATTGGTTATATCAAAGTACTACTAAAAGGCATTCTATGTGATTTTTTCAGATTGTTCAATTCAACATTTTAGAAAATGCCGTTATTTTTCCAACTGAATATTTCCCGGAAACTAGAAGTGATACGGAAAAAAATGAAAGTAACTGAAAAGTAACTGAAAATCCGGTAACGCTGATTTTTTTTACCAAAAAAGGGGAAAATTATTTCTTTATTCAAAAACGGCCATTTGTTGGCTGAAAAAATTACAGAGTCTTTCAGTATGTTTGACGATATCGCAAAAAAATCGCCAGAGTGGCACGGATCGACGTTCTAGGGTAAAAAAATTAAACCACACAAATTAATTTTTTTATACCGGAACCTCGCTCCGTGCCACTCTGGTGATTTTTTTGCGATATCGTCAGATATACTGGAACAGTCTGTAATTTTTTTCAGCCAAAAAACGGCTGTTTTTTAATAAAAAAATAATAATTTTCCCCTTTTTTGGTAAAAAATCAGCGTTACCCGAATGTAAATGTTATTTCAAGTCGTCCGCTCGAAAGCTAACACAAAACTACAACTTTTATGCGCAGACATTTTTTTCACTCTTAATATAATTTTCTTCAATACCTCTATAGTAGATTTTTCGTCGCTCTACATTACACGAATTTTAATTTTCATTTTGTTCAGATCGGTGGACTGCTTGTGGACGAAACTGCAAAATCACCCCTTGACATGCCTTTCTTTGAGGGGTGCTTTCCCCGGTAAAAACTTTTTTACGCCAATAAAAAAGTACGTGTCTAAAGTTTTCAATGCCTTATCACATATATGAGTTTCAACAAAATCGAAGGCAGACTAATGATGTTCCATGCGAGATATATGCGAAAAAACCTGGATATTCGAAGGAAAAAAGTACACTAACAATAAGCGAGTATGGAAGAAGCTAGTGACGAATATATTTTGTGCAAACAACCCGAAAGCTTGCATAAACGTCGGCCAAAATGTTGCCCTCGCCCCCCTGGCCCCTCCAGTATCGCGTATGTAATCGATGGTAGATGAGGTCGCGAATCACATACGTGCCAAAGGATTCACACCTTCGGGGATGACCGTCGATTTTTGTCCGACATATAGTCATTGTGGTCACGAGTTGCCGTTAATCGGATGGGGGGGGGGGTGTAATCAGAAATGGAGAGAGAGAGAGAGAGAGAGAGAGAGAGAGAGAGAGAGAGAGAGAGAGAGAGAGAGAGAGATTGATTGATTGATTGATTGATTGATTGATTGATTGATTGATTGATTAATATAATTTAATATACCCCAGTAAACTTTCGGGCAAAGTACCGAAGTACTAAAATAATATAGACAAAATAACAGCAGTAGTAATTACATAAAATAAACCAATGAAACTAAAACAAAAAAAGATAAAATATGCTCTCCGATCGGCAAAAGAAGATCGAGAATGCGACGATGTCACAATTTACATCGATATAAAGTTTATCGTGGATACAGAGGTAAAGTAAAGAATCAAGACTCACATAAGATTTGCTTATGAGTTACGTTTGTGCAGGATTACAATGTAAAGGTCATGCTAATTTTTTCATAAATGATAACCCCGCTGATAGAAAATAATAATAATAATAATAATAATAAAGTGATAACGTAATCTAAGGCGCTAGTGAAATCGACTGCATGCGCACAGTAGAGAGCCATTTACACAGGAAATGTTGGAAATATGGCTCCAAGCAAAAATAAAAAAAATCGTGCACTTAATTCAGAAAAAATCTTAACCTTTAAACTTAAACTTAGCGAGCGACAAAATCATGAACTTAAAAAATTAAGGACTAAACTTCTCATTAACTTAACGTTAGAATTAAGCATGAGACAACCCCGCACCCAGGCCGAGACATGATCACACTCCACACTTCACACTCCACAACTCAATCTCATCGATGACTCGCGGAGGTAGTGTAATTTTTTGATATCTATAAATATTGCGTGTACAACTTAATTCGATCGGTTTTTTGCTTAAAATACGCACTTATTTGAATGATAAATTGAATTAATACATTAATCAAAATATTGTCCATCGCTAGCCACTACATTTCCCCATCTTTCTGGTAATTTATGAATTCCGTCGCGGAAGAAGCGTTCATCTTTTGAAGCCAATAATGAATCGAGCCAATTTTTGATACCCTGTTGTGACGTGAAGCCCATGTAGGATTCGCCAATCGAACCGTAACGGCCAATACTTGGACCAATGTTTGCGGGGCGATGATCAATTACCCAATTGCACGCCAATGCTCGGCTGAGTATTGACTATCCAACATTGGTTTGCCGATATGAGGCCAATGTTCGGCCAAATATGAACTCGCTAATCATTGGCTTGTCGATACGAGGCCGATGTTTGACGAAGTATAGACTCGCCAATAATTGGTTTGCCGATACGCGGCCAATGTTCGGCCAACCATAGACTCGCTAATCATTGGCTTATCAATACGAGGCCGATGTTTGGCGAAGTATAGACTGGCCAATCATTGGTTTGCCAATACGAGGCCAATGTTCGGCCAAGTATAGACTCGTTCATTATTGGTTTATCGATATGAGGCCGATGTTTGACGAAGTATAAACTCGCCAATCATTGGTTTGCCGATACGAGGCCAATGTTCGGCCAAATATAGACTCGCTAATCATTGGCTTATCGATACGAGGTCGATGTTTGGCGAAGTATAGATTCGGCAATCATGTTTTTGCCGATACGAGGCTAATGTTCGACCGAGTAACGCATGTTCGAACCGCAATTCGTATATTGACGATTCATTGTTTCGCGTCGAAGTCATTGAGAGACGAGATAAATACTTTTTACGAGATTGGATGTTATTCTTAACAAATATACTACCAAATCAATGCACTCATTGTTGGCCGATTCTCGAACGAGCTCATACACGATACTCTGCCGATTTTTATGAGACCATCCTACACTGACAGAAAAATTCTATTAATATTAACTAACCGCGTCTATTTATTTATTTTTTATTTGAATTAACTAGATTTTTCGTGAAATCAAATTTTTCCTATTGCATTCCATTATTGCAATTATTCATTTTAAATATATTTATATATTCAAATTAAATTTGAACTAATGAACTATTGGTCTGTCTTTATTGCAACACACATATTAAGGGGTTACCCCCACTTGCGATTTTGAAAAAATCGATTTTTTTTATTGCATTTTTTTTAAGTATACGTATCCGGGCCCATACTTCTGTATGGGCCCGGAATAGACGACTCTATGTAAGATTACAAAAAAAAATATTTTCTTCGTGTAAACTGAAATTGAAACTTAAAACGCGTTTTTCTCAAAATGGCATTTCTGAAGTCGGTGACCAAGATTACTCGAACACTAATGAACCGATCTACTTGAAATTTTGCAGGCTCAATTAATACATAAAAATGTAGTCTTTAATCGTTCAATTTTTTTCGTTAAAATCGAACCATTAACTTTGACTGTCCGCCATTTTGTGAAAAATGAATATTTTTTCAAATCGTTCGATTAAAGACTAGTTTATACTTATATTTGACTAAATCCATCCGCATTTTTTTTCAGATGATCCACTTCGCCGCAATGTTGGTCACCGCAAACCGTGTATATTAAAACATTATTTCATTGACGGCCATTTGCCACTAAACAATCTAATATTTTTCAATAAAAAAATTACTGAAAATTCTTCAAGATGTGTTCTTTAAGATGGTATATTGATCGATTAAAAAAGTTTTGTAGTTTTCTTTTAAAAAATTCATGAAAAAGGCCTTTTTGCGCTGGAAGTAGGGGTAACGCCTTAAAGGGTTGTGGGGATAGAGAGGGTGGAGAGAGAGGAATTATGTGTATATATATATATATATATATATATATATATATATATATATATATATATATATATACTATAGGTTAGGTTTGGAAATTCTATAACATGTCATTCGATAACACTCTCTAATTATCACAATGATATTAACTAATTGATAAAGTTTATGTGATACAAATAATGATGAGAATTCATTTGGTCTCTTATGGCATATCTGCGATTCAAATGTTACGAGCACTCGGTAGCATAGGGTCAGCGTGCTTGGCTATGAGTAGGTAGGTTCAAGGTTCGAGTCCCATATAGGTGAAATATTTTCGTCGAACTAATCGTTTCGAAAGACTAGGTAATGAAGAATTACAATACAAAAATAATTAATTTTTTTTTGCAATGCAGGACCAATTTTGGTGATCTATATCGGGTCACAATTATCCGCCGAGGCTCGGTCGATGATCGGGCCAAGCTCGAGTGCCAATGTTGGCAAGCTCGGCGTCGAGCATCGGCCAATCGTTGGCCACTACCGATCACCCTACATGGGAGCGTATTCCAGTAAAAGCGTTCTGCATCGATCGAAACGAATGGTAGTCGGAAGAGGCAAGGTCTGGGCTATAAGGCGGGTGAGCCAGAATTTCCCACCCGCTATTTTCCTAATAGTTTTTAACCACAATAGCAACGCGAGGCCGAGCGTTGTCATGTTGAAAGATTATGGACTCGTGTCTGGTCGCATATTCTGGACGTTTTTCGGCTATAGCTCGCTTTAAACGGATCAATTGTTGCCTGTAGAAGTCTCCCGTGATGGTCCCACAAGCATTCGGTGGGCTTCAGCTGCACTTTTCTTCCAATTGAAACAGAAAATCAACACTTCCCGCAATTGGTGCTTATTTGGGGCGAAATTCGACATTTTCACCGTAGTAAAAATTAGACTTGATGCGCAAAACTCAAAGGTCTGTAAACGATATTTGGTTAAGAGATGTTGATACTTCATGATACAGCAAAAATCAGCTGTTCCCGTCAACCATTTATAGCACCTAAAGGCATCTTTTGAAAACGGACCGAACTAAGTTGTACACCTAATATATTTTCGAGATTACGTAAATTAAGAAATCTGAATAGCCTTATTTACTGGTTTAGCTTACACCCCGCACTCACACTCGCACGTTGGTCAATTCGCTATTAAACAAGTATTGGTATAATATTTGTTTAAAGACAGCTAGCGAAGGAGGAAGAGAGAGAGAGAGAGAGAGAGAGAGAGAGAGAGAGAGAGAGAGAGAGAGACCAAGTAAAGAGATCGCGGTGGTTGGCTGCCTCGTTTATCAGGTCATCGTCGGCAATAAATTTTTCTCTTGGGTTACAATGCAAGCGGCGAAAGCTGCCATTGCTTCTGTGCAGCTGCCTCCTGGAGCAATGCCAGTGCAGTAACGCTTTTCCTTGTTTTTTTTTCTTGCCAAACTGACTTATAGCCTCGGCGTGCGTGTACGTACGCACACATAGTGGTGCACACCAGGGCGCATACACATTCGGCCGCAAGGGGTGCAATTCGCAGCGCGTCCCCTGGCTAGCTTTGTTCTTAGGAAGCTTCACTTGCGACGCCACGGTTATGCTTCTGTCGCGCGCACCAGACGCCGATTTTACGCTTTCATTCTCCTTGAGAGAGAGAGAGAGAGAGAGAGAGAGAGAGAGAGAGAGAGAGAGAGAGTACTCTGGTTTGACCTCCCTAAAAGATTCAGCAAAATGCAAGGCAGAACATACTTCGTGAAAAGACATTTCGTAGAACTTTGAATAAATCTCTATCTCTCGCTCTTTCGACCTTTATTTTGGTGCCAAATCATCGAACCGCTTCCATCACTATCTCGAATATATTTTACTTTTATTTTTTTATTTTCTGAGTACCAACGTATACTCTTGCGGATTTTTACGTTTGACCCTTCCCAATTGAATCCGTCTCTATTACAGGCCGCCATTTTTCAGTTTGAATAAGGCACATGCGTTTTTTTTACTACATACTTACTACATACGTTTTTCGACACATATTCCGTTGGAGGAGGGAATTAGTTTTGTTCGCGTACATGCGCTATTTAAAATCCTAAACTCCCACTTAACAACCATAACAGAGTCGAATACTTTCCAAGTTCACCACGGTAATGTATGTAGCTTGGGATATTATTAGAAACTTTGAATCACCATCACTTACTCCATTTTTAAACTAGAGAATTTTTTGTTCCGTTGGATTCGACTCGGAATCAGCTGTTTTCTAACAATAAAAACTATGCCTTTCCATTTGAAAAATTGAAAGTTTTTGCAGTATCTCGACTCGTCGTTGTTCCGAGAGCTGCTGCCCTCTTTGAGCGCGCGTCATAATCAGACTTTTGAATCATAATTCCGCAACAGTATGAAATGACAGCAGACCTGGTGGGAACATTTTTTCGTTTAAATATTCAATAGAGTTGGTTTTATTCTCAGGCCGAAAACTTATGTGCACATCTAATACCATCGGATGTCCTCAACAAAACCATATAACTTTTGTGGAAATACTTTTTTGTACGACCTCATCTGTTTAATTTTTTTCATGTTTTTTAAAAAATGAGACACTCTTTGTGTGTATATATATATATATATATATATATAGGGTGTACACTACGCATATCGTGCCAATTACTTTAAAAAGTTGCTTAATTATTGTCGTTTTATATCGTTTGTAGAAATGGCATGCGAAAAACCAAAAGCAGATGATTTAAAAAAAAACCTAGCCCTAAATCTCGGAGACCGTGGGACTTTTACAAAACTGAAATTCCAGCATATAGCAGGACATGGTTTGACCTATAGATATTTGCAGAATTATCCATTCATAACAGAACACCCTGTATATAGTGCATACCTGTATAAGAGCGAATGGATGGAGAAGTTGCACCTGGTGCAGGACTCATGCTTCTCCCAACTATTTGTGTGGCTCGAGATACTTCCCTCTGTTGAGTAGATGAGGAAACTTGGTGCAGTGTACTGCATCGCCCACGCTGACATGACACTTTCCACTGCACCGAGCTTTTTTCGATTACACTCGTGCAGCGATTCGGTTCCCCAAAATCGAGTAGCCGGAGACTTGTCTCGAGAGAATGGCTCCAGCGAAAGGACAAGCTTCCGTGTCCATTCTCAATTCTCTACAGGTCTGTGTTAGCGCAGATGATTGTACGTTAGGGTGGCACAATTTTGAGCTCTATTTTTTCCTCTTTTTCTCACCTTCCAATTATCTTCTTAGGAGAAAAAAAAATATCGCGAAAGCTGTGAGCCGTCAAAAAATATTTAGAGGTCGCTAAAGCCTCCCAAAAATTCAAATTTTTAAATTAAAAAATCGATTTTTTTTCGTCCACTTCTCACCCATGAATTTTAGGCTCTATAATTTTTTAATTAACCTCGCGAAAGCTCTAGCCGGCCAATTAATATTTAGTGGTCGCCCGAGAGCTTCGGAATTTCCAATTTTCGCACATTTTTTTACTTTTCTCACTCATCAATTTGACGCTTTGTAAAATTTTCAAAAGAATTTATTCTTTTTTCTTGAGAAACAGATTTTTCAAATTCACCTTACACTTCTAACCCAAGAATTATAATCTTTGTTCTCATAAAATAATTATTTAAGGCTCTTGTCCGTAAACAAAATTATAGACCGTTTTATTCGTGAAACTGAAATGGCAGCTGTTTTCCGAACATCGTAATGCGTCCCACACTTGGTCTCGTTACTCAAACTGCGGACCAATCGTAGATGTACTCTGTGACGAGCGACGCCATAATACAATAATACATAATAACACATATCGTCTAATTGCTATTAGTTACAAATTATTAAAATAAATTATTTAGAAAACGTAACACTTCGCTGTCTATTTTGTTTTTTTTGCTACAAGGAATTATAGTCCATGCGGGATTTCTTTTTGACGGAAATTCTGAATTTCGAAAGCCTTGAACGACCACTTCATTCATTGGCCGGCTGAAGCTTTCGCGAGGTTAATTAAACAATTATAAAGCATCAAATCTATGGGTGAGAAGTGGACGAAAAAAAATCGACTTTTTAATGAAAATTTGAATTTTTTGGGAGGCTTGAACGATCTCTTAATATTTTTTGACCGCTCGCAGCTTTTGCGACAATTTTTTTTTTCTTTAACGGAAGGGTAGGGGTTTCAGCGTGAAAAAAAAAACACTTTTTTGCGATTTTTTCATCTATATGGGTAGAGTAAATTTATTGAAACCTTTTGTACATGGTTATGTGTCATTTCAAGAACATTCCGTGAAATTTGTACGCGAAAATATCCACAAACAAGCCGGTAACAAAGCTTTTCCAAGAACGCCTTTGGAAAAACACGATTTGCGGCTTTCACTGTATCTCAGCTAGAAATTATCTGAAATCAAGTACCATTAAAATTTAGTCAAAGTATCATCAAATCCTCCTCCCAACGGTCTTTGATAATTTTTTTTTAATTTCTAAATTTTTGGTGGTCATGTTAAGTGAAAAGTGCTATTTTTCACGAAAAATTCCGACATTTTAGGGGTGGACAACCCCCTCAATGTAAAAAAAATCTCAAACTAACCGTTGGGGGGAGGTATTTTATATGTAGAAAGTGTGTACCAAGTTTGAAATAAATCGGTCCTGTAGTTTTCAAATGGCAGTGAACACGGACTTTGAAAATTGATTTCGAGAAAAACGCGTTAGAAGTTTAGAGAAGTCGGAGCTACAGTGCAAGAGGAGCGGGACTAAATAGTCAATAACTTCGAGAGTTTTGCTCCGATTGACTTGAAATTTTGGGATTTTAATCTTGAAATGTTTAACCACGAGAAAAGACAAAAAAATCGATTTTTAAAAAGTGCAAACCCCTACCCTCCCCTTAAAGTAGATAATTGGATGATGAGAATAAGGGAGAAAAAATAGAACTCAAAATTGTGCCACCTTATCATACATGATTTCTTCATCGACTGGACGACACGCTCCCCGAATTCCTCGTCATCATTTTGGCATTCAAGTCCCAGTATGAAAAATCTTGGGTCATCACTTTCGTACGGAACTATAGGTAATGAACATTTTTCACCCCTCTTACAATCCCGCGCAGTGTAAATCATCTTCCGCGCTCCTTTGGCCGTTCATTTTTCAACGCGTCTTCGGAACAGTCGTCCAATGTAATTAAGAATAAAAGGACATTTTTTTCACGAGGGAAAAATATTTTCTTGTAATAAAAGCTCGGGGGTTTCGCCAGCGAGAGTCTCGTGGTGAAGATCGCGGGGGTGGAGAAGATCGCGGGGGTGGAGAAGATCGCGGGGGTGTTTGGCAATATAGCGTGTATTCGTGAAGCTATAAAACGATCGTAAATCCTGATCCTGCGAGAACTCGATGATAATGCCGATAATCCTGGAGAATCCTTCGGTATCGCCGCGATATACTTTTACTCCTTTTTTCCCCGGCTAAAACTTATTGCTCCTTTGCGCCGTACAGTTGAGCCGAATATATGTCTGGCGAATATGTGTGTTCTCGATGTAGATACAGATACAAACACATCTTCTCTTACGAAATTTACCTCCGAGTATGCGCGTATATATTTGAAAAAAAAGAAGCTGAAAAAGGATGTCGATACAAGCGAGCGATTGACGTTGCGATCGGTCTTAGCAAACTTCGCCCCGAGTCTCGTGTCTACTGTCTATAAATTCGCACCAACTACAGGGATGCTTTTCACTGTGGAACTTTACGATCGTGAGCAAAATGAAACGGTTGAGCTTCGCTTCATCGCGAGTACGCAATTTCGTCTTGTCACTGTATGCTCGGGATATACGTAATACATAATATATTGAATATATTAATTACCAATATATTGAAATATATGCGAGAATTGACACTGGCGGATGGGCCGTTGAGCTCCGGTGGTCCTTTGAATTAAGCAGCGTTGTGCATGGCCGGTACTTGGAGTGGTGACCGCTTAGTCGCGCACCGGCTGGCGCATCAGCCAGTCAGCGGAAAGCCAATACTGATGAGACCTTGATGTACATACTTGAGTAAAACGTTTGTGCACGAGAGAATCGGAAGAATATGGGACTGTCCATACTGGTACGGGTTTTCCACAGTTTCCTCGCACGCAAGGCAAATGCGGTATTGTGTTGAAAGTAGGCTAGATTAGCAGAAGGCCAGTAGGGAGCGACAGGAAAGGGTGCAATTGGGAAGGGTAGGAAGTTAAAACCAGTAAGGGTTGCAACTCAGGAAATCTAAACATATATATATATATATATATATATATATATATATATATATATATTTTCTATTAAATATAAATTAAATTAAAAAATAAAATGAATATAAATGAATACAAATTAAATATAAAGTATTTATAGAAAATAAATTTTATCTTTTTTTTTACTCTTTCTGACCATCCAATTATCATCTTTAAGGCGTTACCCCCACTTGTAGCGCAAAAAAAGCCTTTTTTATGAATGTTTTTAAAGAAAACTACAAAACTTTTTTAATCGATCAATATACCATCTTAAAGAACACATCTTGAAGAACTTTCAGTATTTTTTATTGAAAAATATTACATTGTTTAGTGGCAAATGGCCGTCAATGAAATAATGTTTTTATATACACGGTTTGCGGTGACCAACAATGCGGCGAAGTGGACCATCTGAAAAAAAAATGCGGATGGATTTAGTCAAATATAAGTATAAACTAGTCTTTAATCGAAGGATTTTAAAAAATATTCATTTTTCACAAAATGGCGCACAGTCAAAGTTAATGGTTCGATTTTAACGAAAACAACGGCCGTTTTTTGGCTATGAAACGGCCATTTTTTTCGAAAAAAAATCGAACGATTAAAGACTACATTTTTATGTATTAAATAAGCCTGCAAAATTTCAAGAAGATTGGTTCATTAGTGTTCGAGTAATCTTGGTCACCGACTTCACAAATGCCATTTTTAGAAAAACGCGTTTAAAGTTTCAATTTCAGTTTACACGAAGAAAATATTTTTTTTTTGTAAACTTACATAGAGTCATCTATTCCGGGCATCAAAAAAAAACTGCACTTGAAATTGCACTTCAAAAAAATGCAAAAAAAATCGATTTTTTCAAAATCGCAAGGGGGGGTACCCCTTAACGGGTCTACGTAAGCTTGGGGCCCAGACAATAGGTCGATTTTCAATATGTTTTTAATAAGAGTATTGGGATGACGACGTCGAGATTTTACACTCAATTACTACATAGTCTTGCCAAGTTTGAGTTTTTTATCGAAAAAGATTGAAAAGCAATAAAGTTATTATTATCTAATTATAGTGTCGCCGTTGCTGCCCGGCCAGTCGGTGCAGGTTGCCCTAGCAACTAGGGTTATCCGAAATAATAAACAAAAAATGTACTTTCAGTATAACAATAGGACTTCCGTCTCACTGGATAGTTTTTTTTACTTTAAAAATTACGAAAATGCCTCTCCTCTCACCGCGCTACTTCTAAACTCTACGATCGAAAATTCCCACCACTAACTGGCGAGACCACGCTTCAACTCTCCCACGGATACTTAGAGTGAGAATCACGGGCGCGAATTATATCTGCTCTACGCCATCGTATTTTACAATGAAAAGGAAGCTGCGCGCGCAATCGCTCACGGACATTGCAATTTCCGTGTTATCAGCGAGATTCATCAATGAAGAAACTTTTCTCCCGCGATGGCAAGAGTTTCAAAAAGCAAAAAAAGCATCCGGATAATCCTCTCGTGACGATGAAAAATGGTGTATTCGGAGAGCGATCGTCGTAACGAGAATAAAAATTGCCCTGTGCCCTCTTGCGGATGCAATATCGTAATGCATCGGAAAGAAGTAGCTGTGGACTCTGGGTCCCCAAGGAACTGGCAATAGCGAAGTGACAAGTGTGAGACAAAAAGGAAAGGGATGATCGTGACGAAAAAGATGATATAAATTAGAAAAAAATGGTTGAACCACGTTGTTAAAATGGACTAAACAGTATAAAATAATTTCTTCTAGCCCCATACAGATTTATAACCGAATACAGATTCCTAACCCTATACAGATTGTCCTGAAAATTTGTGAGTGCGAATTTTGAATAGCTATGAAAATACCTGTAAGATTTAAAACGAAAAACATGGAAATAAGTGATTGATGCATGAAATAAATAATTGATGCATGAATAGTTCACCTAAGTCACTAATAATTTTATTGCACTGCAAGTGATATGAACTGTTGTGTGCGTTTTTTCAACGACAGCTACTGCCTATACTCCTATCCCTATACTCCATCCATTGCATGCGCCCCACGTTTTTCGTTCTGAATCTTACAAGTATTTGCAAATCTATTGAACATTCACAATCACAAATTTTCAGGACAATCTGGATGAGGTTAGGAATCTGTATGGGGTTATAAATCTGTATGTGGCTAGGAGAAATTATTGTATACTTTTGAGTCCATTTTTAAAAAGTGGTTAAATTTTTTATATTTTTGTATTTAAATAATTTTATTTTCTGCTTTTTAAACTCGTGTGTGTGAAATTTTGCTTCCGCTTCTCTAGGCGTCTCCTTGACGATCGTAGAAATTGTCACTAATGCACTATTCAATATTAATATTATTATTCTTTTTAACAAATCTCTTGTCTTTCACTAAACTATATTTTTTGTTTCTTTATTAATTTTTTTCACATTTTTTTCTCTCTTTTTCTCTTTCGGTGACAGACTTGCCTGACGGTTTATTTATCTGCAATCCAGATCTGAGCTATGTTCAAAGTTTCAAGTCGCTTTGTACCGAACCGACAAACAGGAAACAAGCAAAGCGAGTTAATAGAAACGTGGTAAAAAATAATAATGATAAAATAATAAAATGGATAAAATTGTCAAGCATCTTTTATATTTTTTCGTTCATCGTATGAAAGTGTATGTACTTCGCGTGAATATCGAGAATCTCATGTGTCCGGAGAACAAATATTCCACATTGCAAGCCAAATGTTCTCCCACGCGTTCGAGTGAAAAAGCTCGATGGCTTTACAAGCGTTGAAACTGTCCGACTGGCTGCTCATTTTCTCGGGCAAATTCCCCGCGCCCTCCCTCCAAAACAAGGACGACCGGACAATAAGTTTTCAGTGCCGCGTATAAAAAGCGCTCGGGGCGAATTGCCTGCCGGAATCGTGGAGCGAGTATACTTTATAATTTTGACGAAGATGAAGAGCGGAAGCTAAAGCGCTTTAAATACGACGAGAGTCACGGAGAGGCGAAAAGTAGAGACAATCTCGGTACACGAGTTCATTTGATACAGGGTTGTCCAGCGGAGTGCGAAAACTCCACGCGAATCTCCCTGGTGCTTAATGAAAGCAAGATTTCCGCTCGGAAACGGGAGAACAAGAATAAAAACAGTCACAATCGTCCGAGAGCGCATCAGAGACGCTGCAAAGACGTTTTGCGACTTTTTGTCTTGTACAAGCAGCAGGTGTTTGCAGTGCTAGTTTTATCCCGTATTTCGGCTTTGCATTGACCGAGAGACAGACTCGAATCACGTGATTGTGAAAAAATTCAACGATTGCAGCTTGACAGCGAAAACAGATTGGCCTGATCATAATTGGAGTTTCCACGTCCCAAGCAGATAAGCCTGCTGTGTGGTCAGACAAGGGGCGGGCTCATGAACGAGTGAATTTTTTTAACAGTAGTTTTAATTTTAAACTTAAATATCAAAAAGCAGCTATACTGAATACAATATTCTTCCAAATTTCGAATCGATTTTATTATAGAATTTTTAACAGGAGGTTGGTCTGATCATAATTGGAGTTTCTACTTCCCAAGTAGATATGCCTGATGTGTGGTCAGACAAGGGACGTGATCACGAACGAGTGGATTTTTGTAACAGTAGTTTTATCTTCAAATGAAAATGTCAAGAAGCACCTATACTAAATATAATATTCTTTCAAATTTCGAAACGATTTTTCATTAACGCAAAACATATTTATATTTATATTTATGTATTTCTCTTTTGTTGTAGATATCCACGTCGTTCATGTTTTAATTTCACTTTAGACAAACAAGTGCAATTTGTGAATTTTCGAACAGTAGTTTGGTCTGCTCGTAAGGGAGTTTCCACTCCCGAAGTAGATAAGCCTGATGTGTGGTCAGACAAGGGGCATTCTCACGACCTAGTGGATTTTTTTAACAGTAGTCTTATCTTCAAATCGATTTTAATATAGAATTTTTAACAGGAGGTTGGTCTAATAATAATTGGAGTTTCCACTTTCTAAGTAGATAAGCCTGTTATGTGTTTAGACAGGGGACGTGCTCAAGATCGAGTGGATTTTTCTTACCAGTAGTTTTATTTTCAAATCAAAATATCAAGAAGCACCTACTAAATATAATATTCTTTTAAATTTCGAAACGATTTTTCATTAACGCAAAACAATGTATTTCTCTTTTGCTGTAGATATCCACGACGTACATGTTTTAATTATACTTTAGACAAACACGTGCGATATGTGAATTTTTACAAACAGTATTTGGTCTGATCACCGTTGGAGTTACTACTTTCCAAGTAGAAAAACGTGCTGTGTGGTCAGACAAGAGGCGTGCTCGAGACCGAGTGGATTTTTCTCAACAGTAGTTTCATCTTCAAATGAAAATATCAAGAAGCACCTATACTAAATATAATATTCTTTTAAATTTCGAAACGATTTTTCATTAACGCAAAACGTATTTATGTTTTTTTTTACGTATTTCTGTTTCATTGTAGATATCCACGACGTTCATGTTTTAATTACATTTTGGACAAACAAGTGCGATATGTGAATTTTTTAACAGCAGTTTGGTCTGACCGTAGTGGGAGTTTCCACTTCCCAAGTGGATAAACCTGATGTGTGGTCAGACAAGGGAAGTACTCACGACGAAGTGGATTTTTTTGAGAGTCGTTTCATCTACAAATTGCAATATCAAGAAACACCTATACTAAATAGAATATTCTTTCAAAATTCAAATCGATTTTTCATCAATGCAAAATAGTGTATTTTTCTTCTGCTGTAGATATCCACGACGTGCATGTTCAAATATACATTGGACAGCATTTTACAGTGGTGTCCTCCCTCAAGACGAACATATGCAATATGTGTATAAAGTATGATGAGAATATAAACATTTTAATTAATTAATCAACATAAAATTAATTTTAAATGATTGAATTCAACTGCAATAAAATCCGAAACTTTAGTCTTGTCTGTTGACTTTTTTAATTTAATTTATTTAACGTATACACGCATATGTCAGTACACAATATTTTCGGACGTGGTTAAATGACCAGCTCGTATTGTTATTTAGCAAATTCCGACGTATCTCTATACGCATACGTTTGTCGTCCATTGAGTACAGTTTTTCTCGGGGCTCGCAAGAGTCAGACACACTCCCGAAGAGAGAAGCAAGCGAACGTGGGAGCAAAGGCACAGAGATGAAAAGAAAACTCACGATGGAATATACCATGTTTACCCGCGGGCTAAACTCACAACGAGCTTCATTCACAGACTGACCATTGTACCCTTAATCGAAGTTCCGACGAAATCACGTGGAGCGAAAAAGACAATGTCGAAAGAAATAATACGTTGGTGACGTTTTTGTTTTTGGACACGATGTCGAAAAAACAGAACTTTATAGAGCATACAAAACAGTGTTTCTTTTTGGGAAAAAAGATGAAAAAAAGAAAAGCTCGTTCTCCAATACGTGAACAAAACACACCCGCGTTAGAGGGACGAGATTTGTACTCGCAATAGAATGGAGCTAACTTCGTAACATCGTGTCTTTGCATGATCCTGTTCGTCAACCATTTCCGGTTGTCCTGCAGGAGATTGAATCTCGTCTGCTGGTCAGGCTCCTGAACGTATTAATTAAAATCACTGTTGGATAAAGTTATTGTCAAAGGTAGTTAATTAAGAACGGACGGAAACGATCACCCAGAATTTAATCAGTCACAAAATATAACAGTTTTTCATTCTCAAAGTATTCCCAGAGAATCTTTCTTAACTTATTGTTTTTGTTTCTGATCTTTTTATTATTGACATGACTATCCAACTCATTGATTTCTTTCACGTCTTAATTTTCTAGCTTTTTTATAACCCTCAATATTACTGTCTATCAAGTGTCTACTCTCTACTAGTGGAATCTACGATTTAAAAAAATACTGTCTATCAATCAATATATTTAAAAATTATTCATTAATATTCAATATGAAACTTAGAGAATATTATTCATATTGCCCTATATTAAATATTAATAAATAATATATTTCTATCTATATGCTTATTAATATTCATATAAAATATATTAAGGCCTTAGGCCACTCTAGAGGCTGAAAAAATAGGCTTTTGGGGATTTTTTCAGAAAAACTACAAACTAAATCCAGATTACAAAAATTATTTGACTTATACAATAACTGATTACAATTATCTAACGATTTTTTAGGCAAATTAGTCACTTTCCAAAAATTTGCCTAAAAAATCGCCAGATAATTGTTAATAACAAATGAACTATGAAATATAAAAAAAATCCTACGTACTTCCATAGAGAATGTATTTTTCAAGATATATTCAACATTTCAAGTGAATCGGTTGAAAATTGTCTGAGTTGTGTTTCCGGCCAACTTAAGAAATGTAGTTTTGAAATAAACGCTGCACAGTTTATGCATATGCTGCACAAAAATTATTGTATACAGTCACTGATATGTATGATAAACACCCTTTTCTGTAATCTCGATTTATTTTGTAGTTTTTCTGAAAAAAAAATTCCCAAAAAGCCTATTTTTCGGCCTCTAGAGTGGCCTAACCCCTTAATACTCATACGAATGTGAATAAAAATATATTTAAAATATAGAAAGAAATGTTTATTTTATTAATATTTATTATTGTTAATAGTTATTTATTTCCAAGTATACCCTTGCGGGTTTTCACACTATTAATTACTGTAAATAATATTAGTACTCTAAATTTCATACTGAATATTCAAAAATAATTTTAGAAATATAGTATATTAATTTTAACAAAATATTTTAATATTAATGGGAATACAGATGAAAATACATAATTTATTAACATTTATAATTAAATAATGTAAATAATATGATATAAACTTAAAACAAAAAACTTCATATCATAGTACAAGATATCCACATATTTTATATATTTGGACTTTCTCAGTATTTTTCAAGAACCCTTCCACACATTATTTTTGTTTATAACACTATTATTATTATTGTGATCATTATTCCTGATCTATTATTCACTATTCAATTCGTCTACTTGTCTCTGTAATTTTCTATTTTTTTCTTTCTACCCTCTCTCATTATATCTTCACACATCAACACGAGACGTGTTTTCTCACAGCGCTCGCCGACATTCACTCTGACACTTTCGCTTCACGGTAAGCTGCGACGTGAAGAGTCCTTCGACAAACAAACGCGAGGAGTTCGTTGTAAAAGCAGAGGAAAAAAAGCTCGCACATGAGAAAGGTTAGCGATATTACACGAGTCACCAAAAAGGGTCTCTTGCCCTCGTCGATGATAGCCGACTTGTGGGTCGCGAGTAAACGCGACGGCTGAAAGAAAAAAGTCACGTTTTATCGACGTCAGGCGTTTTTCGGCCTTTTGTGGCTTCTCTCGTTAAACAAGACCGAGAAAATCGGCGCTTTCGCAGCTAGGCGTGTTATTCGTATACAGCGCAACTGCTCGTGGAATTGATAGAGGAGTCATGTTCGTAAGGGGCTTTACGAGGGTGGCTGGAGTAACGTAAACGCGCACGAGTATGTGCTTTCCAGCGGGAAAAATAAAACAAACAAACTAGAACTTGTATAAATATGGATGAGCTTGCGCGAACCTAAATTCCCACTTATCCGTCGCGTAAAATGAAAGAAAAACTTCAGCGAGGAATGTGATCCTGTGCGAGCGTTAGAAAAAGCTCAAAAAATGTTTTTTTTTCGATTGAATACACATATCGAATAGCGCTATTTTTTTCTCGATTATACTTCGAGTGTCGTGTATCGTTTTCCGTAAATGCAATACAAGCGAACAAACATTGAGCGAATCAACGATCCGATTTAACGAGCACGGGCTTTGCATGGAAAACGGAGGTTACTATATTGCTGGCAAAGTTAATTACCAAAGCCCTCCGCCCATTGCACACCCTCTACCTACTTACATTGATCACGGCCGATCGGTTTTAATTAGCACATTACATCGAAGCATTCGTTTTCATATCGGAACTGAATGCGGTACATGTTTGATGCACCACTGAGCAAAGGCCCCCTCATCGATTCCGGCAGGTAAATTGATCTCAATTTTCATTCTCCATCCCTTTCTCTCGATCTCTCTCTGTCTCTCCTCCGCTCGCTGTCCGGGAGAGCAAACATTCAATATTTTCGATCGCATGGGAAAATTCAGCATCTGTTTCATATTTGCTATACGTGTAACGTTGATTAAGAAGATTGGATAATTGCCTTCCCATTAGCGTTCATACCTTCCAATCCGTTCCCGACGACAATGTCCTGATTTCGTAAAAAAATCCGAAATCTCGATGAGCCTCGAAAATTAGACATATAATCCTTCATTTCAAGGTCCTTTCAGCGGGACCGGGTTGAAATTCCGAACTTCGAATGCTCCGACGGATTAAAATTCCGAATTTTAATATTCCGAAATTCAAGATGGGGCCGGGTTGAAATTCTGAACTTTCAATGATCAGAACGCTCAAAACTCCGCAAGAACTTCACACGAAAGATCAAAACTCCCAAAATCTGAACACCGGCAAAATAATTCGGCTGTGGAAGTTTTAAAAGATTCGAAATTTTCAATAAATCGACGAATTCTTTCAAGATTTTTTTTTTTTTATTAAGAAGTGATTTTGCGTCAATTTTAAAATTTGTCAGGACAACGTTATACGTTCTACATAATTTACAGTCAACTGTGTAGACTTTCGCTGGCATGATCTTGACATGGAAGCCGGGTTGAAATTCCGAACTTTGAATGCGCCGACAAATTTCACGGAATGTTCTTGAAATGACACTTAACAATGGACAAAAGGTATCAATAAATTTACTCGATCCATATAGATGAAAAAAATTCGCAAAAAAGTGTTTTTTTTTTCACCCTGAAACCCCTATCCTCCCCGTAAAGTATTTTTATACATACATTTTTTTCTTTAGCCTATTCTATTTATGGCATATTGACTATCAGCAAATCTGGCTATTTCAAATAAGTCCTCAATTGTTTAACATAAACCATCGATTTTGGCGACCGGACGGCTCTTGTAATGACCCATGTATAAAAATGCATAGATTTATCCAACGGTGACGTCGAAGAATTTGGGATCTATATAATTTATGTGGGGTGACATTTGTCCATTTTGGGAACGGTCTGTGAACCCCATGCCTTCAAAATTCCATTTCCATGGATACGTAAAAAGTTCACTTGCGCGTGTTTCATGCATGATATAAAAAACTGAAAAAAGAATCTTTTATCATAGTGCGTTGATCCATTTCTTCCGAGGGATTTCACATACATTGAAAATACTCCGGGGCATATGCGCTTAATTTGACTGAATAGCGAGCTTTGTTTGTCTATCTCGGAGCTCGACGCCACAGGAGTGCGCAAAATAATGAATTCTTTCAAAAAAGCGGAAAATACGCGGTTGATAGGCCATATTCTCTCTCTCTCTCTCTCTCTCTCTCTCTCTCTCTCTCTCTCTCTCTCTCTCTCTCTCTCTCTCTCTCTCTATTTTTTCTCTCGGGGCCACCACTTATTAATAAAAAATGTCCGCACTCGCATACGCGAATGTATTGAAATGTGCACTCCCATCAGGACTGAACCATTCATCACAGAAAAATATCTCTATCGTCGGGTTTTCTTTCACAGGGACATTTTTTTCCACTGAATGAATGGCATGCCCAATTTTTGTTTTTTCTTCGCAATACCCCAGCTTAACAGAGCTTGCAAAATGTTAAATAAATCACGAGCATACAATACGTCGGGCACATGAAATGTGAATCCTATTAAAATTATGATCTCAAAAATATCAAGACGATAATGAGGCTATGATATTAAACGATAATTCGTAATTTATTTCGTACTGAATAAAAGTTTGGGGCCTGGATAGGGTCACGTTATCTTTCGAGCACTCTCGACAATTATTTATCACTGGCTATAGACCCATTACAGAATAGACAGAAGCTTCATTCCAACTTGGATCACGTGCGTCGCATGATAATCGTTAAACAATTGAAATAAAAATAATTCAGCCTCGATACTCGTCTCTGCAGGGGCTCAATAGTTGTTTCATTAATTTTCTCGCAACAGCTACGGGGGCCAGCTGAATTAACGCACGCTTTCTCGTCCATCCACACACGTATATGTACATTACTAAAGTACATAATCTACGTTTTATCGTCAATGTGCAGAGCGAGAATGACCAGCTCGCATCTGTCGATCCCGTCGATCCAATCAGCCTGACTCGATTAGACTAATGACGCTTTCTCTCTCTCTCTCTCTCTCTCTCTCTTTTTCTCTCTCCCCCCCCCCCCAATGTTTCCTCCATCACTAATCACCACGTAGAAGATCAGGTATTGCATGGAAATGTACCCCGTAATTACGATTCCCCCGTGCTCGTGCCGGTGTCACCATACTCTTCTTGACTCTTCACAATTGTTGGGGCGAATTTGAAATTATGACCAATCATTCGATTTTGTATTCTGCACGGAATGTCGAAACTAGAGAGCATAAATCGAAATATACAACGGCGAATCGAAATAAACTTTTCTTTTTCACGTCGAGGCACAATGGTCTCGCAGAAAATATTTTTCGGCATAGATTATTTACAGGATACACGAACATATATATAATAATATATATATACACTGGTGGAATTGATTCTGGACACTTTTCAATTTATTTAATTTGGCATTTATCGATCATTTTTACGTTGTAATCACTCACATTTTATATTCTTACTAAGGTAGGCTTAACTAGGCAAATTTAAAACGTAGATTAACATTTAAAAATCTACTGTGCATACATTTTCTGCGTAAATATTAAAAAAAACAGCTAATTTCCATTGAAAGTTTCCAGAATCAATTCCACTAGTGTATATAAAATAGAAAGTACATTGCAGCGAAATTCACGGTTTATGAGATACTATATTAAATTGAAGTTATTACTGATCATTGAAGTTTATGATGGTAGGGTAGGTAAATTGGAGCGTTTTTGAGAAAATCGGTTAGTGTGACTTCATTTTATACCCAATTCGTTTTGTAATGGGCTTAAATTAAACCTAGATTATCTGGGTAAATGATAGCATTATTGATTTTGCTTCTTGTATGCCCTTAAGGCCTTAGGCCACAGTAACGGGTATAAAATGATGTTCGAATTTAACCATTTTTTTCGTATGAAAAAGTGATTCACTCATAAAATTAATTACACATCTATTTAGTATGAATATCAAGCTGTTAGAAAATATTTTTTTTTTTTTTTCGATGTACAAAATGGCCGACTACTAATATTTTCTTTTGATATCTTTTTTTAGGCGCTCCGCGGCGTGACATTTAGCACCCAGAATTTTTTACCTAGAACAAAAAAACAAAAATCCTCGTCAATCTACATTAGAATACCTAGAGAAGTACATACGGAATTTAAAAAATATTGTTTTATTCAAAAGTTGTAGGTATTTGAATTTAAGAAATGAATTTTCAGTGAAACGTTTCGTTATAACTGCTCATAAACTGCTCATAAAATGAAAAGTTTTCGATTAATCAGAAATTCCGTACTTACTTCTCTGCGAAATGCAATTAGGAACATAACTTTTAAATTTGACGTAAATCGAGTGAAAATTGTTGAAGTTATTTATGACGCCAATTGGAAAAAAGCTGTTTCGAGAAGTTTCGAGTAGTCGGCCATTTTGTACATCGAAAAAATACATATCTATTTTTTCTAACAGCTTGATATTAATACCAAATAGATGTGTAATTAATTTTATGAGTGAATCACTTTTTCGTACGAAAAAAATGGTTAAATTCGCACATGATTTTATACCGGTTACTGTGTCCTAAGGCCATCATTTAGGTAGAAGCTATTTAGAAACCCTCGGAAAGCGTTCCATTTGACCCTGTGCTGGGATCACTCGAAACAGTGCCTGGAGTTAGTTGAAATAAGTGTTTTCAGCTGATTTAACTAATGATTCTACTAAGCCCAGGTAATGTTTATGATGTGTATGAAGTCATACAGTATGTTTGTTGTGAATAAAATATACTTTGAATGAAAATAATCAATTGCTTTTCACTACAGCTTAAGTATCACTGAAGGTATATTCAGGTTCTCCAATATTATTTTATTTTCCGCACGATTTCTTGGCATCTACAAAAAAGAACAAGATTTGAAAAACTTGCTTGCGTATGAAATGTTTTTTCGTGGCCAATAGAAACACGTTTCAATTGATCCCGAACCGTTTGTTTCAACTGCCCCCACACCCTCGCTTCAAATAATTCATCAAACAGCAAAAAACCTAAATGTTGTGGGTAGGTGCTGACCACAATAAACTCAACTATGATATTCATAGTAATGATGATTGTAAACAACGCTAAGGAAGGCACAATAGTTTTGGAGCAATGCGTAATATACTAATAGGTAAAAAACTTACTTTTTGTGTCGAAAAAGCGATGCACGCACTGAGCGACAGGTTCCGATACGCGAAGCCGTCCCTTCCCCCCTCGGGGCCCTGCCGCTGTCACTGACCGTCTTCGACTTATGCAACTTGTTCCATATTACCCATGTTTCTATCGACCCCAGCCTACTCTACTTGCAACGAACGCCCATGATATGACGTTGAACGTTACATCGTTGGAATGCAGCAAAAAACCCTATTCACATTTTTCATCTCCTTACTTTTACCATTATTTAAAATACGTTCAACAAATTTAATGGTACATTATATTGGTATCTTGTTATAGATACATTTAGGCTACATGTGAACAACTCAAACATTTGTTCCTACAATATTAAGGGCTATACCAGTGTGAATGCCGAAAATTTGGGTGATTTTCGGGAATTTAAGAATTCGAAAAATTAAGAATATATTTGGCTATATCTGACCTATATTACATAATTTTTTCATAGAAAAATATTGAGATCCAAGCAACTTGTGCGCTGCGTTCGGAGGCGCAAAAAAAAAGTTCCTTCACTGCTGACATGATTCCGGCCGATTGAGTAGCTGAAACCGAAAATGGAAAAAATCTCGTTAAACTGGAAGGTATTTCCTGTACAAAGACGTAGAATTTTCGAAAAATATCAAAATCTAACAAAATGGCGTACTTATGCAAAAAAAGTCTGTTTTCTTGTCTATAAAATAGTCGTTTTTTTTCAATGCCAAATCGTCAATTCTCATCCAATCAAAAATATCCTACGTCATTGTAGAGTAAATATATTCACGAGTACTCAGTTCAAATTTCAAGTCAATCGGATAATTGCTCTTTGAGTTACAATACCAGCAAATTTGATAAATCTCATTTCGAGAAAAACGCGTTTAAAGATTTAACTATCGATTTTTGCAAGATAAAATGATATTGATATAAATGATATAAATGATAATGATATTCTTGAAAGTATACACTGTCGAAAGAGGCAAAAAAAATCGATTTGCTGAAAGTGTGACACTGGTCCCTTAAAATACTTTCTACAAATTTGATGGTACATTAAATTGGTACTTTGTAATATTTACATTGAGGCTACATGTAACCTACTCAAAAACTTGTTCCTACAATGTTAATTCCAAAATTGTAAATTGAATGAACAAAAAAGTACTTTCTATTGCGTTCAATCGACGCAAACTACGACGCCACAAAAGATGTTATAGTGAAGCTCAAGTTTATTGACGATGCAATAACCGATCTAGAACTTCGGAAAACTTCTAATTTGAACTTTTATCGAAAGTTCCTGGATCCGAATGGAAAGAGAGTATCTTTAACATTCATTGGCAAAACGTTCGAGGCATCATGAAGCGAAACGTGCGGGGCAAAGTTATCCTCGCCATATTGCTCTCGCTTCATACAATCCCTCGTTCGTTCTCTCGATAAAGCTCCCGTCATCTGGAACTATCTCGTCCGTTGTTTTTTTTTTTTTATTGGCCAGTCGGCCGTACCGCGATAGACCCATCGATCTCGTGCGACCCAACAAAATGGCCCCGCAAACTTTTCTCGTTCGGTTACATGTTTGTCTCTTGCAAACCGCGTGAGGGTGGAAAAACGGCGCTCAGTTGGGAAACGCGAGCCGGAGGGTGACTGCATGAAATGCGTGGGTGTGCCAGTAATTTTATGCCCGCCAGTCCCAGGATAGGTTGGCATAATTAGAGAGGTATTTTTTCGGGGATTATCACAAAGCAGTGGCAGCAGCGAAGTACGAGGACGGAGAGTTGGAGGATGTCGACGAACGAGCCAAATTATGTTTTAATGAGGGGAGTCGAGTAGAGAACGGAAACGGACGAGGTTTCTTTTTGCTGGTCCCGCGTAAGCTACACCCGCGGAAATGACATACTTGGAGTTGTTTTTTTTTCGTCTTTTTTTTTTACACTCCTGTTGAGCCCTCGGTCTCCGAGGGCTTTAAGGCCTTGGGCCACTCTAGAGGCCGAAAAAATAGACTTTTTGGAGATTTTTTTCAGAAAAACTACAAAATAAATCGAGATTACAAAAAAGGGTGTTTATCATACATATCAGTGACTATATACAAAAAAATTTTTGAAGCGATTAATTTCAAAATGGCGGCTGTGCAGCGTTTATTTCAAAACTGCATTTTTTAAGTTAGCCGGAAAAATAACTCAGACAATTTTCAACCGATTCACTTGAAATGTTGAGTATATCTTGAAAAATACATTGTCTATGGAAGTAGGTAGGATTTTTTGTTATACTGCATAGTTCATTTGTTATTAACAAATTATCTGACGAGTTTTTAGGCAAATTTTTGGAAAGTGAAAATTTATCGTCAGATAATTGTTAATAACAAATGAACTATGCAATATAAAAAAAACCTACGTACTTCCATAGACAATGTGTTTTTCAAGATATATTCAACATTTCAAGTGAATCGGTTGAAAATTGTCCGACAAGGTTCATCCCTCAGGTGACACCCTTCGATTTTGTTGAAATTTGGATATGTTATAAAGCACCGAAAAGTAAGCGATACGTATTCTTTTCATCGGCGGAAAAACGGTTTTAAGGGCTGAAACGCACCCTCAAAAATGGGGATGTTTTTCGTTTTTCGTCGATAACGTTTTAACAGTACGAGATATTAAAAATTTTCACATTGCAACAATGTTTATTTTTATGTGCACTATACATTGAAGATGCGAACGATAACGCTATCGACGAAAAACGAAAAACACCCCTATTTTCGAGGGTTCATTTCACCCCTTAAAACCGTTTTTTCGCCGATAAAAAAAATCCGTACAGCTTACTTTTCGGTGCTTTATAACATATCCAAATTTCAACAAAATCGAAGGGTGTTACCTGAGGAACGTTTCTTGTGAGTTATGTTTCCGGCCAACTTAAAAAATGCAGTTTTGAGATAAACGCTGCACGGCCGCCATTTTGAAATTAATCGCTTCAATAAAATTATTGTATACAGTCCCTGATATGTACGATAAACACCCTTTTTTGTAATCTCGATTTATTTTGTAGTTTATCTGAAAAAAAATCCCCAAAAAGCCAACTTTTTCGGCCTCTAGAGTGGCCTAACCCCTTAAGAGCGAAGTCAAACGTCCTTGGGGTCTCGAAGCTCAGCTTGTTTGTTTAGCTTGTTCGCAATTCTACTTCGGAAGCCTCTCGAACCAACAGGAACGCGTGGAAGACCGAAGAAGCCTTTGATCAATGGGTTCTTATATCGAACTTACATACATACATGCACACACTTATATATATATATATATATATATATATATATATATATATATATATATATATATATGGGTGTTTACACATGGATATGTGCACTTTTGGACGAGCGGTGCTTGCTCGGTGCTTCCTGACATTGCGTAATACTCGGTACTTGTCAACTTGGTAAGAACGCTCTTGAACGTCTTTGACTGGAGTAATCGGATACCCTTTGCTCAGGTCATCCCTGGCCATTTTATTTCGCTGACTCGCGTAAGCAGCTTTGCCCTGGCCTTGGAACGCCCACCTTGGCGGAAGATGTGGTGCAGGGAAACAGGAGATAGCGGATTCTTGAAGCGGAAATGGAATCGCATCAATGAAGACGAAAAGTATATTATTCTGAGGGAAAGACTGATGAGGGATCAACGTTTCACGAGAAAAAATCGACGAAGTCCAGTAAAAGAGATAAAATCCCAGCACTTTTTAGCGTAGAATATGAATTTTCGACTAAGTAGATGGTTGCGTATTGGAAGTAACAATAAAATGTTGCCCCTCAACTCGCCCCACCCCTAAGAAATAGGGGTTGAAAACATAAAAATCGCCGCATCTCGATAATTAATAGCCCGATCAAAAAATGTTTCAAACAAAAGTTGTTTGGTGTGTCGTCTTCATAAAGCGGCGTATGAATGAGACGATTTTTAGAGTCGTAATTTTGCGTTAAAAGTTCGGTAACTTGGCTTAAAATTTTACCAGAAAAGTGGGATGTATTTTTATTTGATTATAGACGAAAACCAGTTAACGGGGTGTCCCTTTCTGGAAGCCCAATTTGAAGGGTCAGAACGATGAATTTCTTTTTAGCAACACATTGGTTGGAATAAATTAATTTTTCCCAGCATGTTGTACACGTGGTTGTGGTTACAATGTAATTTTTTCGGAAGAAAATATTTCAAAGTATTCGTGGTGCTGCAGTTGGCGTTGCAGTCTTCCAGCGGCGAGGCCCGAAACTGCGGGATCTCTTCCAGGCTAACATCTAATCTAAAACGAAAACAAAAAATGTTCTCTTCAGTTGTATCCAACTGGCTATGGGTTCAAGATCCACTTTTCGAAATTTTGGAAAATACGAAAAATGAAACCTTCTTCAAAGAAAATCTCATTTTTCTCTTGAAAAACAGCATGCTGAAGTCATTGTTATTAACAAATGGTTCATCCAATTCGAAAGTTCGATCGTGAACCATAAATGACTACTGTTTGAACGCCAACTGTGTAAATTTTAGGCAATAGTGTGAAAGTTACTCAAGATATTAATCCCGTCGTGTCAAGATATGTACTTTCGAGATAATCGCGTTTAAAGTTTTGGTACACATTTTACACGATCTTGTAAAATATTGTCGTCTTACCGCTAGTCAGCGATTCCGACACCATATAAGTGTCCTTCCTCATCATCAAGCTCGTGTTGCACACCTAATCTATGCAATTTGATGGCAGTTCAGGCCTCTTTTGAGTGTTCTTATGCTTTGATTCCCGCTTTCGTTACACGCGAATCTTCCATAACTTTCCACACTGTTCCACTAAAATAGGTGTAACTTCGTCAACTTTTAGAATTTCAGGGTCCGGGTGCTCTTAAAATATTCCCGAAAAATCACACTATAACAATATGCAGAAAAACAAAACGATTGTCTAAAGTTTCCGGAGAACGATACCCCTTAATTGTGAAATATTCTAATTCGTAAAAGGAATATCTTAACTCATGAAATTAATTACATATCTATTTAGTATGAATATCAAGCTGTTAGAAAATATATATATATATTTTTTTTCGATGTACAAAATCGCCCACTACTCGAAACTTATCGAAACAGCTTTTTTCCAATTAGCGTGACAAATAACTTCAACAATTTTCACTCGATTTACTTGAAATTTAAAAGTTATGTTCCTAATTGCATTTCGCAGAGAAGTACTTACGGAATTTCTGATTAATCGAAAACTTTTCATTTTATGAGTAGTTTATGAGCAGTGACAACGAAATTTTTCACTGAAAATTCCATTCTCAAGGTAGTACGAGCGCACAATCTTGATTTCTATAGATTTTGGTCAAATTTTAACCATGCATTGTTCATATCATTATGGTTGTTTGAGTAAAATTTCAGAACAGTCGACTATTTGGATTGGGAGATAATGGGTTTTAAGATTGCAACTTTTAACACCGCAGGGTCTTTATTGAAATTTCGACAGAATGATTTTCCGTAAAAAATATTTGTCCCCTATAATAAGGAGACATATGGCAACACCGCAGAAGAGTATTGTTAAATATTTCGAGAAAAAAATACTTATCGTATACCTAAATTTAAAAATGTTGTCATAAAAAAATATTTCCATTATAAATGTTAATATTTTATGTTGTTTATGTTATCTTCATTAACGAATAAAAGTGTTGGTTCATTCATAACTAATTAAAAACTTTGTTCGATTAAAAATTACTTCCAAATAAAAATTTGCGTTGCAGTATTATTTTAAATATGCCGCGCAAACGCACGTCATTGGACACGTGGAACGATGCGGTGTTGCCAGATGTCTTCTTCTTATAAGGGACAAATATTTTTTACGAAAAATTATTCTGTCTAAATTTCAATGCAGACCCTGCAGTGTTAAAAGTTGCAATTTTAAAACCCATTATCTCCCAATCTAAATAATCGACTGTTCTGAAATTTCACTCAAACATGCAGAATGATGTGAATAATGTCTGGTTAAAATTTGAACAAAATTTATCGAAATCAAGATTGGGCGCTCGTACTACCTTAAGTTCAAATACCAACAACTTTTGAATAAAACAATATTTTTTAAATTCCATACGTGCTTCTCTAGGTATTCTAATGTAGATTGTCGAAAATTTTTGTTTTTTGTTCTAGGTAAAAAATTGTGGATGCTAAATGTCACGCCGCGGAGCGCCTAAAAAAAAGATAACAAAAAAAATATTAGTAGTCGGCCATTTTGTACATCGAAAAAAAAATACATATTTTCTATCAGCTTGATATTCATACTAAATAGATGTGTAATTAATTTTATGAGTGAACCGCTTTTTCATACGAAAAAAAATTGTTAAGGGGAGGGTAGGGGTTTTAGCGTTAAAAAAAACACTTTTTTGCGATTTTTTTCATCTATATGGAAAGAGTCAATTTATTGAAACCTTTTGTACATTGTTAAGTGTCATTTCAAGAACATTCCGTGAAATTTGTACGCGAAAATATCCACAAACAAGCCGGTCACAAAGCTTTTCCAAGAACGCCTTTGGAAAAGCACGATTTGCGATGTTCACTGTATCTCAGCTAGAAATTATCTGAAATCAAGTACCATAAAACTTTAGTCAAAGTATCATCAAATCCTCCCCCAACGGTCTTTGATAATTTTTTTTTCTTTTCTAAATTTTTGGTGGTCATGTAAAGTGAAAAGTGCTACTTTTCACGAAAAATTCCGCCATTGTGGGGGTGGAAAACCCGCCCAATGTAAAAAAACTCTCAAACTAACCGTTGGGGGGAGATGTTTTATATGTAGAAAGTGTGTACCAAGTTTGAAATAAATCGGTCATGTAGTTTTCAAATGGCAGTGAACACGGACTTTGAAAAAGTGGTTTCGAGAAAAACGCGCCACCGGCTTGTGGATATTTTCGCGTACAAATTTCACGGAATGTTCTCGAAATGACACTTAACAATGTACAAAAGGTTTCAATAAATGTACTCTATCCATGTAGATGAAAAAAATTCGCAAAAAAGTGTTTTTTTTCACACTGAAACCCCTACCCTCCCCTTAAATTCGCACATGATTTTATACCGGTTACTGTGGCCTAAAGCCTTAAGCATCGCTTCGTGAAAAAAATAGGAGGCGCAACAGTCCTGTCTGATGGTGAAGTTCCACGAGTTCCCTCGCGTGAGGTCTTTCGCCTCTTTTTCCCTTTCCGTCCGTGTGTGTCTTCGCTCAAGTTTCTCGCATCTCCGGCATTTTTTCGGCCCAGCCCCGTCTGACCCGGGAGGCTCAGAGTTCCGCCGCTTTGAGCTGGAGGACAAGCGAGCGAATGAGCGAGATAGGTCGTGCTTGGCAAAGTATGCCTCGGCCTTGGAGGATATCCTCTCAGCTGAGGGTAAAAGCGCAACGTCAGGCCTTTCGCCGAGTGTTTGCTGAGCGCCTGGGCCACGGATCTCGAAAAGCCTACCCCAGTATACGGACGAGGTGCTGCCTAGCCCCTTGAGATAAAGAATACCATGGCGAAGAACCAGTCGGATGTGGACGTGGCCAGTGGGTGAGGAGAAAATACACGTTCGGCTCGAGGTTTTCCCGGAGGTTGCGGTTGCCACTGGTCCGTGTGTATGGACGGTACGATGGGGCGGTGCACGGTAAATGCGAACGATGAACGAAAGGATTCAGAGATCCGCCCCGGCACGAACGTTGCTCGATCTTCCAACGGGAGGAAAGCCAGACGCCCGCTGGATATTCCACCGATTCGTGCAGAAACGAAAAACGGGTCAATTAAAGCTCACGTTCCCGCTGAAAGGAGAGAAACACAAAAGGACGAAGGAACCCCGGAAGGAGAACACGAAGCGAGAAGGAAAAGAATTATGACCCATCCAAAGTGTAGACCTTTCGAGAGGTCATCCGAGATATGCCCTCGAGACGACTCGTCGAGTTGGAAATACGAGATCCGGGAGTACATCGACGGAAGCCCATCCAGCTGATGGTACAACTCACTTCGCAGCATAGTCGTTTCGCGTACGTACACAACGTCCACGTTCACTCCCTTCCTGTATGCGTTTCCTATCATTGATTAAGACTGAGCACGTTTTGAGGGATATCGAATTAACGAATCGCAGTCTGATCAGTCGACTCGGACTGCCTCGACTGTAATCAACGTGGCAATCCAATTTTGCCGGCGTTATTGTTCGTTCGTCTGGAGAAACCGGGTGGATTTGCTTGAGGGGAGGTACCTGAGTGAACGGCGAGAAAAACAGGTCAACTTCGGGAATTTTCATCTCAAAAAGTAATGTTTCGATTGGATCCGGGTTTTTTTTATTGGAAAATATGTATATTGAGGTATGTTTAGGAATTTTTTAAAATAAATTCGTTGACTGGAAGCGATTCAAACGCGATTATCTCGAAACATAGTTTTCAAAGTCGGTGCCAGATGTATCCCGAAAATGGCTTGTCCGATTTTGTCCAAATTTGGATACAATATTCTTCGATAGTTCTTCTCGTTCGCCACGCAGGATTTTTTTGAAATTTTCATTTTTGACGGAATTGCGACCGTTTTAATTCAACATTCGTTTTTCGTTCGCAATTTCCGACGATTTTGGATCGCATACACATTGCATAAAAAAGCAATGGTTCAATCAAATGACAAACCCCTACGTGGCGAACGAGAAAAACTATCGTAGAATATTGTATCCAAATTTGGACAAAATCGGACAAGCCGTTTTCGAGATACATCTGGCACCGACTCTGAAAACTATGTTTCGAGATAATCGCGTTTGAATCGCTTCCAGTCAACGAATTTATTTTAAAAAATCCTAAACATACCTCAATGTACATATTTTCCAATTAAAGAACACCTGGATCCAATCGAAACATTAGTTTTTGAGATAAAAATTCCCGAAGTTTACCTGTTTTTCTCGCCGTTTACTCGGGTACCCCTTAAGAGCTATCGCTTCAGCGAAATCTCGGTACATCGATGATGAGATGCTCTCTTTTCATGTTGTCGAAAAGACAGCAAGATCTCGAGTGTACAGCTGATCTATAAAAGAGTGTCCCGGGGAGCTTGCAGAACCGCTTGTCAGTGCGTCGATGACGAATGAGCCAAAACAACTCTTCCAATTGGTGTACCAACATTCGTACCGGTAACTTCGTCGGTAACTCGGCTTGGCTAAAATGTGGTGGTCGTTCCGCCAGTTAATCCAGATTAATGAGGTCACTTAGATTGGTCATATAGCTGCCTGTTGAGATAAGCCAATATAGCGAGTTTCCGCGGCCAATTAGGTTGGCGAGTCCAACTATCGATACTGTTTCTACTACCTGTATCCAAACTACAAAAGTTGGTAGCCTCAAGCCACTGGATGATCTATGGACAAACTAACCTGACATTGAATGGTCACGGGCAATTTGAGGTATGGATGGAGACCACCCTTTTGTATGCATTCTGTTGGATCTTTTGGCGGATTCAGCTGGCAATGGAGCGGTGATGTTGATCCAATCCTTCATGCCTTGACATCGTATCTGCCAAGCAATCATTGCAGAGTCCCTTTTCATTGTCAGAGCCTGGTCTTTTGCTCGCATGCCAATTTCCCTCGCAATCTGTGAGGAAGAGAGAGAACCGAGGAAGCCCTAGTGGCTCACAAGCCCATCAGGTCTTTACTCAAGCAACGAACAACAGGAAGGGAACACGAGCGAGTTGGTTTAAGGAATGAGAACAAATGGAAGGAAGCGGAAGCAGGTGAGGTCGAACCACAGAGCTCGAACAGCTCCTTGATATGTCAATATGATAATGATTTCCATGTTCGTACCGAGGTTTCGTACGACCGAAGAGCTTATTCCGGCAGCGTGTATAAGATCGAGGTAGCTATGCGAGTACCTACACACGCCATTCCAGCCCCGGTGGTGAGCTGGATAGAACTCTCGCATCCGGCAACCCGGACACGCTCGTGGCTTCGCGTTCGGAATTTTTACAAGTCTTTCTTCCTCCCTCTACCTCTCGCTCCTCTCGCTACCATGTCCTGGGACAAAAATAGTGAACACAGAGAGCGCTGGAGGTGGGAGGGAAGGAGCGCCAGGTAAAAAAGGCCAAGACGGAACTACGTGGGAAGTGACGAAGTTGAGAAAAATCGAAAACTGTGCAAACCATGATGAACACTTCGAGAAGAAGGGACCAGAAGACATCTTTCAAAATGCTATGCTCTTCCCATTTCCAGTGGGGTCTTCTCGACCTCGTCACATACTCTATTTTATCCTCGACTATTTTTCTTTCCTAATTTTGATTACTCTTGTGGCGTACGCGCGAGGAGAAAAATACTCGAGCCAGAGAGCACGGAAAATGTGAGAGCGCGAGAAATGAGGTCTCTGGGTATTCGCATAAACTGTTGGAAAGGTCGTTTTTAAAGACGGACGTCTTCAAGGACTGTCGTAGTAGGAAATTGCCTCTTTAATCGACATTTTATGACCACCAATGTTTTGAAAGACAAAGGTCGAAATTCAAGGATTCGATTGAAAGATAATTTAAGGGCCTACGTCTACCTGGAGGCCCGAAAAAAATTGCCAAATTTCGTTTTTTTTTTCTGGAAAACGGTTGCTGAAAAAAAGGCATTTCATTTAGCATAAAGGTACATATATTAAGAGATTTCAAAAAATCACAAAATAATACAGAAAAATAACAAAAACATAGCCACCGGCAGATAATGAAATTTTTTCTCGCGACGTTTGGCGGTGGACACTCTCCAGCTCAAACGGTCCATCTGAGACCTGAAAACCAAACGGGTTATTCAAGTTAACAATAAATACGAGTCGTTGACGATTGTCGGTTTTTTGAATCTTTTTTTTAACCACATGGCGATGACTTGAAACTCGAGCATGGGAAATCTATGAAAAAGTCGTTATTTTGACGTAACTATTAAAAAATGAAGATCGATTTTGAAAAAGTGAGATCGTCAACGACCTTTTAATGTTTTTCATCGTATCTCCTGTCAGTTTGGAAACAATCCATCAAGTGGTTCTCGAGATGTCATGTCCACCTACTTTGAAAACAGTGTTTCGAGAAAAACGCGTTTAAGGGGCACCACTAGCGTGACACTTAAAGAATCGATTTTTTTGGGTATTTTTCGATCTTCTATACCTTCAAGTATACCTTATACTTTTATCGATTTATAACAATAAAATCAATATTTTTATCTTTCAACGCGTTTTTTTCAAAACGACGGATTTCAAATTTGCTGCAGTTCTAACTCGAATACAAATCATCCGATCGACTTGAATCTTATTTTAGCGTGTTAAGTATTTGTTTCTTCATACAATGACTCTCCAGTTTTTTTATTGGCTAAAAAATGTCAATTTACCATGCAAAAAACCATCAGATTTTTTAGCGTAGTTTGGAACTTTTTTCAAAACTCCGCCATTTTGTGGGATTTTTATTGTTTTTTCACAATCCTGCGTTATTGTGCAAGCAATACCTTCTAGTTTAACGGACTTAAAAGAAAAATATTTTGGGCACTCTAAAGGGCACAATCACTGCAGCAGTGGGAGAACTTTTTTTTTGAGACTCGGGAGACGTCGCACAAGTCACTGAAAATTGAATATTTTCAACAAAAAATTCCTGTATATTCTTTTCTTTCAATAAATAAATTCCCTCAAATCACCTTTTTAGAGCAGTCACACTAGTGGTGCCCCTTAAAATTTAAAGTATGGTGCTGCTACTGCTCACCAATTCCAGAAATATGTCAATGAAATTTCCAGCGAAAAGATTTCCAGCTAAAATGTGATACTTTCGAATAAAAATGTTTTTTGGAAAAATGCAACTTTTTGACCCACCCCAACCAGCCAGGTGTGTCGGTAGCCAACATTGCATATATATAACGAGTTTAAAATATCCTTCCGCCATGCAAGTATGTCCACATATAATCTTGAACTCCAACATGATCAAATTTGCGGAACTTCGCTCCTTCGAGCAGTCCATTCTTGTCTATATGCGTGTGTGTTCATATTAAATGCCTAAACGTGATAAAATTTGCGGAACTTGAACTCCGCTTCTCTCGAACAGTCTGCAGCCCCGGAGGTTTCGAGAATAATTCCGCGATTTCATGGCGCACGAAGGCGTACACGTGGAAGGATTTTTTTTCCACCAAAGAATGGCAGTATGGGAAACAGTGGAGAGAGAGATCCCAGTGGCAGAGAAGATCTCACGTGGGTGTACTGTGTGGGTGTATGCATACGCGGATATACAAGAAGGGTGTATGATAAGCCAGAGAGGGTGAGTGCACTGTTGAAATTCTTCCTCGCGAATGAATCCAACAGTCGAGGAGTCACTCGTGACTAATATGCCCCATCGTGAATTCATAACCGACCGGGGGAAAAATAAATTCGCGGAAATTCCCAGAGCAGCCAGAGATGAAAATTCAGCGGGACCGTGTGATGCGAAAAATATCTTGTTCGAAGATACAGCGATTCGAAAGAGTTGCGTGAGGATATTTGAGTACGTGATTCGGGCGGATAATGTTAAGACATTTTGCAAAACGAAAGAAGCGAACGTTTGAGGGTTTGGGAAAATCGAAGTTCGATCTATTGAGTATATATATATATACTCAGTAGATCGAACTTCGATTATGTGTATATATATATATATATATATATACATTTCTATTCCGCAATAATACGGTTTACTGTGATTTTCCCAGTAGATAGAGCATTTGCAATATCACGAGAACTCTTTCCTTTTTCAAATAATTTTAACACAACTTCGCGGACCTCAATTTTGGGTGGCTCGCCATTGCGGCAGAAATAGAACTGATTTTTTCATGGTTCTTTATGTTTCGGACTAACGTGAAAGAAAATGCGAAAGAAAGCGCGGAAGAAAACGTAAACAAACCGTGTGGCTGGAGAAGGTGAGACAACGGCCCAATATTCTTGCACACTGACCGAACGCGTTCGACGCTGTACGCTAACCATACACTATACAAACAAAATAATATACCACGCTGTTATGCATATCATAGCCCCCTCAAATATTTGAAATAATGGAGAGGTTCAGGCATTAAATATTTTATCCAAAAACTCAGAAAAAAAGGCTGGCCCTAAATTTTATATATATATATATATATATATATATATATATATATATATATATATATATATATATATATATATATAGCTATCCGCACACCAAGTTTGATTCATTTTAATGCGGTCATCCCATGTATCAGCTATTTTTTTCACTTTTTTGAGAATTTTTTTTATGAACCATTGAAACACATAACCTTTGAATTTGGACCACACTTTTATTAACATTTTTACAGTCCCTCTGAATTTTATCAAACAAAAATAACGAGTTGAATCGATTTTACACCGTTCGGAAGACACTCATGTGTAAAAAAAAATTGGTTAACGGCTATCATGATTCAGGCGGGTTTGTTTGGGTTTGAAATTTAAAAAAATCAAACGGCATTTTAATTTGTAGGCCTGAGACTTTCGCCGGAACTAGAGGAAAGTAAAAATATGGAAAATTAAATTTTTGGCACGGTTTCAAAAGTTAAGTTCCAAGTTTCATCATTTTTTTTGAATTTTTCAGCTTAAAAAAACTGTCAGATATCAGACATATTCTAGTTCGGATAAGAACTATAGATATGCTGAATATACCATAAAAATTTGAGTGAAATCCGTTACATAGTTTTTGAGATATCATGGAAGCCAATTTGAAAAATAAAGTTTTGAGAAAAACGCGTTTAAAAGTTCAAGTCTGATTTACACGAGGAAAATGTTGACTCACCCTTAGTCTCCTATGCCGGGTCCATGTAACACGCACACTTTTTTGCAATTTGTGCAAAAAATTTATTTCCTATTTTTCGGAACTGTCACATGGGGTGACGGCCTTAAACATAGACCCAAAGAAAGTTTCGAAAATAAAGTCGTACAAAAAAAAAGCCATGACTTTTGTATTCTCCAAGCTACCAAATTGATTTCGTCCGTTTTTAAATTTATTTTCAAACTCAGATTTTTTTGTAAAAACAAAACCTATATTTTATTAGTTAAAATAATGAAAGTGATTGTGGATTTTGTTTTAATTCCCATGCAATGACATCGTCTGAACTTTAACCTTTATTAAGAAACATTTATTTTGTTGCACTTTATTATCGTGGCTCGTTTCCGGTGTGTATTTAAAACGGGACGTCCTGTATATTAAGGAGGGCACTCCATATAGAACCCCAAATTTTAGTCGATTTTCATGATTTTTTTGGAGGGTAAGGACTGTATATATATATTTTCAGGGCCATAGGTACTTTTTATTACATAATTCTAGTTTTCAAAACGATTTTTGTTGCTTGAAAAAAGTTAAAAATGGCAGAGATATAACCTTAGAACAAAAAAGTTAATTTTTTCGGAAATAATTTCAAACTTTGACCCAGCCAAAAACACGTTTATTTTGACCAGTTCAAGTCGGGCTTCGATCCATCAATGGTACATAAGTTTTCGAGTAATCGTGCACACCCATTTTCAACTCATCGAAAAAAAAAGTTTCGAGATAATGGCGCTTAAAGGGTCTTCTCACTTTATACGCTTAAAAAAGGCTGTTTTCATGAATTTTTTTGATAGTTTTATATTATAAATATTTATATAAAAGTTGTTACACTTAATAAATACACTTTCGAAATACATTTAACATTTTTTTTGTTACGCATTCATGTAACCCAAACAACCTTTAAATGCGTTTTTCTCGAAACAACGTTTTTCGCCGGCTTGTTGATAAAATCTTCGAAGCTACTGAACCCGTCCTTGTGAAACTTTAACCACACATTCTTTACAACTATAGCTATAGCGCATATCAACGATTTTTTTAAATGTTGATATTTACTATTTTTTGCGGTGGAAAAACACGTTTTTTTTGTTTTTTCGATAAATGTCCGCCATTTTCTTATTTTTGCATATATCAAAAATCGTATGATATGCGCTGTAGACATTAACATACTGAATCTAAAACCGTTTGATTTTTTTGTTTCGGATGATCCATCTCCGACATTCCATCAACAGCGCAGACCTACAATTTTTTTGGAAATTTTTTTAACTACCATTTTCGTCTATAAATAGTGACTTAAATAAATCATTATTTCGAAAGTGTATTCATTAAGTGTTACAACTTTTATATCAATATCTATAATATAAACCTATGAAAAAAATCATGAAAATAGCCCTTAAGTATAAACCCCTTAAAGAAGACCCCTTACATTTTCGGCAAGGGAAAAACATATGATTCTGTGACTTTCTAGTCAGCTATTCCGGCACCATATAATAGTCCTTCAGCTTCCCCGTAATACCATATTTCTATGGGTGTAGAAGCGTTTCCAAGATCTATTATTGAATAGACGACTCACCTCTCCACATGGTGCTTATACCTGTGCGTAAGGCTCCAAATGAAGCAGAGGTGAATTACGCTCAAAGGCTCTAACGCCGACATTTTTTAGAATTGAACAAAATCGCTAACTGCATCATATTTTACAGTTTTCAAACTGTAAATTTAAGCGATAAAAAAATACATTTTTTCAAGCGTTTGTATGGAGTCCCCCCTTAAACGTATGTGTGTAAAGTCTGGAGTATTTTCTTCTTGCTATCTTCCTTTCGCAGCTTTATGAATGCTCGTCCTAGGAAAGTATTGAATTCGTAATCGACGCATGGGGTTCCGTTAAACGCGCGTACGATGCACTCGTTCATATATATAACGATTCGGTTGTAAGAGCCACGGTGACGTTGTTCAAATACTACGGCAATCATCTCTATGCCCGCATCTCGCTTTGACTTTGTTTCCATAGGACTCAACATTCGTGAGCGCTAGGGCATAGATACGCGGGAAGCATATCTTGGAAATTCTCCGTGAAATATCACGAACTCTCGTAAGTGGCGCAGTGTCAATTTTCCACTTTACTTGTATACGAGCGAAAAGAAACATCATTCCACGTTCTCTATCGTTACGTGGCTCGTCGTACGACTCGCTTCAAAGTATTGCTTATTTTTTGCCTCCTTTCCGTTTTCCCTTCAAACGATCGTGCAACGAGAAGATGCTGCCAAAGGCATACTTAAATATGCTGAATGGAACGCGTGTATTAATGTCGAAAAAGGAAGCGGGAAAAGATAAGCCTCTGGAGCCGGCAAGTAAAGTAAGTATAAGAGAATAATTAGAAAATCATCATTTTAAGAAAATGATTAGGAAATTACTAGAATATTATAATTGTAAGAGATTTATTGAAAAATTGTAATTGTAGGAGGTTTATTGGAAAATTATAAGCGAATTACTAGAAAATTGTAATTATGAGATAATTATTAACAAATTGTAATGACATAAATTATATTATATAAATTAAGAGAGGTATAAAAAAACGGAGCGTTATAAAAGACTATAATGTAAAAAGAAAACTAAAGAATGGACGGGTGGTTGTAAAAAGCTGCAATGGCATACGTGCTGAAAAAAAAAACTAGTACTACTAACTGTAGTAGAAAATTATAATTATGATGAAATTATTATAAAATTATAATTGAAAGAGACTTATCAAATATTATAATGATAACAGAATTATTAGAAACGATAACTGAACTAACAAAAATGGCATGTTGAAAACCTAATCTTTCTACAATGGTAAAAGAACTATTAACCCTCCGTTGACACACTTATATTTAGCCACGATTTTGACACCCTCAATTTGACCCGATTAGTACTTCATCCACAACTAACAACGCTACCTCCATAAAGCTAGCAGAGCAAACTCCCGAAAATGGATTTAATTGATATCAAAATTTTGTGCTTTTTATGCGCTAATTTTGTGCTCCATTTAAAATTGTTGTGCTCTTACCGTTTAGCGCGAAAATAGAAATCAAAAGTGCTCTGCTGGCTTGCCATCAAGCTAGCAGAGCACTTAATGATATTTGGCTTATCTAAGAATGGAACTACGTGATATTTATGTGCTTTTTATGTGCTTTGCGAATATCGAACAGCCAAACCCCTATTTTTTATTTCACCCGATATAAACCCTCAAAAAACCCCCAAATAAGAGAATTTACCATTTTTTGGATATACTGACATGAAAATACATAATATTTATGTGCTTTTTATGTGCTCTACGAATATTCAAGAGCCAAACCGCTAAAACGCAAATTTCTCCCAAAACCACCCCCACAAGAACCAAATTACCCGCAAATACGAGTAATGGTTATTTTTTCGATATCGCAAAATCAAAGTAGTCCACATTTATGTGCTTTTTATGTACTTTGCGAATGTCGAACAGCCAAACCCCTATTCTTTTTCGCCAGATATCGACCCGCAAAAAACCCCCATACATGAGCATATACCATTTTTTGGATATACTGAAATGAAAATACATCATATTTATGTGCTTTTTATGTGCTCTACGAATATTCAAGAGCCAAACTGCTAAAACGCAAATTTCTCCCAAAACCACTCCCAAAACCACAAGTTTATACTATGAAAAACTCTTACCTAAACTCAATCGGCAATTCCTGCACCGTACAAAATCCCTTCTGATTGCTCATCATCGTCGATTTCGTCAAGTCTTGCTTGCTTTCGATTTTGTTAAATTTTCAAAGTGGACTGGTCCCTTAAAACTCTTTTTTTCAGCTATAAACGAATATGCATCATATTTTTTGAAGGTTCAAAAGATTTTTCAAAAGTGTATCCAAAACAACGTTTTTTCGAAAATTTTACCGTGGTGTCCCTTGAGTTCACTTTAATCTTGGTGCAAAATTTATAGGCACCGTTATAAAAGGATTGAATCTACTGAATTAGCATCAGAGCTATAAAATTCCTTTTCCACTGTAGCTTCGCTGCATAAATCGTTCCCAAGTAATTCCAAAAGCCGGAAAGAAGAAAATCCGTCAACCGTCTTGGTCGCCAAGACCCAGGAAGATGACTGAGCAGAGACTGCGCGAGAGGACAGGAGGTGCGCTGTATCATACAATTCTAATGAAGTATTCTCTCATCCAAGACCTTCGATATTTTCACTCTGCTTCATCGTGTCTGGGCGTTAATGATTCGTATCTCCCTTCCTCGGATTTCTCGTTGTAAGGATTTGGAATCCCGTCGCGACGAGATAAACGCCCGCGTCGCTTCATTTCGAAAAAAAATTAACGGCGCGGTCATGTGCACACAGTGGCCGCATGGAAACAGGAGCGAAGGTATGTGCGGAAGGATAAGGAAGAGGAAAAAATCGGGTAAGGTTCCGAAAACCCTCAACCTCCGATCGAGCTGAAATTTCGCACAGACCTCCCTTTTGATATTTTAAGACAACCCCTAGAGGGATTTTTGGCGACGCGCAATAGTTTTTGATTTGGGTTTGTTTGTCTGGGTTTGAGTATTTTTATTTGGACAACATGAAGAGCGCGATAACATATATTAGCATTAAGGGGCTATACCAGTGTGACACTTTAAAAAAATCGATTTTCTGTTCTGTCTTTTTCGACAGTTTATACTTTTAAGAATATCTTGTAAAAATTTCAAAGCCGTATCTCTAATCATTTCATCTAGCAAAAATCGATAGTTAAATCTTGAAACGCGTTTTTTTCGAAATGTGATTTTTCAAATTTGCTGACATTGTAACTCGAAGAGCAATTATCCGATTGACTTGAAATTTGAACTGAGTACTCTTGAATATATTTGCTCTACAATGACGTAGGATGTTTTTGATTGGATGAAAATTGACGATTTGGCATTGAAAAAAACGACCATTTTATAGGCAAGAAAACAGACTTTTTTCATAACTACGCCATTTTGTTAGATTTTGATATTTTTCGAAAATCCTACATTATTGTACAGGAAATACCTTGCAATTTAACGACATTTTTTCCTTTTTCGGTTTCAGCTACTCAATCGGCCGGAATCATGTCAGCAGTGGAGGAACTTTTTTTGGCGCCTCCGAAGGCAGCGCATATGTCGCTTGGATCTCAATATTTTTCTATGAAAAAATTATGTAACATAGGTCAATTATAGCCAAATATATTCTTTATTTTCGCAACATTTTATTGAGTACTTATCTTCCAAAAAATTCCCGAAAATCACCCAAATTTTCAGCCTCCACATTGGTATAGCTCCTTAAGGAATCATCACAGTGTGACTGCCCGATAAATATCCGATTTCCGCGGTTTTTTTAGGTGGATAGGATAAGCTAATCGGTCTAATTTTTTTTTATAGATTGAAGCACCGATAAAGAATACAAAATGATTTTTAAACAATTTCTTGATTTATTGGTCAACATTGTTTTTATTTGCGGAAAATTGCGTGGAAAAAAATGGTGTCCCATGTGGCCAGGATTGTGGCCGCAAAGTTGATCTGAAACAAAATTTTCGAAATGATTATCAATTTGTAGGAAAGCCGCTATGTTCCTATGGAGGTTTTTTTTAGTGAAATTTGAAAAAATGGCGGCTGTTTTAACGAAAAGTATCAAATTTAGCCTTTTCGACAGTTTTTCGTAAAAAAATAGGAAAATTTCAACAACAAAAAAAGCTTCCATAGCAAGATATGGAATGGCGTGAAGAATGTTCTGTAAACATTTCAAAAGGATAGCTTGAAAACTCTTCCTTTAAGAGTGGCCACCGTTCTGGAAAACACCATTCCGAGAAAAACGCCTTCAAAGTTCTAAGAAAGGCTGTCAATAATGGCTCAAGTTTTTTTAAGAAATGCTGTAGCGACCGAAAAAATTCGAATTTTGATCGAAAAATTGGACAGAACGTTTATAACCGTGTATGCTATCGGATAAAGCAAAAAAATCGATTTTTTGACAATTTTGCACTGTGATGATTCCTTAAAGCAGTAGTCTGGTCTAGAGCGAGATTTTTTACGTCATTTTTGGGTTGGAATAACTTGTAAACCGTTGAAGTTGTCTTGATGAAATTTTACACATGTATTTATTGTTCTTTGAGAATGTATCTACATAAAAAAATGTAGATTGTAGAATGTAGATAGTAGAATGTAGATTGTAGAATCTACAAATGTAGATTGTAGAATGTAGATAGTTTAAATCTTTTCACGTTGTTTTTTTAATTTTTTACAACATGGTCCGCCGAAAACCGCCTCGATCGGCGCCCACTCTGGGTGATGTTGTATGCATCTGAAAAAAAAACTATATTCTCAATGAGAATATGAGTATTCTGAGCACTGGTAGCAGAATTAGTACTTAAAAATTTTGTTACAAAATGGCGGCCTGTTGAACTTTGATTAACGATATTTCATACATTTTCGGGTATTCGACGAGTTATAAAATGTGGGTAAAATTATTGTTCGACTCAATTCTGCTACCAGTCCTCAGAAAGAGTCTACCGAAGGTATGTGCAAAATTTGAGCTCGATCGGTCAATTAGTTATCGAGATATCGTGGGCGCCGATTTGAAAAACATAGTTCTGAGATAAACACGTTCAACGTTTTGATACCGTTAGATGAGGTTTGCGCGCGGCTTGCTTATAATTTGTATTACTCTGCTAATTTTTGAAATATCAATAAACGGTTTTCACGAGCGTATTAAGAAAGGTCTAAGAAATAACAAAATGAAAAAAAAAATCGATTTTCTCAAATTTCTAGACCAGACTACTGCCTTAACGGAAACACAGCAGATATAGATATTATCAGCGCGTTAAAAAAAAAATTAATTGAATATCTCCAAAACTATTGCGAGTCGCCAAAAATCCCTTTAAAGGTTGTCTTAAAATATTGAAAGGAAGGTTTGTGCAAAACTTCAGCTCGATCGGAGGTTGTCTTGGGGTTTTCAATTTAACGTTCCGTCGAAGCCCACATTTTATCGCAGCAGAACCCTTTTCTGTTTTTCTTTTTCCTTCTCTCATCGCTTCGACCCCTTTGGCCAACGTACACGTCCCTTCTTTTTCTCCGCGTCACGAAACACGAAGGATATAATCGCTCGTTAATCCTCGGACAAAGGAGCCCTTTCTAACGAGTCAAGACAAACGAGTTCGGATTCTTTCACGGAAGAAATCCTCCCGGTGATCCACCATTCGCCCTACTGTGCTGCATGAGAAATAGCCTATCATTCACAGCTGCAACTACGAGCGTGCAAAAAAAAGGCGAGTGATTACGCCTTTTTTCAACCGGTTCATCAGTGAGCCCTCCTGGCTTGATTGAAGTGTTGAAACTTTACTTGGTGCGGAGCATGAGTCAAGATAGGTCGTCGAGACTTCTATTCATCCGGGGATCGTATCCTTGCTAATAGAATGAACGTATAAGTTGTCGAGAGGATTTCCCATTTTTTGATCATCCGGGAAACCCTACTGCAAAGATTTGCCCTAGACCATATTGTCGGGAATTGAAAAACGTCAGCCATCGTTAATACGGTAATATTTTAAATCGTTTACATTAAAAAAGGAGTGGTATTAGTTTTTTTTGTTCAATTATTGACCCCAATGTCTATGTTCAGTAAAAACGTCAGTAGATTGATAATATATAACTCATAATATGCAGGTAATAAACATATTTACATATAAAGATATATATAAAATGTTAAAGTATTATAATTATAATGATATTTTATAGCTGAATTATTTCTGCACATATAAACATAACATGAAATATGTGCAGCTAATAAATAGGACAATATGACTTTTTTTCTCCAATATATATAATAAATAAAATGACATATATATATATATATATATGTATATCCAAAAATGTTTTTACAATATATATAAATATAAAAACAATAGGATAAAGTTCCGAAAAGGGCACACCTCCGATTAATTTGGAATTTTGTGTAGCCGTGTATTTTTACTCGCTGATCACGAATATGATAGTGAAACTACCCGTAAATTTGATTTTCGGAGTCAAAACTGACAAAATCTGTTTATTTAATGTTTTTCTGTTTATTGTAATAAATGTTGATCTTATAGAAAAATGTTTTTTATAAAAGATGTAGCCTATAAAAAGATTGATCTTTTATGTTCTATACAAGTTTTGACTAAAACCATTCTGTTTCGAGAAAAATGGGATAATGATCCAATAAGTACATTTTGCTAAACTCCATTAGTTTCGATATTATCTACTTACGTACTTTACCGTGGAAAGATTGTAGTTTGTTTGGGTTTGTCTGTTGTGTAGTGAAAGTACCTGTAAATTTGATTTTTGAAGTCAAAACTGACAAAAAACCTGATTATTTATGTTTTTTCTGTTTATTGTAATAAATGTTGATCTTAGAGAAAAATGTTTTCTACAAAAGTTGCAGCCTATAAAAAGATTGATATTTTATGTTTTATACAAGTTTTGTCTAAAACCAGTCTGTTTCGATGAAAATGGGATAATGCTCCAAAAAGTAAATTTTGTTAAACTCTATTAGTTTCGATATTATCTACCGCGGAAAGGTTGCAGTTTGATCTTTAACACTATACGCACACCTAAATAACAAACAAACCCAAACAAACTCAAATAACTCACAACACATCAAACAAAGCCAAAAAACGCGCACAACATACAACACAACAAACAAAGCCAAACAAACTACAATCTTTCCACGGTAAAGTGCGTAAGTAGATAATATCAAAACTAATGGAGTTTAGCAAAATGTACTTATTGGAGCATTATCCCATTTTTCTCGCAACAAAATGGTTTTAGACAAAAACTGTATAGAACATAAAACATTAATCTTTTTATGGGCTACAACTTTTGTGGGGAATATTTTTCTCTAAGATCAATATTTATTAAAATAAAATAGAAAAACCTTTAAAAAATCAGTTTTTGTGAGTTTCGACCTTGAAAATTCAACTTGCGGGTATTTTAATTATCATATTCGTAATCACCGAATCAAAATACATGGGTATATGAAATTCCAAATTAATCGGAGTGATGTCCTTTTCGGAACTACACCCGAACAATAATACGTATAATAAGAATTAAAAAAAATTAAATATAATAACAATGACATAAGATTTACCACTGCACGTATAATTATGAATTATGTATCCTAATAGATCGTGCAGTATGAAGTCTCTCCTGCCATGTATAATATTAGGGGTACAAATGAGTTCTCGGCCTTTTGTTTTAATGAAAATAATGATTTATTTATTTAAAATCAAGGTACATTCTAATTTTGCTGTTTGCTTTTACACATTTCCCCCACCTCTCAGGCAGATGGCGAATTCCTTGGTGGTAAAAATATGGTGGTTTTGTCTTGTTGGGTAACTCCTAATGTAGCAAGCTCCGATTGCGTTTGGCAAATTTCTTCGTCCAGCAAATGCTCCAAATCCTCGTCTTCAATTTTTTTATCGTTATTCTCTTTTGCCAACCTTGACGTCGAAATTTCCACTCCGGAATATTTGGAACCACTTCTTCACGGTACAGATGGATACAGCATCTTCCCCCAATGCCTAACAAATCATCTCCTTAGCCTCGGAAGTATTTTTTTTCCCTTTGAATACGACAAGCCTACAGTGCCTAATATGCGCGTTATTGCAACTCATTTTGCTCACTGTGCTCACGATGTGTAGTTTGAGGTTTAAGCTGTTGGTCCGAAAAAATAGTCTACTACGCTGATATTATATGACACCAAACTTGGAGGGAATTTTTTTTCGTTCCAATATTCAATTCAGCTGATTTTATTCTCAGGCTGAAACCTTATTTGTACACCTGATAAAAGCAATTTATAAAAAATAAATATTACACAATTGCAAAAATTCAGGAATAAATTATACAATAATTTTCAAATATAACTCAATTACCTCCGCATATATCATTGCAACGTGGATAATAAACACTATTATATTTAAAACTGCAAAGCGTCTGATTTTTCTCTTATTAGTACACGTAAAAAATGCGATTTATAAAACATAAATATTACACAAACGCCAAAATTCAAGAATAAATTATCTAGTAATATCAACATATAACTCAATGACCTCTGCATATATAATTACAACACGAACAATAAAAACTGATATATTTTACAATACAAAGCCTTTTATTTTCTCTTTCCACGTGGGCTAATTGGACGTCTCTTTGGCTCGACAGGTCGAAGGAATTTCGACGTCACGAGCTTCCAGTCGCATCTTTCGCAAAATGTTAATTCCATATACAATTACCTCGCTTGCCGAATCCTAAGATCTTGTACTATCCTACGTCGGTGGACTACGCGAATTCATCTTGGCGAGTGTCTCGTTCGTAAAGGGTGGGAAGACATTGTGTGGTCAAAGGAGAAATGCCTCTTGTGTCCGTCCATGCCGCGCTCGTTCTACTGTCAGTCGAGTGTGAGCCGGCGCCCGCACTGCATTCAAGCTTCATCGTGCCTGTGTGTTTGGAAGTGTAGAGAAGATCGAACCCAGGGTACCGATACTTCGCCTTAGGGGGTTGGTTTCGCAACCGCAAGACATCGTACGTCGTCAACATCCCCCCTCTCTCTCTCTCTCTCTGCCTTGCTTCGCGGTCTTGTTGCCCGCGGAATCTTGTCGGGTCTTCCCTGCAGCTGGGATTGCTTGGTGTATACCTGTCGTAGGGCGTGTAGACTTTCATCCAACACGTCGGTGAAAACTTGTTTCCAGTCAGCTACACGCGTCGTATTGCACCTCAACTACCTGTATGGACAGCCCTGTACAGCCTCACCCAAAAGTGGTTGGCACTCGAATTTTTCTTTTCTCGTTTGGAATTTAATTGTTGTAATCATCTCGGGCAAGGATGACTTTAAGTCATTTTTACAAATATGTAAATTGATGTTCTTTTTTCTTCTCAAGACCTCGTACTCGGGCTGTTCTTACTGCGGAGATTTTCAGTCATAAAGGGGTTGAAATGGGGGGGGGGGGGGCGAAGGGGAAGGGGAAATATATCTATATGAATATATACATACTGATACTGGTATCAAAAACTTTCAAGACTAGTTCTGTAACACGCCAACAGAGTTAGTCTCCAAACTGTTTGACACCAGTAGTATTTATTCATATAGGCAAAAAGAAATCCCGTCCCATTCTATTAATTATATACTATACAATAGTTATAATAAATTTTAACCGAATCGAAGTTTGTAATAAATGTAAAAAAATAATAAACATGAAACCAACATAAATGTATAAGGAGGGGGGATTGTAGAATATATATTCTTTTGTGCTCTACATTTGTGGTCAATCAAAAAGAGGTTTTCCTTTAAAAAAGTGGAGGTGACCTTGAAATGGGGTTGATACCTCCACTTATAGAAAAAAATCTAAGACTACCAAAATGTAGACATTGACAAATGATACGAATTTTTATCTTTGACGTTTGGGTCCAATATCAATATTTGTTGGTGTTTTCGAGTGATTTACTTCCAGTGCATCACCCGGTGATTCACTATATATATATATATATATATATATATATATATATATATATATATAATTACGTATAGTATTATATATGTATGTATGTGGGTGTGTGTAAATAATTTATACGTACAATAATAATAATTCATAACTGGATTATCTCTGCTTATAGAAACGTAATATGAAATATTCACAGTAAATAAATAGTACAGTTGGAAATTTATTCTGCAATATATGTATATCCAAAAATGTATATAAAACACGTGAACATAATAACAATAACATATAAATTAATTATCTCTGCATGTATAATCATAAATGATGTACGCTCGTAAATCGTACAGTATAAAATTTGTCCGGTCATTTACATATGCATATATATATATATATATATATATATATATATATAAAGCCAAAAAGCACCCACTTTCCTCCCCCATTATATTGTGTGGGAAAAAGGTCACGTTAAGCCTCCTATATGCATGTGATCTTGGCTATCAGCACAACTGGCTGTTCAAGGACAGACCTACGATCTGTTTTTTTTTAATCATCGATTTCGTAGACTAGACAGAGATCCCGAAAATGGCTCTCGTAAAAGTACGCTCACATTCATTTGCAGGTGACTTTGGAAACATTGGCTTTTACGCAATGTTGAGTATGGGACCAATTGGCTACTGGAAGAACGGTCCTCGAAGACGTATATTTTGAAACTAACCTCTCTCCGTATTTATGTGTCTATTCGATTTACAATTGAATCGCAATTCGGATGCTGAGATAAACAGGGAAAAAACCTTCTGCCGACAGATTTGTCAACGACAACGGAGCGAGGAGTAACGAGGGAGGCTGGAAAAGCAACAAAAGCAACAACAGCGGCGAAACGCTCGATTCCCACGGACGCACCGATGCTCAATTACATCTTTGACGTGCACAGCACACTGAACAAACATCAGCATCATCACGACCATCGATGGGGTCCCCACTTCGAGGGTGAGAGCTCGAACGTCACGGCCCAGGCGGGCGCCACGGTTACCTTCGATTGCAAGATATCATTGCTGCAAGGGAAAACCGTGAGTACAACGTGGCCTGATCATTTTTTTAACGCGAAATCAACAGTATTAAGCGCGCTTTCGAGGTGCAAAAAAAGTCCTTTAGAAACATACGATAGAAGTTTGAAAATTGAGAGAAATACTAATAAATGAATCAAAAAAGCAAATACATCAAATAAATCATATAAATCGAATAAATCAAATAAATCAAATAAATTGAATAAATCGAATAAATCAAATAAATCAAATAAATTAAATACATCAAATAAATCAAATAAATCAAATAAATATATATGACATTCTACCGAATAGAACTTACGAGTTTATTTGGGTTTATTTGTATCTATTTATCCGCGCATTCTTTGATCGCATCGATGAAACAAGCGTGAATTTTCCCTATCGGCGATCACTTTTTTTCGCATCAAAAGCCGATAGAAAATCGATTAAATAAATAAAAGGATTTATTTGATACAAAATAACAAAAAGTTCTTTAGAAACATACGATAGAAGTTTGCAAATTAAGGTCTTAGGCCACTCTAGACGCCGAAAAAATAGGCTTTTTGGGGATTTTTTTTTCAGAAAAACTACAAAATAAATCGAGATTACAAGAAAGGGTGTTTATCAAACATATCAGTGACTGTATAAAATAATTTTTTTGAAGCAATTAATTTTAAAATGGCGGCTGTGCAGCGTTTATCTCAAAACTGCATTTTTTAAGTTGGCCGGAAACATAACTCAGACAATTTTCAACAGATTCACTTGAAATATATCTTGAAAAATACATTTTCTATGGAAGTACGTGGGATTTTTTTTATATTGCATAGTTCATTTGTTATTAACAATTCTCTGATGATTTTTAGGCGAATTTTCGGAAAGTGAAGAATTTCGTCAGATAATTGTTAATAACATATGAACTATGCAATATAAAAAAAATCTGTCAATTGTGAATTAATCACTTCAAAAAACCATTTTGAAATTAATCACTTAAAAAAAATTATTGTATACAGTCACTGATATGTATGATAAACACCCTTTTTTGTAATCTCGATTTATTTTGTAGTTTTTCTGAAAAAAAGTCCCCAAAAAGCCTATTTTTTCGGCCTCCAAGGTGGCCTAACCCTTTAGGAGAAATACTACTAAATGAATCAAAGAAGCAAATCCATCAAATAAATAATATAAATCAAATAAATCATATAAATCAAATAAATCAAATAAATCAAATAAATCAAATAAATCAAATAAATCAAATAAATCAAATAAATCCAATAAATCAAATAAATCAAACAAATCAAATAAATATGTACGACAATGTGGCGAACAGAACTTACGAGTTTATTTGTGTTTATTTATCCGCGCATTCTTTGATGGAATCGCTGAAACACGCGTAAATTTTCTCTATCGACAATCACTTTTTTTCATTATTTTTCGCATAAAAATCCAGTTGAGTCGCACGACCTTTAAAGGGTTCTCGATGGTTTGGTACACTCACCTATAGCCAACGTTTCGATTGTTCATCTTCTCTCTCTCTCTCTCTCTCTCTCTCTCTCTCTCTCTCTCTCTCTCTCTCTCTCTCTCTCTCTCCCTCTCTCTCTCTCTCCCTCTCTCTCTCCCGCTCTCTTTAGCTTTCTCCCTTTCGACAAGCTCTTTCCTCGCCCCTTCCTAAAAAAAAGAAACCGGAATTATTATCTTTACACGACTCTCGGCGCATCGTATTTAATGGGATAGCGATTGAACGATCGCGTATTTTAGTGTTTTAACGCGTTCTGCTACCCCTATTTCCTATATATACCACTCGTCCTCGATTCTATGCAAAGCCTGCAACCATACGTACGTATATAAACGTATACATCAAAATGCGAAGAGTCCTTCGTCGCACGCTGTTCCGTTCTCGCCGATGCGCTTCCCCGGCAAGCCTCGTGCTCCCCCATGCTCTCGTTAATGAAGCAGCAGGGATTTTCGAGTCGGGCGTCGCTGAATAATTAAATGATTTACGAGTAATCGATCGGCGTTCGCTGCAGTAGCAATTTCCATTCGTCCCGTATAAATATATATTTATGGGGGTCTATATGTGTATGTGTATAAATATATAAAGTACAGCATAAAGCAATCGCCGCGAAATACTTGCTCCGGCTAATTTATCGTACATATATACGCATGCGTTTAATGTATCGCGCCAAAGAAATAAACCGACAGAAACAAAGATAAATACAAGTTCCGTTGACGTCTCGCAAAAACATGCTGTCGACTTTTGTTCAAAGTTATACAGAAATTGAATGTGTCGGATGAAATGTACAACCGTAAAATATAGATCCATTTACTTTTTTTCGAAACCTTTTTGGCTTCCCGTGTCAACAAGAATCATCAAGGCTTTATATCACCGAGTGACAGTTCTGTAACATACCATCTACATCCTCGCAAAATCCCATATTGGGGCCCGGGTTGAAATTCCGAACTTTGAATGATCAGAACGCTCAATACTCCGAAAGAATTTTACACCAAAGACCAAAACTCCGAAAATGTGAACACCGTCAAAATAATTCGGCTACGGAAGTTTTAAAAAATTAAAAATTTTCTATAAATCGACGAATTATTTCAAGAATTTTTTTTTGTTATGACCGTAGGCCACAGTAACGAGTATAAAATCATATGCGAATGTAACATTTTTTTCCGATAAAAAAGTGATTCACTCATAAAATTAATTACACATCTATTTAATATGAATATCAAGCAGCTAGGAAATATATACATTTTTTTTATGTACAAAATGGCCGACTACTCGAATCTTCTCGAAACAGCTTTTTTCAAATTGGCGTGACAAATAACTTCAACAATTTTCACTCGATTTACTTCAAATTTAAAAGTTATGTTCCTAATTGCATTTCGCAGAGAAGTACGTACGGAATTTCTGATTAATCGAAAACTTTTTATGTTATGAGCAGTTTATGAGCAGTTACAACGAAATTTTTCACTGTAAATTCATTTCTTAAGTTCAAATACCTAAAACTTTTGTATAAAAAAATATTGTTTAAATTCCGTACGTACTTCTCTAGGTATTCTAATGTAGATTGACGAGAATTTTTTATTTTTGTTCTAGGTAAAAAATTGCGGATGCTAAATGTCACGCCGCGGAGCGCCTAAAAAAAGATAACAAAATAAAATATTAGTAGTCGGCCATTTTGAACATTGAAAAAAAATATACGTATTTTTTTTAACAGCTTGATATTCATACTAAATAGATGTGTAATTAATTTTATGAGTGAATCACTTTTTCATGCGAAAAAAAATGTTAAATTCGCACATGATTTTATACCCGTTACTGTGGCCTAAGGCCTTAAGGAGTGATTTTACGTCAATTTTGAAATTTGTCTAGACAATGTTATACGTTCGACATCATTTACAGTCAACTGTGTAGAATTTCTCTGGCATGTTCTTGACGAACCTTGTAATTTCGGAACATTAAAATTGGGAATTTTAAACCCTCGGCGCATTCAAAGTTCGGAATTTCAACCCGGCCCCGAAAGACCAAAACTCCGAAAATCTGAACACCGTCAAAATAATTCGGCTGTGGAAGTTTTAAAAGTTTCAAAATTTTCAATAAATCGACAAATTAATTCAAGATTTTTTTTATTAAGTAGTGATTTTACGTCAATTTTAAAATTTGTCTCGACAATTTTATACGTTCGACATCATTTACAGTCAACTGTGTAGAATTTCGCTGGCATGATCTTGACGAACCTTGTAAGTTCGGAACATTAAAATTGGGAATTTTAAACCCTCGGCACATTCAAAGTTCGGTATTTCAACCCGGCTCCCATGTCAAGATCACGCCAGCGAAAGTCTACACAGTTGACCGTAAATTATGTGGAACGTGTAACATTGTCTAGACAAATTTCAAAATTGACGCAAAATCACTTTTTAATAAATAAAAAATTCTTGAAATAATTCGTCGATTTATTGAAAATTTTGAAACTTTTGAAACTTCCATAGCCGAATTATATTGACGGTGTTCAGATTTTAGGAGTTTTGGTCTTTCGTGTAAAATTCTTTCGGAGTTTTGATCTATCGTGGTACCTTCTTTCGGTGTATTGAGCGTTCTCAATTTCAACCGGCCTGATCTCGAATTTCGGAAGATTAAAATTCGGAATCTTAAACAGTCGGAGCATTCAAAATTCGGAATTTCAACCCGACCATATATTGACATTGTCTAGACATTCTAGACATTGTCTAGAATATTGACATTCGTTTTTTTTTTAAATCAATGTCACACGACGACTACAAACCGTTCTATGGTTTTTCAGTGCAATTCATGCAAACTAGATGGCGTTTGTTGGATCAAAATTCGTTCGAAGTTCACTTATCGTGGGATTGCAAGATTCGAGTATGCGAAAAGTTTGCGAAAATCGAAAAAAAAAATGTCAAAACGACAAACGGCCTGTGAAAAATGTGGCGTGGCTTTGTGTTAAAACAAGCAGAACTGCTTCAAAGCATTCCATACACCATAAAGGAATGTTACGACATAATGTGACACATCTGTCACACTCCCTTCATCCCTTTATAACCAGCCACCCGATTAATTTTTTCAAAAAACTAAATAATACGTGTTTTCTATTTATTAAAACCTACTATAAAGTCAACTATTTTTTATTTTTACGTCGTTGAGTTATGAAGGGTTAATTCAACCTTTAATTTGCGAAATATCAATTAGTTTAACTCGATTGCAATTTAATTAAAATTGGTTTTTAAGTCTTCAGGCAATTTAATAATAAATAGTCATCGCCCACTGTGAATTATGCACACAGATCAATCGCTCGATAGACTTCTCAATTTTTAAATCAACAATATTCACCCAATGCATTTTTAATATTCCATTCCAATGTTCCGCAAATATTTAATATCCAATTCCATTCTTCCACAAATATTTAATATCCAATTTCGATCTTTCATAAATGTTTCGTATTCAACTTTAACTTTCGATTAATTTAAAAAATGTAAACTGTATTGTAAAAGTTGTTTTTCAAACTTTAAGATCCTAAAAGCCACAATCGTACGGTCAAACCTTCCAACCCCAAAAAACCTAAAAACTCCATATTATCGAGGAAACGACTTCAAACATCGTTTGCCCGGCTCTGTGCGGTCTGCAATGGAGTGAACGCCGCCTCAGTAAATTAAATAGCTTAATTGTGCATCAATATATGCGATACAACTATGGGGGCTCTGTGGCCGAGGCTGAACGTTGGCATGTGAGCGTCGGTCTGACTAAATTAGCGTAAATCGTGGCACGGTAAACGCGCTATCTCTTGCACCGTATAGTGGAGTTCAATTGGACTTCTCGTTCGTTTCACACCCGGAACAATCCGAGATCGTGTACGTTCCCGCGATTGTTCTTTGTTAGAGGAGAGCTCGAGGTTCATGTCGTACGAGCACATACAAGACCATGTACATTTATATATAAGTAGATACATATATACGTGATTTTGGCTATCAGCTCATCCGACTGTTCTGAGGACCGTCCTTGAAATCGAATGTCCCCGTAATCACAATTTCCCTTATATGTGTACATATATATATATATATATATATATATATATATATATATATATATATATATATATATATATATGTATGTATTTATGTATGTATGTATGTATGTATATATATATATATATTGACGCCCATACGGATAGGTAGAGCGTAATCGGGGCTTCAGTATGTGAAAGAGGTGTCGCTGTCGAACGATTGTTCGGCGGCCTTTGCGTCGTTATATACCCGAGAACACACGAGTGTTGAATTTCCGTTATTGGAATGGAGCTACGTGAGGGATGAACCGCGGAATTCTGCGGCTGTTCTCTCTGTTTGCTTCATTCCCCTTTCTCTCTCTCTCTCTCTCTCTCTCTCTCTCTCTCTCTCTCTCTCTCTCTCTCTCTCCGCCGTTCTTTTCTTCTCTGGCTCGCCTTTCGGCTGTTCGTCAATTGATCAGTACGAAGTACACCTTCACTATCGTTAATTTGAGTTTATTTACACTACCTTCGAGAAGCCCCCCACCCCCTCTCTCTCTCCCTCTCTCTCACCCTCTCTTTATCACTTTATCACTATATTCGTATATATATATATATATATATATATATATATATATATATATATATATATATATATATCTCACGTTATCACTTTATTAGTATTATCTATCATTGTCATGGTCATTTACATTGTAATCCCGCGCAAACGTAACTCATAAGCAACTCTTGTGTAAGTCTTGATTCTCTACTTTATCTCTGTATCTACTATTCGACTCGATATCGATGTAAATTGTGGCATTGTGACATTGATGATTTTCTTTTACCGGAGAGCATACTTTATCTTATTTTGTTTTAGTTTTATTGGTTTATTTTATGTAATTACTGCTGCTGTTATTTTGTCTGTGATATTTTAGTACTTCGGTTCTTTGCCCGAAAGTTTACTGGGACATGTTAAGGGGCTATACCAGTGTGAACGCTGAAAATTTGGGTGATTTTCGGGAATTTTTTGGAAGAAAAGTACTCAATTAAATGTTTCGGAATATTAAGAATATATTTGGCTATATTTGACCTATATTTCATAATTTTTGTATAGAAAAATATTGAGATCCAAGCGACTTATGCGCTGCCTTCGGAGGCGCCGAAAAAAAAAGTTCCTCCACTGCTGACATGATTGCGGCCGATTTAGTAGCTGAAACCGAAAAAGGAAAAAATGTCGTTAAACTGGAAGGTATTTCCTGTATAATGACGTAGGATTTTCGAAAAATATCATAATCTAACAAAATGGCGTAGTTATGAAAAAAAGTATGTTTTCTTGCCTATAAAATGGTCGCTTTTTTCAATCCCAAATCGTCAGTTTTCATCCAATCAAAAATATCCTACGTCATTGTAGAGTAAATATATTCAACAGTACTAAGTTCAAATTTTAAGTCTATCGGGTAATTGCTCTTTGAGTTACAATGTCAGCAAATTTAAACTCTCATTTCGAGAAAAAGGCGTCTAAAGGCGTTACCCTCACTTGTAGCACAAAAAAGGCCTTTTTCATGAATTTTTTTTAAAGACAACTACAAAACTTTTTTAATCGATCAATATACCATCTTAAAGAACACATCTTGAAGAACTTTCAGTAATTTTTTTATTGAAAAATATTACATTGTTTAGTGGCAAATGGCCGTCAATGAAATAATGTTTTTATATACACGGTTTGCGGTGACCAACATTGCGGCGAAGTGGATCATCTGAAAGAAAAATGCGGATGGATTCAGTCAAATATAAGTATAAACTAGTCTTTAATCGAAGGATTTTAAAAAATATTCATTTTTCACAAAATGGCGGACAGTAAAAGTTAATGGTTCGATTTTAACGAAAAAATCGGACGATTAAAGACTACATTTTTATGTATTAAATAAGCCTGCAAAATTTCAAGAAGATCGGTTCATTAGTGTTCGAGTAATCTTGGTCACCGACTTCAGAAATGCCATTTTGAGAAAAACGCGTTTAAAGTTTCAATTTCAGTTTACACGAAGAAAATATTTTTTTTTTGTAAACTTACATAGAGTCCTCTATTCCGGGCATAAAAAAAAACTGCACTTCAAATTGCACTTCACAAAAATGCAATAAAAAGAATCGATTTTTTCAAAATCGCAAGTGGGGGTAACCCCTAAAGATTTAACTATCGATCGAACATTCAGGGAGGATTAGAGATACGACCTTGAAATTTTTACAGGATATTCATGAAAGTATAAACTGTTGAAAAAGGCAAAAACATCGGTTTTTAAAAGTGTCGCACTGGTATAACCTCTTAAATTCTATCAATCAATCTCCCTCTCTCACTCTCTCTCTCTCTCTCTCATTACTGCTCGCTGTCATTTCCAACGTTTGGCAAATGTACAGAGCTGTGAATATGCCTTGACACCGCACAAGTTACGATTCACTTCGACAAATTTCGAGTTTTCGATTTTACTTTTGGAATTTTTCTCTCACGTGGTATTATTTTTTCAATGTGATGTCGTTTTTTTGGAGATTGCACGTACAGAATGTTCGATTTGTTGCGCAGGTGTCCTGGGTAAGGAGACACGAGGACAACGAGAAAATGACGCTCTTGACGTATGGACTACAAACGTATTCGGGAGACTCGAGGTACACGGTGGAGTTTCAATATCCGGACAACTGGCGTTTGCGAATCAAACACGTGAACAGCAGCGACGAGGGACAATACGAGTGTCAAATAAATACGCATCCGCCCAAAACTATTCACGTGAATTTACACATCAACGGTGAGTACAAACGACGTACAGAAACGAAAATTCGACGTTTTGTTTTACGGCAACGTGAAGGATGGATTATGTTCTTGAAAAATCATTTTTTACGTGATTATTTTGGGTTTTTGTGACGTTTATTTTGTTAGTTATTATTTTTTCGCTCATTACTCTAGGCCTTTTTATTGATCGCAGTAATAGGGTTTTTTATGCGATAGAATACGAGACTTGCGAGAAACAAATTGTAAAAACTGACAGCAGCGGATTTGTCGAATTATTTGTCCAATCACGTCGTTCGAGAAATTGAACAAATTTAATTCCATTATCTCCGATTGTTCATTGTTGCGAAGAAAAAAAAGATCCGGTCTCCTTTTGTTTAATACCAAAAAAAGATCCAGTCTTCTGTCATTTTATCCCAAAGAAAAGATCTAGTCTTTTTTTATAAAAAATCAAACCTAATCATTCGTTTTGTACCAAAAAAGATCCAGTCTCCTTCCGTTTTTTACCAAAAAAATATCAAATCTTTCGTTTTACACAAAAAAAAATCAAATTTTCTTTCGCTTCGTACCTAAAAAATCAAATATTTTATTTTGTGCCAAAAAAATCAAATCTTTTTTATCTACCAAAAAAATCACATCTTTTCTTTTGTGCGAAAAAATCAAATCTTTCGTTTTTGACCAAAAAATCACAGTTTCTTTCCCTTTGTATAAAAAAATCAAATCTATCGTTTTGTACCAAAAAAAGATCTAGTCTTCATTTCTTTTATATCACAAAAATATTCTTTTTTTTTCGTTTTGAATTACAACAAATATCCAGTCTTTATCTTTTTTTCACCAAAATAATATCGAGTCTACTTTATTTTATACAAAAAAATCAAATCTTTCGTTTTGGACCCAAAAATCGGATTTCCTTCCCTTTTGTACTAAAAAAATCAAGTCTTCTTTCGTTTCGGACCAAAATGAGATCCCGCCTTCGTGTGTTTCCTCCCAAATGAAAGATCCAGTCTCTTTTCGTCTTGAACGAAAAAAAAGACTAGTTTTCCACCGTCATGTAGAAAAAGAAGTTTTTCTTTGGTTGTACACCAAAGAAGTACCCAATAAGCAAACTTTGTTCTCCCCCAGTAGCCATGCAAGATTACCTCATGGGAGATGAGTAAAAGAAAGAAAAAAAGGAAGACGAGGGGAAGGGATCCTTCGGATTCCCTCTGTACAAGTAGATGATGTTAGCGGGACGACTGAGTTCGATGTGATTGCGAAGGGCTCACCGCACCCAAAGGGGGACCGAGAAATCAGAGCGGCAATAGGAACGACGTGGAAAAACTTCATTTCGTTGAGTGGGGAAAACGCAGGATTGGATTAGATCGGTGATACGTGGGTGTTCCGCCCAGAGTTGTTGAAACGATTTTGACGATCGTCGGATACCGCGCATACATACGTACTTATTACCTGGTACACTTTAATGGCGGAGGTTTCGTGTTGACGATTCGGGAAAATCGATCCGGAGCTAATCCCATCGCTGTCTCATCCCGCTATTACTCCCTCCGCCACCCCTGAAGATGTCGACGAGCCTCGCAGTGAATTGACACTCCGAGTGCCCGGAATATCTTGTTGAGAATATTCGAAACCTTTTAACGAAACTACCCTAGCGAGAAGCGACGATAAAGAGCCTGTCTAATTTCGATCGTGACACCGTGATAGAGCCGAAGATAATTCCAGCTTTATTCAAGACTAGCTTTCCACCCGCGGCTTCGAACACGCAGATTTGTGTCGAATGCTCCTTAATGAAATGTGCTCCTGAAATGTTTCATTAAGGAACACGTAGAATTGTGTTGAAGAGCATTCATACTAAGTTTCGAGTAAATTTGATCAGATATTTCTTTTGCCATACAAACTTTCCTACCCCCTTTTCCCCTTGAGGATTGAATTTCCAAAAACGATGGAATTTCATTAAGGCGTTACCCCCACTTGTAGCGCAAAAAAGGCCTTTTTCATGAATTTTTTAAAAGAAAACTACAAAACTTTTTTAATCGATCAATATACCATCTTAAAGAACACATCTTGAAGAACTTTCAGTAATTTTTTTATTGAAAAATATTACATTGTTTAGTGGCAAATGGCCGTCAATGAAATAATGTTTTTATATACACGGTTTGCGGTGACCAACATTGCGGCGAAGTGGATCATCTGAAAAAAAAATGCGGATGGATTTAGTCAAATATAAGTATACAGTAGTCTTTAATCGAAGGATTTTAAAAAATATTCATTTTTCACAAAATGGCGGACAGTCAAAGTTAATGGTTCGATTTTAACGAAAAAAACGGCCGTTTTTTGGCTATAAAACGGCCTTTTTTCGAAAAAAAAAATCGAACGATTAAAGACTACATTTTTATGTATTAAATAAGCCTGCAAAATTTCAAGAAGATCGGTTCATTAGTGTTCGAGTAATCTTGGTCACCGACTTCAGAAATGCCATTTTGAGAAAAACGCGTTTAAAGTTTCAATTTCAGTTTACACGAAGAAAATATTTTTTTTGTAAACTTACATAGTCATCTATTCCGAGCATCAAAAAAAAACTGCACTTCAAATTGCACTTCAAAAAAATGCAATAAAAAAAATCGATTTTTTCAAAATCGCAAGTAGGGGTAACCCCTTAATTGTGTCTAGGAGCAGTTATACAAAGTTTGAAGTAAATTTGACCCGTTTTATTTTTATTTTTCGTACAAACTTTGCCACCCCCTTTCGTTTAGGGGTTGAATTTCGAAAAACGCTTAAATTCGTATATTATTGTTAATTGCGTTGAAGAGCATTGATACTACGTTTCAAGTAAATCCTTTGACGAGGTTTTTTTTTCAATTTTCCATACAAATTGTGCCACCCCTTTTCTCCCCTCAGGAGTTGAATTTCTAAAAACGCTGTAATACGTATTTCATTAATTGGGTCAAGAATCACGAATACTAAATTTCAAGAAAACCCAACCAGGTTTTGAAAAAATTTCATACAAATTTTGCCACCCCTTTTCTCTCCTTAAGGGTTGAATTTCGAAAAATCCCATTTTCAAATGGTGCCTACATGATAAATTCAACATGCCCTCCAACTTTTACGTTTTTACATCCAACGGATCAGGCTGAATGATGATGAGTCAGTCAGTCAGTGAAGACTTTTATATATATTTCTCGTACAAATTTTGCCAGCCCCTTTCACCCCCTTAAGGGTTCAATTTCGAGAAATCCCTTCTTAAATGATGCCTCCGAAATGAAATCAACACCCTCTCTAAATTTCACGTTTCTACCTTCAGCGGTTTACGCTGGGCGATGATGACTCGGTCAGTCAGTCATTCAGGACCTTTTATATACAGGGTGTCCCTCTTATCTCTGCCACCCGAAATAACTCGGTAATTATCGACGTCACAAAAAAATGATCACTACCAAATATTCGGTGGCGATCCGAGATATTTATATTTGCATCATCGATACCTGACCTTTTTGACCATCGATTTTTTTTCGAATGGTAAAATATGCTTATCAGTCTGATTTTTTTATGTCAAATCAAAGCACTCATGAAGAAGAAAAAATACATTTTTAAGTGTTCATTTTTTTTTTTTACATTTTTTTAATGGAAACACAATTTGTAAAAAGATTATTAATCAGTATGAAAGTCGCTATCCTGCTATGGAGGTTCTTTAAAAATCAAAATTGACAAAAAAGCGGCCGTTTGAAAAAGAGTATCGAATTTAGCCGATTTTTTCCACAGTCAAAAAAGTATGAAGATTTAAAAAAAGCTTTTATAGCAATATAAAGAACGGCGTGAAGAATGTTGTGTCGAAATTTGAGACGGGTAGCTTGAAAACTCTTGGTGTGAGAGTGTACACCGTTTTGAAAAACGACATTACGAGAAAAACGTGTTTAAAGGTTCGAGCGCGGAATTTTCACATAAATTGTCCACTTATGAACAATCGGCGATTCCAGGTCCATATTTATAACCATTTATACTATCGGATGATGCAAAAAAATCGATTTTTTGAAAACTTTACACTGTGATGATCGGTTAATTTAAAAATTATATTAGAAATTATATTACAAACTCAAACGAACCCAAACAATCCGAAAACAAATCCAAACTAAACCAATTATTTACCTCAATATATCCAAAAAAATGTAATAATTGAAACCAACTCTTATGATTTACATGTTTCTGTTTTTTATTACCCGAAAAGTCTGATTACATATTCAATGTCATGAAATAGTTGCACTTTGTGCAATATCCGTAGATCTTTTTTTCAATCTTTCTCCTCGGAAAAACGGACTCCACGTGTCGCGAGAATGGCGACTTTTTTTATCTTGCCGAGCTGCACGCGACGTTTAAGACGGCTCATAACGGCAGAAACTATCCCGGAAGCGGGCACGTAAGAGGGATATCTGGCTGACCCGACAACGTACAGCAAATCGACTGTCACGTTGATTCGAGAAGAGGATTTTTACTTCAGCTTAATGATCCAAACGTAAGATCGCGAGTGGAAAATCCTGGTGCGTCGAGCCTCTCGATCAGTCAACCCCCCCCCCCCCCCTCTCCCCGACTTGGAGATTGAGCCGATCAATGCTCGTCCTTCTCCATCACGCGCTTACTCATTTTTATACATATTTCGATCGCCCGCGTTCACTCGCTTGGAAAAGGAGCAAGTCTATATAGAGATGCGAAGATCGAATCGAAGAGAAATGGATGATCGAGTGATTGAGAGAAAGAAGCGTGAGTTATTGCATCGTTCGACGATAAATTCTTTGTGCGAATTCAGCTGGACGAAGATGCTCGCCTATCGAGGTCTAGAGGGTCTAAGTGTGGGCGAAAGTTAACAAGGGAGGGACAAAAAAGGAATAAATCAGAAAAGAGAAATTATTCGTCGTGCAGCGGGTGAAAGAAGAAAAAAATGGTCCTATTAAGGCGGGAGCTTGTATTGGAATGTTTCAAAAAGCGTTTTTTTCGGGACTTTTTAGAAGGGAAAAAAACAAGTGAGTCCAGTAAACATGAGGCATATTTTCATGTATATTTGAAATGTATAAAAAAACGTTTCAACATGAAACAATAAATGACTGCAGATTTATCAGCCTATTCCATGTGCGTCTTGCCACTGCAGTTTCCAATCGCCGGGAAAGATGCAGCTGGTCATTTTTTACTGAAACAAAAGAACCAATAAAATTTTCAATTATCATATATTTTTCTTTGCGGTGAATTAAGAAAAAGCTGAAAAAATCGTGAAATTATAACTTTTCTCAGGTTTGAAAAAAAAATGTGTTAAAAAACACTTTAATGTGCTATAAGAATTATTTCAGGGGTAAGGCCACAGTAAAATTTTCAAAAAATATGATTTTTTGCGCTAAAACGCCGCTTTAGCATCATAAGAATAAGTTACTATTCGATTTATAGCAAGAATTTTTTTTCACCGATTTTCTAACAGCTTGTTATTCATACTAAATAGATATGTAATTAATTTTATAAATCACTTTTTCGTACGAAAAAAATTGTTAAATTCGCACATGATTTTATACCCGTTACTGTGGCCTAACCCCTTAAGAAGACTTTTTCGACGACTTTTCGAATTCACTTAGAAGAGATTTTCATACTGGAGAAAATAAACTTGGGTTTGATTCAATAGGTCGTTTAGTTTTTTTTGCTATCACGCCCGCCCATTTGGAAAAATCGTGAAAAAGAAAACTGCAGAAAACGCGCTTCAAAGTTTTCAGTAGGAGGAAATATCAATATCAAACATCAATAGTGTCTCTGGTTTTGGCCTTGTATCTTCGAAAATATTTACAATTGGCCTCTGTATCTTTTCAAATATATTCTTAGATAGTTTACCTTTTGATTTAAGCAATTTAAAAAAAAACGATTTTTCGGACCTTCTCATTCAGCCTCCGGCCTCAAGGATCTTAGATATTTCATTGATCTGCTTTTTTTTACTTAAATTATTGATTAATAAACTATTATCTATTAATTATTTTGATATTTATTATTAGTCATTTATTATTTTTTATTCGAATTATTTATTTATACATTTTCATTGATTAATTATTTTGCTGTTTATAACTATATTATTATGATTAAAGATATTAGGTATTAGATTATTAAATATATAATTAATTTAAACGAGGAGAATCGTAACCGCCTGAAAAATTATACCGATATGAATACCGGAGCGGAGTGCAATGCGGGTCTTGCAGCTGTCCGAGTGAGTAAGGGTCATGAAAGTAAAAAAAAGCATCGTTCTCGAGGAAAAGCCGTTGAAAAGTGTGTTACACGGCGAAAAAGTAGTCGTGAGTGAAACGAACTGAGAGCCATGGAGAGAGCGGCATGTATTAGGAAAAGAGAGCGCTAGAAGGAGGCAGCAACTAAGCTAGACCTCCGTACGAACAGAGAGAAATGTCATTCGTCGAATTAGCACGTTTCAAATATAATCTCACAGTGTCGGGGTACGAAATTTATAGCTGCTGAAAAATGATGGAGGGACCAAGAAAGGAAAAAAAATCGGCGAAAAAGATATAGGTGGCTCATATTTCGAGATAGGGGGGGGGGGGGGGTGAAAGTCGAAACACGACACAGAATAACGATCAAATGTATTTCTTATACTTTTTATTTTCCTGACAAATGAAAATTCGGGCAGAATAAAACAACGGTTTTAACGAGACCTCGTTGTAAATTCGTATTATTTTGAGTAAGCTCTACATGTAGGATTATTTGATTTCACATTTGAAAAGCTCAAGGCCTGCGGCCCGCAAAAGTTTTCCAATTCTCTAGCTGGAACAAAAATTAAAAATAATTTGAATTCCAAGTAAGGCGTGTTCGAAGTACGTAGGGCAATCGAAAAATATCGATTTTTGATAAAATAGTGGATGTTTTTTTTTAATTGCTCTCGACAAAAAAAAAGCCGAAAATAATTTTTTTGAAACTCGTTTTCAACATGTCAAAAATCCCCTACGTACTTCAATGTTGAATATTCCTATAAGGTTCGAAAAAAAATTCAAGTCATGCGGTGAAGAATTGGCGATATAATGCAGTCGAGCGCAAGACACTATCAGACAAAATCGACTCTCTTCATCCACCTCCAGCGCCACCATATGGTTACAAAATGTCATGAAAAAAATTGTGGAGATACTGGAAGATATGTAGAACAAAGGTCACCAAGCGGAATGTTCATACCATCAACTGGGCCTTCATTAAAAAATTTCAAAATTCACCTTTTTCGGGCTTTAGACTAGCAGTGTCCTTTGAATTCCCTCTCATGTGAGAGTGCCTTTATATACACGGTGTTAGGAAGGTCGGTGCAAAAGCTTGAGGGGGTGATAGGTCCCCTCGTCAGGAACATATCTAACCCAGGTTACGTTACTCCAAAGTCTAAGGATTTCGAGTTAGGATTCGAGTTAAAATGGCGTAGTTATGAAAAAGTCTGTTTTCTTGCCCATAAAATGGTCGTTTTTTTCAATGCCAAATCGTCAATTTTCATCCAATCAAAAATATCCCACGTCATTGTAGAGTAAATATATTCAAGAGTACTCAGTTCAAATTTCAAGTCAATCGGATAATTGCTCTTTGAATTGCAATGTCAGCAAATTTGAAAAATCTCATTTCGAGAAAAACGCATTTAAAGATTTAACTATCGATTTTTTCAAGATAAAATGATATCGATATAAATGATATAAATGATAATGATATTCTTGAAAGTATAAACTGTCGAAAGAGGCAAAAAAATTGATTTTTTAAAAGTGTTACACTGGTATAGCCCCTTAATGTTTTTTATGCGGCTTAAGGTGCTCCACAAGATGGTTGAAAAAAATGTACCATTCCATTTTTAAAAAGTGGAGGTGATTTTCACTGGGCTTCGGCGCCTCCACCGAAATAAAAAAAAATGGTCGCATTTGATGGCCCCCTTCACACCGTACAATTTTCGTCTGGAACATTTTTTTGTCACGTCGATAATTACCGAGTTATTTCGGGTGGCAGACATAAGAGGGACACCCTGTATACACACACATAAACACACATATACACACACACATATATATACATATATGTGTGTGTGTGTGTGTGTGTGTGTGTGTGTGTGTGTGTGTGTGTGTGTGTGTGTGTGTGTGTGTGTGTGTGTGTGTGTGTGTGTGTGTGTGTGTGTGTGTGTGTGTGTGTGTGTGTGTGTGTGTGTGTGTGTGTGTGTGTGTGTGTGTGTGTGTGTATATATATATATATAGGTCTGAATGGTACAGAGTAGAAGAGGTGAGCAAGACGGGCAAAAAGCCAATCCGGGCCAAACTTAAACACGTTACCATTGACTGAAAAGAATTCTTCAGCGGGTTGAACAGGGAGAATGGACGTGGTCGGAATACACTCCGTTTACCTTAGAACGATCAGCATTCCTCGGTCCTCTCTCACCCCCCAGCCACAAGCCGTCATCCCTTACAGCAAGCCCGCGAGCTCTATTCAAGGCGTTCGAGAGAAGAAAACGACTGAGGTAAGATGGGTATCAGGATGCAGCTCGGTGTTGCAACACAAGGTGCGAAGCAAAAACCAAACGGTCCTCGACGACACGACGAATAAATACATTTGTCGATGAATAAATACATTTATTTAGAGCCAAGCTCTTCGGGGAGGAGATACCTTTAGGCGGAGAAAAAAAAGCTGATTTGCATGATTTTTTTCAAAGCAAAGATTTCGTCACCATTTTTCAGACTTTGGGTATGTTTTAATACTACTTTTCGCTGTTACGTGGCAGTTTTTAAAATGAATCTTTAAAAATGGCGAAAATTCTAAACGAGTTGCGGCGGATGTTGTCAGACGGCGTGACACGTAGCGTCGGCGGAATTGAACTGAAAAAAATCCAACGAAGATTTTTCTTTCCTTAATAGTCGTACGCGGAATATGAACTAAGAAAAAGTGAAAGATGTTGAAAATCGATGAAATGGTATGTTTTGAAACAAAACATAGAATTTTCCGAAAAGGCTTCATTTTTCGATGAATTTTTTTTAAGAACATCTAGGATCATGTTTCAGACAATAAGGTTAGAAAGATTTGTACCAAATTTCATCAGAATCAGTCGATTACTTTTTTAGCTATGCGCCACGCCAGTTTTGAAAATGCACTCTAGAAGACCAGCCATTTTTGAAGATCAATAAAAAAATACCATGTAACAGCCTAAAGTAGTAATAAAACATACCCTAGGTTAAGGGGCTATACTAGTGTGAACGCTGAAAATTTGGGTGATTTTTGGGAATTTTTTTGAAGAAAAGTACTCAATTAAATGTTTCGGAAAATTAAGAATAAATTTGGCTATATTTTATTTATATTACATAATTTTTTCATAGAAAAATATTGAGATCCAAGCGACTTATGCGCTGCCTTCGGAGGCGCAACAAAAAAAAGTTCCCCCACTGCTGACATGATTCCGGCCGATTGAGTAGCTGAAACCGAAAAAGGAAAAAAATGTCGTTAAACTGGAAGGTATTTCCTGTACAATGACGTAGGATCTTTGAAAAATATCAAAGTCTAACAAAATGGCGTAATTATGAAAAAAAATCTGTTTTCTTGCCTATAAAAAGGTCGTTTTTTTCAATGCCAAATCGTCAATTTTTATTCAATCAAAAATATCCTACGTCATTGTTGAGTAAATATATTCAAGAGTACTCAATTCAAATTTAAAGTCAATCGGAGAATTGCTCTTTGAGTTACAATGTCAGCAAATTTGAAAAATCTCATTTCATATTCCTGAAAGTATAAAAATCTTGAATGCATAAAAATCTCATCTCAAATTCTGGAAAGTATAAACTGTTGAAAAAGGCAAAAAAATCGATTCTTTGAAAATGTCACACTGGTATAGCCCCTTAAAAAATGGTGAAGAAATCTTTCTTATTAAAAAAAAATCATGAAAATCAGCAAATTTTTTCCTCGCCTAAAGGTATTTCCCCCCTTAAGAAAGCCCGAATGCTTCGCCGATGAATATTAAAAAACACCAATTTTTTATAAACTATGGTGCTTTTAATAAAAGTTTAACACTAAAATCTCGTAAATTGCCCGAGGGTATTAAAAAAAAAACATCGAAGTGTAGGAAAATTTGCCTACTATATTCTTCTGAGAGATTGAAGGGTCTTGAGGAACACCGGACCAAGTGTAATGAGTTAAAGGGAGACTGGTTTGAAAAATGGATTTCGTTTTGTTTAAACTTTGTTTTTTTTTCCTAGTTTGGTCGGGAACGAATATGTAGTACCGTTCGTAAGTTGCATATGAATAACGATGGCAGCTACGTTAAATGTGACGGGGATGAAGAAAGGAGGGTGAAAGGGAGGGCGGAAGGGAGAGAGAAAGCGCCAAGACCCACATGTGTGAGCAGCTACGCAAGCACTCACAGCATTGGAGAGTTTATCCCTCTCCTGTATATATCGACACAGCCATGTAACCATGTAAGGTAGTGCTATAGTGCTGAATTTGCGATTGAAATGCTGGAGTACCGAGACATGCGAACGTAAGCAGAGAGTACCGATATATAGGGGTATGTGTACACACACGTGTGTGGACAATACAGACAATACGAATCCATGAGGCGTTCAAAATTGTTTCGAGGAAGTTCGATGAGAGACGACAGAACCATTCGCCATTAACATACAGGAATTTGTATTGGCTACTTAGAGCTAGGAATTTGTTGCCAATCATTTTTAAAAGATGTTCATCATTTTCTAAAATATTTATCAAATTAATTATCTTTATAAAACTTTATTAAGTTAATTATTTTTCAAAATAACTTTTAAGTTAATTAGCTTTCGAAATAATTAACACATAAATTATTTTTATTAATAACTCTTAAATTCATTATGTTTCACAATAATTAATAAACTAATTATATTTAAGACAATAAAACCACGAACGATTGACGTATAGGAATTTTTATTGGCTACTTACAGCTAGGAATTTGCTGCCAATTATTAAAAAAATAATTATTATTGAATTCATCATTAATACAAATAATTATTAAATTATACATGCTTATAAATAGTTATTACGTAAATTATCTGTTAAAATAGTTAATAAATTCATTATGTTTTGAAGACAAGAAAACCACGAGCCATCGACGTATAAGAAATTTTATTGACAACTTACAGCTAGGAATTCGTTGCTAATATTTTTTTCAAATTTGTTCATTCATTTAAAAGATCTGTTTCATGAATAAATAGTGAATTTCAGCACCCGGAATTAATTCTTTTAAACAAGCTGGAATTATGGCAGTCTCTAAATGCTTACAAACTGCTTCAATTTTACATCTGCTCGATTTTTACAAATAATTCCATAGAGATTTTTCCCAAATGAATTCACGTTTGTCGCCTCACGTTGAGATATAAATTGTTGCGATTTTTTTCTTTCATACCACGAGCACTGTATAGAATGGAGTTTTGAATTTCTTCCTGACAATGCACGATATTGTCTGACTTCGTGTACCACAATATCGTGCACCGTATAAAAAGCCTCGTATGGTTTCCGAGCGTCCCTTATCTCGTCGAGACAGTGAAATTGTTTTTTGAGAACGTCGACGACACGAGAGCTCGAAATGTACGTAATATATTGTCACACGTATTCGCATAGGGATGCACGTACAAGTGCATAAAGTGCAAAAGTTTCGTACCTTGTACATGATATTCCATTACGCGTGGAACAGTTTTCTTGATAACTTTTGTTCGATACATTTACTTTCAAATATTGCTGAGGCAACTGGATTTTATTTCCTCCGGTCTCGCCGCCAAATTTTAATGAAGTTCAATTTTTTACAACTCTAGTCTCATAAACTTCCACGAGAAGTGGGAAGCCGTAATTATTCTGGAAAATCACGGTAAATTTTTTTTTTCGTTATACCTCTCGCGATCAGCAAAAAAATTTTAATACGTATTTATTTTTCGAAGAATATTTCTAAGTTGGTACCAAATTTTTTCCTCCTCACTTTTGGACCATCATTTCATTAATTATTCTGTGAAATACAATAAAATTTAAAAGAGGAAACAGTCGTAGTAAACAAGTCAATTAATTGATTCGGTTTAAAAGACTCTTCATTAGACTGGCCCAAACAAAAAAATTATTTTTCAATTGAAATTTTCGTTGAAATTTTATTGAGAATGACAAGAAACGAGTGCTGATCACAATTTAGCCCTTTATATTAATATTTAGAGGTCCCTCATCGCGATTTACTATTTCCCATTCATTCAACATAGTAAAAGCTTTGTTTGCCTTTTCTCAGCTTTATAACTCGCCTGCGGTCAAACACACGGAAATGCCCAAAACATTGTTTCATAGGAAATTTAACGCTCTACAAAAAAGGTCCTTAACCTTCATACGATAAGCTTACTTGTTCGAATTTTATTCAACGTCAAAGTTGAATTTATGATCAATTTCATAACTTTGTGAGATTTTTGGACTTTACGACGAAAATATTGATTTTTTATATTGTTTTCTAATTCATCTGAAAAGTATTGTATCCTTTTCGAATTATTCCCTAGATAGTTTCTAAAATTCCTAATAGATCTTAATTTATTGTTATTCAAAAGTACATTAGTACGCAAATCTATTCTCAAACCGAATTTAATTGCCCATAGCATGATAAATAAATATCTAGGAGATCATTTAAAAAGGATACAATACTTTTAAGATGAATAAAAAAAACAACAACAAAAATCAATAATTTTTGCACAAAAGTCCAAAAATCTCACAAAATCATGAAATTTATCATAAATTCAACTGGAATGTTGAATAAAATTTGAACGAGTGAATTTATCGTATGAAAGCTAACGACCTTTTTTGTAGAACGTTAAATTTACTACAAAAACATTTTCGGGCATTTTCGTGTGTTTATCCGTAGGCGAGTTATAAAGCTGAGAAGCGGCAAACAAAACTTTTACCATGAAAAATGAATGGAAAATAGAGAATCGCGATGAGGAACCTCTAAAAACTAACATAAAGGGCTAAAATTACGTCAGCTCTCATTTTTTGTCATTCTCAACAACATTTTCAACAAAAATGTAAAAAAATAAACATTCATTTTTTTGGGCCAGTGTACTCTTTATTCACGAGCAGAAATGTTTGCTAGCACCATAAAGGAACTCACCGAACAGTCAGAGGTTCAAGACATTACGAGAGCAATAAATAACGATTAAAAACGATACCTGGGGAGCACCGATTGAAAAGAATAATTTAACGCGCCCATCGGCTTACGTAACAGCGTAAGAAAAAATAAAAAAATTGCCGGTGTGAAAAAAACTATGAAAAGACAGATGGGTTCAAGCGATAGCTACAACGCTTCTCGTTACTTAGACTCCCGCTACTATAAAACATTATATGGTACATCGAGGCGAATATACATATGTATAGGTGTGCTGTAGAAACTCGAGCATACTTTATCGTACCTCGCGGAATCCTAGAGACCCGATGTTCCATAAAATTCGAGGATTGGCTTGCCCGAGAATAGAACTTTGGCGGAAAAATGAAAAGAAGAGACGAGCGTTTATAGAAGGGAAAGCCGAGGAAAAGAGGGAGGGACGGAAACAGAGATATTCCACGAGAGAAAGAAGGGAAAACCACAGACTGTTGTTACATATTTATGAGTGGTTGTCATGCTCCCCTTGAATTTTCGCCACAACAAAAGGAACTATTACCTCAACGAAGCAAGAGAGAGAAAGAAGGAGAATAGAGCTAGGGAAAAAACGAGAGTTGGTCTCGCTCGTCGTTGCTGCTTACAGAAGCTCTAAAAATCTCTCAGAATCTCATTGAGATGAGAGTAAAATGGAGAATATAGCGAATGGAATGTTGTCGAGAAATGTAGCGGAATGTGTTGATGAGAATGCCAATGCTTGTATATCTAAGGGAAATATTTCTTCTGAATAAGGAACACGACAAGCCTCTTGAATTTTTTACATCCACAAGGGGGATAGAAAAAATCATGCCAGATTTATTAATTGTTCTCCAATGAATTTTTATTCATTAACGGATTCCTTACTATTTATTTATTCATTTATTGACATTATTATTGCCAGATTTCTTAATTGTTCCCCAATGAATTTTCGTTCATTGGCGGATTCCTTATTATTTTTTAATTACTATTTATGTACTTCTTAATTGTTTTCAACTTTTTTTGTTAATTGACAAATTGGTCATTTTTTTCATTGTTAATTATTTGTTTATTTATTCATTTATTGATATTATTATTTCCAGATTTCTGAATTGTTCCCCAATGAATTTTTGCTCATTGACGGATTCCTCATAATTTTTTAATTATCATTTACTTGTTTATTTATGTTGTTATTGATTTATTGATTTATTCATATTATCATTTATTTACCGATTAATATCACTATTTATTTGTTCATTCATTTATTTATCCCTCTTAAATTCGTTCCTTCGCATACCCTTTTGGGTTTTTACCAGCCCAACCCTTCCACAATTACCCCACCGTTGACATTTCACGATTTCCAGCCGCTTAAGGGGTCCTCTCACTTTAGACGCTCAAATAAGGCTATTTTCATGAATTTTTTCACAGGTTTATATTATGCATATTGATATAAAAATTGTTACACTTAATAAATACACTATCGAAATACATTTAAAAAAAAATGAATGTACTTATGTAACCCAAACAAACTTTAAACACGTTTTTCTCAAAACAACGTTTGTCGACGGCTTGTTGGTAAAGTCTTCGAAACTACTGAACCGATCCTTATAACATTATAACCACATATTCTTTACTATAGCTATAGCGCAAATCAAGGATTTTTTAAATTTTGATATTTACTATTTTTTTGCCAAAAACGGTGAAAAGACACGTTTTTTTCGAAAAAAGTCCGCCATTTTGTTACTTTTGCACGTATCAAAAATCGTATGATATTAACATACTGAATCTAAAACCGTTTGATTTTGATCAACAGCGCAGACCCACAATTTTTAGGACATTTTTTTAACTACCATTTTCGTCTATAAATAGTGACTTAAATAAAATTTTCTTTTTTATGTATTTCGAAAGTGTATTTATTAAGTGTAACAACTTTTATAACAATATCTATAATATAAACCTATCAAACGAATTTATGAAAATAGCCTTTTTAGCGTCTAAAGTGAGAAGACCTCTAAATGGCTTTAATGCATTACCATATCACATTAGCACGAGGGTTCAGGGAAGCTGACAAAAACCTGTGCCTAAGACTCTTCCATTGCCGTGAGTTTCAATTCCATCATCGGTCGAATCTCAATGAGACTGCTTCCCGCTCAGTGGTCAGGGCGCAAGCCCGGTCACATCTGAGCGTTCACCCATCCAAGTATCGACCTAAGGCTGCTCGATACGTGCAATAGCACCCGCGGCTCAGAGTGATCGCCGCCCACTGTGAAATAATCGCCTGCCACTTACACCAAAATATGACTATTTGGTAAACCAATGTGATGCACTAGATCGCCCCTGTTCCGAAATGTTCCGCCCGAAGTTCCCAAAGTCCGAAGCGTTACAAATTTCACGCGGATCATTGGGTCAGTAACTTTTCGACCAATGCGGATCGACGCGAAGAGCTCCGCGAGTGGAAAACTTTTCGGATATTTAGCGTGGCTCGTGAGGGGATCACGGATGAAAGGATCGCTCGGACTGCCTTCTGTCGAAAAGTCCGCTTGCCTATAGTATGGCGAAGAAGACTCGGAACACCCGAGGTTAGTTCCGGAGTACCAAGGAAGCTTCGCGCGAGGATTCAAAAAAGACTCCGGCGTGCCAAACTTTTGCCGGGGATTGACGAAACTTTATTCACCTATATACATAACTTACAAACACACACACACATATATATAAATATATATGTAGGAAAGTGGGAGTTACGTAAGACCGACGAGAGGATCAAAAGCAGTGGGATAAAAGTGCCATGAGGGGGTTGGTGAGGAAACCGAGGGGTGCAGCCGTGCCGAAAGATCGGGTGCAGCCTCAAGGTGTCTTGGGAAAGGAATGACGCGGACGAGCGACACAGGTCTCTCCGTAAAGTCAGCTAGGGATTCCGGTTGGCTTCCGAGTCCTTTCGCCAGGAGAATTCCGGATCTTTTTCCGGGATGAAGAGCTTTTTTATATCTCACGCTGCTTACTCTTCGTTCCAACGCTCGGTTGACATCTGCCGAGGTTCTTGCCTTCCTCGAGCTCGTTCATCCATGCCGGGTCCATTTAGTGAAGTGACATTAAATGATAAGCCAACAATAATGACAAGATCATTCCTAAGATCAGCTTGTTCATTCCCTACCTGGTTTGATTGCAATGTTTCAGCGCCATCGGTAAAGATCGTTGATGGGATGGGGGATCCTTTGCGCGACAAGTACTACGAGGCCGACAGTACGATCGAATTACTGTGTGTGGTCCGCCACATAGCGATGCAGATGCAGTACAGCGTGGTGCAGTGGCTTCATGGAAATCGGACTTTGAATTACGACACAACGAGAGGCGGAATTAGGTGAGGATTGTATGAGAAACTTGCACCGTTTCCACCACATCTCCATCATCCAATAGCCCACGTGCTTTTCCATTACCACAGGATTACTAGGTATCCCGACGAGTGTAGGTAGCAAACGAAATTGTGCAAGTCCCTTAACCCGCAAGGGGAAGTCGGTGAGGCTCTTCTGTTCACAAACGGTCTCAATGTGCTGCGAATGCGAAAGATCCAGCCACGAATAAACGAAACGTATCAGCCTTGTTGGAAAGGACGGATAGCACGATCAATAATCCGCGTCCAAAGTGCTCGGTATATTCAGCAGTGATCATTGGTTAGACCATCAAAGCCTCGTCATTAATTAGAGCACCAGCACGCTGTAACATTTCATTTCGACGGATTCATCATCATTGCAATCTCCTTGAAGCTGCAGGAGCTGATGGATCCTGATGTACTGAAAGGGACGAGCGCGTGAAAACCCTTAAAATTTGATGCCCTCTTCGTGGCAAGCCGCAAGCGGTTAATTAATTCTGCGGTTAATTCCATTTTCCCACGGTCCCGTCACACGACCCTGTATCGTTGCACCGCCAGCTCTATATACAGTGATCCTAACCACCAGGATCCAGATACGGCGTACACCAAAGTACCTGGATACTTTTGGAGTAGACTTTCAAACTTTGATACCTCGCTCTCTGATCAGCTCCCACTTGCCATCCTCATGAAGCGAAGTAACTTCTCTTGGCACGCTTCTACCAACTTTGCAACTTCGTCTTCTTTCACGTGACATTCAAGCTACTAATGGACCAACCGTTTCAGAAATCAACGTTTTGATGAATCTTCGTATTTTAACGTTTCCTTCAATTACACTCTTCTTTTTTTCCCTTCGGGAACGTTGAGGTTTTGGAACACTTTGACCGTGATTGATTGATGTTCCCGAGTCGAAATGTCCGGCCTATTTTACCCCTCCAGATCCTCACAGTGGTAGGAAATAAAGACAGTATAGTAGCTTCGTATTCAATATAAAATGAGCCCCTACTTAACGTCTAGAAAGGGAACAAATTTCCCTTTTCTCCACTTGCCGGCGCTAAGGAGGACGTCGATTGGCACACGTATATACGCACACGCATACACTTTATCACGCATATAGAGATACAAATGCCTGAATACGCGCATGCGTAGACACACGTATATACCCGCACACATACATGCCTAAGCACACACCAACACACGTATACTAGTACCTATACGTATGCATGCGTGCCTGCGATAGGAATCCGCGTGTACATGCATACGTGAGGGCAATTCCTATCAAAAACATTGTAACTGTTTGCCCAAGATCCATTTCTTCCACTTTGGAGAGTTGCTGGAGCTGCAGGGGCAAGTTTGAAGCGAATGCGAAAGGTTCGCTGGGTGGAGATAATGGAAGGGCCATTGGAAAAGTAGGCCTCTACGGCGAACGCGCGGTCCTACCTAGTCCAACGCATGACGATTGCTGAAAACTATCAGACCCGCTCTTTCGAATGCGACCAGCCCCACCCTCGTTTCGTCGAAACAGCCAAATGCGCGATAGGTCCAAACGCAATCAAAAGAGGAGCTACGACTTCAGCTAGATTAGGTAGAAGTATAAGGGCCCATGCAGGAGGTAAGCAGCAAAGGAAGAGCATGTTAGGACCCATAGTAGGACTTCTAGCAGCAAAAGAGGAGCTGCGACGACTTCAGCTAGTCATTACAGCTCCTAATTCAGTTAGGTAGGAGTATAAGGGCCTCTGCAGGAGGTAATCGGCAAAGGAAGAGCATCTTAGGAGCCCATAGTAGGACTTCTAGCAGTAAACAGACTCAAGTGAGGCTGACATAGGATCAAAGGCCGTTAAAATAGGCTGAAAATTGCGACTAGGGTTCGCTAGACATTAACGAAACTCCGGTTGTCATCTTCCGCGGGATTGTCGTCTCAGTCTTCTATCCACAGAGACGAAAGTTTACACAATTATTCGTCGCCCGTCTACAGTGTGCCACTGCAATTCTATGTCTGTCTCACAGCGCATACAGATGTACGCTCTACTTGGCCCATGCATACTTGATTTGCGTCGCGGCTCGTCACCGACAGCCTCTTCGTTGCAGCGACTCGCATCAGAATCGGTATTCCTCGGTCGAATGGATTCGAGCACACGAGCGAGTACGTGTACCTTGCAAATATGCGTGCGCTGGTAGAATCCAGTGCGAAGGTAGCAGGTCGGTGGATTTCAACGAGTCGAGAACGTGTTCCCTCCCCCCAGTACTTACCACATAGCCCCCCCCCCTCAATCCATTGTCTATACAACGGTAACACAAAGCGCAGGTTGAGAGCTTTTCAATGCTACAATTTCCTTCTCCAGCCTTGAATCCCAATTCGCGTGGAACAATCGTCGGGAGCCCATGTATTAGTGGCTTTTATCGCACGCGAGTAATCTGGATGTTCGTCAAGTTGGCGAAAACGAGCCCTGGTTTTCCGTGTACGTACTTGGACATGTATAAATGCGACTGCACAAGGCTTTGTTTTCCAACGAGTTGAAGACCAGGCTGAAAAGCCACGCCAAAAGGAAGAAGTCATCTCAGCTTCCATCTCCCTTTGGGGATCGTTTTGCACTATTGATATCCTTGATCTTCCTATAATGATCCAGCGCCCCTGCATTCAGGTTCTTCCGCCTCAGCCCTTGATGTCGCGAGTTCTCAAACACTTTCACGATCGCAACCGCGGCTGCTCGAAGTCACTTCTCCCCTAGGCGTAACGCGGATAAGATCCACTTGCCCGAAGCTCTGCCAAGGGTAAAACGCGTTATCTTCCACCTGCAGCTGATCCAATCTCTCCAACCATTTACTATTTACGAAGTCAAGAACCTCGTCTAGCGCGAAGAGGTTCATTGTGAGAGGTAGGATCGTTACCGTGTACGAGTCGTTGGCATCTTTACGACCCCACGTCCGATCAATTCTCAATGGAATAAAGCATACCACGCGCGAGCGAATCTAAACACACGGCACTTTTGAAAAGAGACCGGACAATAAAACAGTTTTACGGCACACTTTTGCGTTGCTCAAAGACCTCGAGTGGCGACGATGCTCAAGCACCACGGTGGTAAATAACTTTAACGAGAGCGGTACTGGTCCCACGAAGCTCTTTTCTCCTCTCGCATCTCAGACGACGGAAAACAGGAAGAGGTTGTAAAAAAAATAGACGAAAAAAATGAATTGCGGGTTAAAAGAACATAAATCGGTGGCTTTCAAGTAGTGACAGTTACATCATCGTTGTAGTTAGAACGACTCGTTCATTTCCGTCCTTCCCCCGACACTTCGCCCTCCATTCTTATCGCCGGAGAATCACGTCCTCCACCGCCACCAATTTGCCTAATTGGCCGCGGTCTCGACGACCTCATCGTGCCGTGGTTACTGACCTCGGTGAACTGCTATCAAACCAGTTCAGCAATTCCTGCCTCGACGTTGCTCGACCCAAAAATAAGCCCAAATCCTGACCGTGAAACTCAGGGCAATCAACGCAGATGTTACCTGTCCCGTCAATTGGTTTTTTCTTTGGTCACTCCACTTTGCTCTGCGCTCGTCAATGTCAATGGCAGCCGCACTCTTCTATCGGGCATATATAAAGATCGCGCAAAATAATACCGCAGCGAAGGCTCTCAGTCGTATCAGTGTTGCGCCAAAGGTGGGTTGGTGATATTGCGTTTCGCGAGGTGGTGGATGGACAGAGTTGCTCAAATGAGTGACGAGAATGAGACTGGGATGAAACTGTGATCGAGTTACCATGCTACCAAAGTTCCACAGACCTCTATGAACAACTTTCAACTTTTGTGCGCGTGTGATGAGCTTGGATGTTGAAGACGAGAGATCCACCGTTCGTTGTGGAAGTCTGGATGGGGTCAAAGACCGGGAAAATACAGGTGTCTGGATGAACACGCTACACCGGATAGTATCCCTCTTTCTTCATCGCTATATGTACTTTTCGCATTGTTCATGTGGTTTCGTGGCATCAAGCACGCAGTTCCAACCACCAGCGTGTTGGACCAACTAGCCTTATGCACTCCTACCGTACATATATGCCGTGAGCTTTTGCCTCGACCTGATACGTGGCTCGCAACGGCCTTCGCTTTGGTCTAGGGTAAAGTTATAACACCTGAGACCGCGTTAATGGGATTAGTACGTACGTGTGTTGTTTCTGGTCTTCGTATTCCCTGAGTATTTTCCTCCGAGGACGGCGCTACGTACGATCCGTCACTTTGGATCAGCTTTCATCTAGGGTACCAGCTCTTCCTGGGACTCTTGACAACCGGCAAACAACATCGCCAATCCAACTCTTTCTCCCCATCCCCAAGGAACAAGCTTTGTTTTCATAGACAAAATGATGGTCAACATGGACATTTCCAATTGAAATATATGCGGGACTATCGAAAGCATCTGACAGCTACATTCGTAAAAAAAAGTCGTAATGTGTACCTAGATGGATGTAATTTTGGGTCGGGTTAGATCTGCACTAAATTTGAAAATTTTGGGATAGAATTTTAGATACACGAACAATACCACCAGAGGAGAGCTGGTATTGACTCTTGCAAAAATTCTGATTGGGTTCAACCTGCATGTTGACTTGAAGGGCTACGTCTACATAGAGGCGAGCAAAAAATGGCCAAACGTCGATTTTTTTTCTGGGAAAGAGTTGGTGAAAAAGAAACGCATTTTCTTCTGACACGTAGGTATAGAGAGCCGAAAAAAATTACTCAAAAATAACACAAACATGGCCGCTGGGAGGTGATGATGTTTTTACCCGACGTTTGGCGGTGGACACTCTCCAGCTTAAGCGGTCCATCGCAACTCTGAAAACCAAACGGGTTATTCAAATTAACAACAAACACGAGTCGTTGACGATCGCCGATTTTTTAAATCATTTGTTTAACCAACGTGGCGACGAGTTGAAACTCGAGCACACAAAATATATGAAAAAAATCGGCATTTTGACGTAACTATTGAAAAATGAAGATCTATTTAAAAGAAATGAAATCGTCAACGACTTTTAAGTATTTCTCATCGTATCTCCTGTAAATTTGGAAACAATCCATCAAGTGGTTCTCGAGGTATTATGTCCACCGTCTCTAAAAACAGTGTTTCGAGAAAAACGCGTTTAAAGATTGAAGTATGGTGCTGCTCCCGTTTGCCCATTTCAGGAATATTCCAATGAATTTTTTAGAGAATACAGCTAAAAGGTGATACTGAAGAAAAAAAATAATGTTGGTAAATGCCATTTTTGGGCCCACCTCGTTGACGTAGCCCGTTAAAAAAAAATTAAATGGAGTATTGCGGATTAAATTTGAGTATGGTCAAGGTTGCTTTGGAAAAAAAACACGGGTAAATTGAAAACCCACACGTTTCATCCTCGTTATTTTTATTTCGCTGGCTTCCTCTGTGGAGCAGCAGCCATAGAAAAAAAAAACGAGTTGCTCGCAAGCTTCGCGCGCGAAATGAAATAATGAGGAAGTGCGAGTACTCTGTATACCGGAACGAAGCTTTTTTTAAGCTGATCCTTTGAGCGTTATCACCTGCAGTTGCGTTTCAGCAGTACCCACGCGAATGACTCAATCGGCCTTCGAGACCCGAGAGCTCGGATGAAGGGCGTGAACGACTCGAGGTCCTGTGCGATACCAAATGCCGTGATAAGAGGAACTTTCGGTCCGCGCCTTCTAGACTCCCGAGGGAAAGGCAGGCTGTGGCGATACGGTCGTTAGGGTAAACCCCGCTGATTAAATTATCCGGACATTCGGTGACCCGTTCGCGTAACGCTTTGATAGAATTCGATTCAGCGCAGGATCTCGAGTCAATTTAATTAGCTAATCCACTTCACTTCCTACCCTTCTTATTCTCCCTTCTTCCGATGGCAACTGACTATCGGAAGTGCATGCTGCTCATGACGTGGACTCGGACGAAATACACTTTACTCTGATTCCTCCCGATGGAATATGAATGCGGTGGATTGTGGACGAAAATGTAACGCCGTTGAATCCAATGGAGCGACATCCATGCATATTCGATGTAAACGTCGACTCGTAAAAAAGAAGCGCAGATGCGTTCAGTCCCATAAAGCTGTACGATAAATACGTGCACTTTAGGGCTTTTCCCGAGTATGCTACGCGCATAAAAACGTAATGCGCGCAGATGAGACTCGCTGGCAGGCTGCACGCTGCAGGTATGCCGATATTAAAACAATAATTAAAACGTGTGCGCGCTACGTAAAATTGTTTTCGACGCAGCGACGAGATGCACACGGGATGAGTCAATGAAAATTGGACACTGGAAAACGAGTCTTCGCCCATGAGCCGTTTAAAAATCGTGTCGGGAAATGGGATGCGGTGAAATTGTTTATTTTTTCGGAAATACCATGGGGGTGGTTTTGGAAAAATGAAATGAAGAGGGCCCTGAAAAATTTGCATTCCCATCGTTTAAAGTGGCGTCGATATTGAAATTAAACACCTAAAAACAGTCCATACTGGACTTGAATGTATATAGATTCTGACAAGCCTACCAAAGTTTATCTGTTTCTTTTTTGTTCAACATGAAAATCTATTTTAAGGGAGGACACCACTGTGACGGGCCGAAAAAAGTCACGTTTTCCAAATTTTTTTGTCCACTGGATTACTTATTTCGCATTTGGAAAAAAATGTTATTGAGCATATATTCAACTTATTTCGTGTTGAATGTATGTCTCTTATTTTTTTTTAAATTGAAAATGAACAACGTCATTGAGGTATAATAGAACCTCTGTATAAAAATGTGGTTCAACGCCCGAATCGAAAACTTGAAAATAGTTGATCTGAAAAATGAAAACAAAAAAGTTTTATAATCTATGTAAATGTCGTTCTCGCTGTACGTATCCGTTTTTCAAAAAAAAAAAAAAAAACACACACACACACACAAATGACGGGTGTTGAGAAAAATGTAATTTCGGCTACATTTGTACTTATATTCGGGGGCTTCAAAAATACGAAAGTAAAAAAAGAACAACAACGTGCAACGACAGCTGATGGAAATCCAGAAATTTTAGTTTTTTAAATTAAAAAACGAACAGCTATAGGTAGAGCTATGATTCCGGCCAAGTTGCGAAAAGTCGTTTCAAGAACAACGCGCTTGAAAGTTTTACCATACGTAAATCGTTGCGCTACCTGCTCTGACTAAATCGTCTGTAACTTGGTTACTCAATTTTCAATATTTTAACCTAAATATTCTTCACATATTCTTGAATATGTATACTTTGATGAAGTACAAAGAAAAAACGATTTTTTTAACCGTCACAGTGGTGTGCGGTCTTAAAATAAAAATTCTTTAAACATCAAAAGCTTAGAATCGAAATTGATTTTAAACAAAAAAAGATAGACACAAATTTTGAAGAGTCTGCCAAAATCTACATCTCGGTCGGTTCAATCTGTTATTTGGACACGGCCAAACGTTCGGAATACAGATGTATATATTTAAATTCAAAAATATATGTGTAAAAATATCGTCACCGCCGGTCCTGCGGGAAATTCATTTGTCATCCGGGCAAGAGCATTCGCACGGTAGCATCGTTAACTCACGGGGTGATGCATTCGACGTTGAGCACCCGTGTGGTACAATTAAAGTAAATGCGCACCGCTTAGCCTGCCGGGGTTATTATCGTGCGGCGAGAGCTTACCGCTCGCACAGGGTGAATTAAACCGAAATTTCACAATCCCTCTCTCTCTCTCTCTTTCCCTCTCTGTTCGACTTTCTCACTCGCATTTCTATTTCTACCGGTATCCACGCAAACGAGACATCGAATGGTCGACGTTGGATGAAATTTTCCGTCCAACTAGCTTGAACTAATACCGTATGGCGAAAGCGTATACATCGTAAACGGCGAAACTAGAACGTGGAAGCACGAAATAGCCAACTGGGCTTTCAGCAAAAAGCCTCTGTATATACGTTGATTCGCGAGCTTTTAGGCGAGTGTGCAGCTCTGGAAATAGACATTTTGTAAATTGTCTGAAAACTCTCCTGCCTCTCTCTCTCTCTCTCTCTCTCTCTCTCTCTCTCTCTCTCTCTCTCTCTCTCTCTCTCTCTCTCTCTCTCTCTCTCTCTCTCTCTCTCTCTCTCTCTCTCTCTCTCTCTCTCTCTCTCTCTCTCTCTCTCTCTCTCTCTCTCTCTCTCTCTCTCTCTCTCTCTCTCTCTCGCGCCCTCCACTTTGCCTCTGTGGCGAATAACTCGATATAAAGGACCACACAAGGCCTCTAAAACCCAACAGGAATGTATACGTGGAGAACGCGCTCAACGGGAATAAGGGAATTTCGCACGAACGTGAATTAAGAGGCCGGTGGGTCGGCGGGGTCGAAAATAGCAACTGGAAGGAGGGGTGCGATCGAGCAACATCGGAATATAAACGTTAAACGAGCGAGAGAGACCGGCAGAGAACTTTAGTCTAATCAGAATGCACTTTGGGACTTGAACCAGATAGAAACGTAGATTTTCAAATCTGCCTTTGGTCTCTCGCATTTGCAATGTTTCTCCAACTTGCCAACCCTCTACGTCCCTCCTGTACTGCATAGTGATTAAAAATGTTTAAAGACTAGAACGAGGTACGAAGACATCCAAAACTTCCAGCTGCAGTCAATTTTCCCTATTGATACAACTGAATTGATATTCGCATTGATTGACTCCATGAGATTGACACTAACAAGGAAAGGTTGCGAGGTCGATCGCTCCGATTCCGATCAAATTTGACAAGCTTGTGGAATGGGTAAAAATAGGCGACACGTCTTCTTTTTTAATCTGCGGTACCCGATTTTGAAGGGGTAAAACGCACCTTCTAAAAAAGGGGTGTTTTTCGTTTTTCGTCAATAACGTTATCGTTCTCATTTCCAATGTATAGTAGACGAAAAAATATCCATCGTTGCAATTTGAAAAATTTTCATATCTTGTACCGGTAAAAAGTTATAGAAGAAAAACGAAAAACACCCCAATTCTCGAGGGTGCGTTTCAACCCTTGAAAATCGCATTCCACAGATATAAAAAAATACGTGTCGCGTATTTTTACCCATTCTACAAGCATGCCAAATTTCATCGTAATTTTCGAAAATCAACTTCTCATGGAATATCAAAATGACAGAGTACGTGATCTACATTTTCAGATGGACATTTTTTCATACTGGAATTAAAAGTAATTGCAAGAAAACGCAATTTTAAATAATTTTCAATTTAATAATTAAAAGTTTTTTTTAAATTCCGGATATAAACACTAATTTATTGACTGCAATTACGTGGATCAATGCCACAAATAAGTAGGCACAATTATTTGAGTACTTCTCGTATATTTTATTTTTTTATCTAACTGTTCGCGAAGTTGAAATGTCTTTTTTTTAACGAAATAAGTGGAAAAGATGATCGAAGGTGTTGGGGTAAGAGATTGAGCTGATGAGTACATAAATCTTGTATGTTGCGCATTTAAAGGTATTTCCGTGGAGGTATACCGATAGCCGTCGCGACTGTATCACGTAGCCCGTGCACGAGCCACTCGTTCATAATGAATGAATGAATTGCGAGGAAAAAACTTTTCCAATTAAAGTTCGCTCGAGGATGTTAATTCCGTGGGCTATTTCCTTTTCCGCAAGTCGATAGCTTTGGGTGCTCCGCTGCTCGACACACTATATATATATATATATATATATATATTCTCTTTTCGGGCCCGCTTCTCCGCCCTTTTTCACTTCGTGGCTACTGCTCTGCATCACGTGAAAATGAACTCGGTATGTTCGCTAATTTTTTCAATCACGTAGGCAATGTCAGCATACCGATCACGTCCATCAAAAATTATATTCACGTGTCAAGTATCAATCGATCAGGGGTTATCCTCCTCTTGACCCTTCATAACTCAACAACATGACAAATAAAACATTGTTGTCTGTATGGAAGATTTTAATAAGTAAATAAAAAGACATATTATTTAGTTTTTTTTAAACTTAATTAGGGGGTAGTGATAAAGAACCAAAGAAAGTGTGACAGACACGTTACATTGTGTCGTAACATTCCTTTATGATGCATCAAATGTTTTGAAGCTGTTGTTGTGCGTGTACACAAAGCCACGCTACATTTTTCTCACACATTGTTTTTCATTTAAATTTTTTTTTCGATTTTCGCAAACTTTACGCACACTCGAATCTTGCAATCTCGCGATAAGTAAACTTTGAACAAATTTTGATCCAACCAACGCCATCTAGTTTGCATGAATAGCATCAAAAATGCTATTCATATTCAACTTTGCTATTCATGTTCAAGTTTGCATGAATAGCATCAAAAATGCAAAAATATGAGTTTCAACAAAATCAATTCGATTTTGTTGAAACTCATATATGCGATAAAGCATTGAAAAATATTAGACACGTATTTTTTGTTATCGGCGAAAACCGGCTTTGAGGATGGAAACCACCCTTTCAAAGAAAGGCGTGTCACCCCATAATTTAATTGTTTTCCATACTTCCACAGTGCTTTTTTCATCGCTTCACATTAAAAGAATGTTGGTTTTTGGTTAATTCGGATCGGTGGTCTGCTTGTGGGTGAAACTGCACAATCGCCCCTCGACACGCCTTTCTTTGAAGGGGTAGTTCGCACCCTTAAAATTTTTTTTCGCCGATAGAAAAAAATGGGTGTCTAATAGTTTTCGATATTTTATCACATACATATATGAGTGTCAACTAAATCGAAAGCGGACACTTAAGTCACGTTTGTAGACGGTTTGTTACAGAAATGTCACACGGTGATATAAAGGATTAAAGCTGCTTTCCCGAAATTTCCCTGCAAATATATTTAATACTCTTTTCTCAACCTGCTTCGATTAAGGGGAGATATACACCTGGGAGCCGGAAAAAAGGTCATTTTTGTGAATTTTTTCAAGAAAAACTATTTGAAATTTCGGATTGTGGTTTTAATTATCTAAAAGTATATACATTCAAAAACATGTTTATTTTTCTTTATTTGAAAATATCAAAAATATACAAGGATATTGTATGATCCTTGGAGCATCGTAAAAAAATCTGCGTATATGGTACCCACTGGCGTTTCTTCAAAAATCATCTTTAAAAAAACCCAAAAAGATTATTAAATTAGATACTATAATCTAAGTACTTGTCATAGCCGATTTTGAAAATATCGATTTATGACAAAATGGCGAACGTTTGAACGTAAATAGTGATTTTTGGGCCAAAAATTAGTTATATTTTTGCCTATAAAACAAAAACTAAGTAACGGGGAAAAAAAATCCTATGACAAGTACTAGATAATGGTATATAGAATAACCACAAAAAACTTCAAGGCAATCGGTTCATTGGTTTTCGAGAAATTTTGGGTACCGATTTGAAAAACGTGGTTTTGAGAAAAACGCGTTTGGAAATTTGGGAATGAATAAATCATGAAATTTGTCAACTTACATGGAACCATCGATACCAGGTCCATAGTGCAGGTCTTCTACGGTCGACGAAATGTTTATAGCTTCCAAGTCCTCGACCTCGACCATTTAGGTGTATATCTCTCCTTAAATGGTTACGGACATTTTCGAGATTTTCGACTGGACGTTTCCTAAATTTGTCTTGTACCTAGGGATGTAAAATTGAGAATGTCGTCGCCAAAATCCTCATTGGCCTGGCTAAGTACTTGTATGGGAGGTCTCCTAGGAACTGGTACAGTGATCAGGGAAGGTGAAACTTTAAGGGATGTGATCGTAAAAACCCGAAAAGGCATACGAACGACGAGTAGAAATAATATTTGCCCATATCTGTCTATATTTAAAAAGATTTTTTTTAAGACTGAACATAAATGCCAATGGCACACATACTTTAAGCTATCATCCCTTAAATATTCTATATTCGACCTTACATTTTTCACGTCGTAATTCCTACTCTTCCTATTAAACGAGAAGAAATAATATTTAATCATATCTGTCTGTATGTGAAAAGAATTCTTCTAAAGACTGAACATAAATGAAAATGGCACACATACTTTATGCTAACATCCCTTAAAATTTTATCTTCGACCTTACATTTTTCACGTCGTAATTCGTATTCTTCCTCGTCGCTCATTATATGCACCAAGGGCATATACTCGTATCCGCGTGTATATGGTCCTGGTGCTGCGGTAAGGAATATAAAGATCCGAAGAAGCCGTTTCCCTCGTCCGGCCCGTCGTCACGGTAACAATTATTCTACCAGTCCTTCCAGGGCAATTTGTAATTCTGAAATCTCCTCCGCTGGTTTTTCTCAGACGATGCAGCGCTATTTGGAGAATTCCAATGAGAGCTCCGAGAAGCCGATGCACTCGGGTAACTCAAGAAAACTAAAATTACTATAAGAGAAATGGAGAGAGAGAGAGAGAGCGAAGCGAGAGCAAGAGGCAGAGGTCGGCAACAGCTCACGATGTTCCTGAGAGATTATTAAAAAAAATTATATTCAGACATCGCGAATAAGTAGAATATCCATTTCCACGTAATGGGGAAGAACATTTTATACGCTCTCTTTCATAAGCCCACAGTGCGGCCATTCGGGGAACGTAGACTGTCAGACCCTAATTGCCCTGTATTTCAACACGCCCTCTCATTCGCTAATTCAATTTTTCTATTGTCTCGGTGCGGGACTCCAGCGTAAAAACGGATCTGATGGAAGAGGGCGCCAATTCGACGCTGAGCATCGCCAGGGTTGGTCCAGCCGACAGTGGTAATTACACGTGCGTTCTCACTACGATGCCTGAACAACCAGCCACCGTCCACGTCCACGTACTCAACGGTGAGTCGCCCATCTTCATCGGACAACCCTCAAGCCCTCCCAATATCCAAACTCGAACAAAACCCAAAGATTATTCCACTTCCGCAAATGGACAACCCAGCAAGGTCATTGATTAGACGGTAGAGGCAAACGCACGAGGATGTGGCAATGATAAGGGTGGGATGGGGGCACGTACGTGGAACAATAACCGAATTCCCATCGGGGCTTCCGAAGCTCTCAGATGCCGTCCTTCATCCTCCTGCAGCATGTTCCTCGGGCATTAACGCGTAATTAGATTCGCCCGTGCACCGATTCTCCATCCCGTTAGCCTTAAATGCTCCTACCCTAAACGCATTCACCCGACGTTCGGGGGATCGCGGACATATATCCCCTTGTTCGAGATCGAGAGCTCACCGGCACATTTCACAATTCAACCGCGATCCTTTGGATAACGCCGAATTACAAGGATATATTTAGCCGGGCGACGATGGCGCCAGGGTGCTCTTCACTCACGGAAGGATTATCGTGCACGGGCGAGCAAATTAATGACAACCAACGTTCCGGCTCCAGCTTTGATATGGCTGCATAGGTATACATCGACGTAGGAAACGAATGCTGTGGAGCCATTGCATTTCCGTAATGTTGGCCATCAGCACATCTGGCCGTTTAGAGGAAGGTCTTTACATTTTTTTTTTCGACCATTCGTTGATTTTGCGAATAATCTCCATGTGGATTTACATGTATGTGAAAGTGGTTCCGAAGGCTTCGGTGCCTATGATGGCTGAGAGACAGTCTTAGATTTGCCAACATTGTACAGTAAAAGAGACGAAAACCCTGCATTTTTTCGCGTAGAATATGATTTTTGGACTGGTGGTAGATGGTCGCATACTGGAAGAAACCCCAATAAAGTATTGCCTCTCGACTTGCCCCAACCCTAGGAAATAGGAGTTGAATATTTAAAAATGGCCGTATCTCGATAATTAATAGCCTGATCGAAAAAGGTTTTAAACAAAAGTTGTTTGGAATAAGAAAATTCGTATAAAGTTATATAACGTCCAACGCCCTATCTTTGAAAACAGCGGCACAAAAACGATTCGAAAATTCGGGGTTGATGTTGTTGGATCAATGGTGCTATCGTGTTTTTGTGCGGCTATTTGTAAAGATAGAGGATTCGACGTCAGATAACTTTATACGTATTTTATTATTCCGAACAACTTTTGTTTGAAACATTTTTTGATCGGGCTTTTAATTATCGAGATACGGCGATTTTTAAGTTTTCAACTCCTATTTCTCAGGGTTGGGGCGAGTTGAGGGGCACAATTTTATTGGGGTTACTTTCAGTATGCAACCATCTATCTTCAATCAAAATTTCATATCCTACGCTAAAAATCGCACAAAGTCAAGTGACCTATGCTTAAGAAAGGCCCTCGAAGGAGAAGGTCCCTCGAAGTGGAATGTCCTCAACATTATGTTTCTCCATGTATTAGGACGTTGAATAAGTTCTCGCTGTTTTTCAACAGATGGCGTTGCCAGAACTGCGTACGTGTAGATGGTAACGCATCTATAAAGAAGTACTATGAGCAAGCTTGAAATTCACTGTTTGTAATTTCACCGAAGTGCAAACAACTTTTTTTTCACAATGTTAAACATGTCAAATTTCGTGCCAAAAAAGAGTATTTGCGGGGAATTTTACTGCACTACTTTATTTTAGAAAAATCTGCAGCTGAACCACACAGAATTCTTGTTGTCGACTTACGGCAATCATGCTCTGTCGGAAACAACATGGAGAGATTGGTTTAGACGCTTCAAAAGTGATTTTGATGTTTTAAATCGGAGGCATTACTTCACGAAGACTTATGTCAGATGCCAGCTAAAGTTGCGGAATCATTAGGAGTTGATCACACAACAGTGTCGAAACTGTTAAAGGCATTAGAAATGATTTTTTTAAATAAAGCATTAATTTTCACGATAAAAACGGCGAGAACTTAATCAACATACCAATAAATATATATGTACACGTGTACACATAAATATAATACAGAAGTTATAATTGATGTACATGTATCAACTGATATATTTTGACGACAAAACGAGAACCGATCAATTTTGCGGAAAGTCAACTCACGGTCGTGACCACAGAGTGAAGGGTGCGCTGTGAGTCATTTGTTCCTATCCGTTACAACACTGCTTGTGTTTAATGCGTTTATCGTTCATGTATGTATGTATGCATTTTGATAGAATGTTCGGAGGACAAGCGAAACAAAACCCTCTGTAAAGTACCTGACTCGTTGAGTGGCTCTAGAGTTATAACAGTGAGCTCGTTGCCTGACCGACCGCATCTGGATTGCAAATCGTTTCTGTTCCAAAATATAGTCACATATAATTATGGTCAGCTCCCACTAATCGGGTTGGGCTCCGGCTAGTAGCCCAGAACACCACTGTTGCCAAATAACGTTCGAGTTATTTATTACCTCAAAGCGAGTTGAAATACATCACTGGGTAGCAAGAATGTAGCCTGATGAAAGAGTGAGTTTGAAGGAGGAGAAGGGTGGAGAGCAGCCCGTGTCCGTTTTGATACAAGCATCGGAATGTCTTTATTAACGGGTCTGCATAAGCTTGGGGCCCGAAAAACAGTTTGGGTTTCAATATTTTTTCGACGGTGAGCGGATCGGGGAGAGTTTGGTATTTTACACACAATTAATAAGTAGTCTTGCCAGGCTTAAGTTTGTTTATTGTATATAAAAATGTACGTTTAGTATAGTAATTAGCATAAGAATTTAGTGTAATAGTAAATAATAAAACTTTCTTATGACAGAATACTTTTTTTAAACTTTGAAAATTACGAGAATGGGAAGCTGCAGAAATAAAGTTCGATTCTCGAAAAAAACAACTTCAACCCTTTATAAGTCAACACTGTAAAAATGTAAAAATAATTGACTTTATGATAGGTTTTAATAAATTTAAAAAACACGTATAACATTCGTTGGGTGCAAATTAATCGCAAACCTTACAAAACATGGTGAACATTTTTAAAAAATCAAATCGAACACATCGAAAATCTATTATTAGTCATAAAATTAGAAATAGATACGCTAACGAAGCGAGTTGTTGACCAACAGCTTACCATGACATATGCCACTGACAGGTTAGGTGGTGCTGCCAACCGGAGAAAAATAAAACAATTAAGAGCATTGCGTACTCATTGATAGCGCGCACTCTTCGGTAGCTCTACCCTAGGTGATTTTGTTAGGACTTAAGGGGTCTCACTTTAGATGCTTAAAAAATACTATTTTCATGAATTTTTTGATAGGTTTATATTGTAGATATTGATGTAAAAGTTGTTAAACTTAGTAAATACACTTTCGAAATACATTAAAAATGTTTTTTTAAATGTATTTATGTAATGCAAACAAATTTTAAACGCGTTTTTCTCGAAATAACGTTTTTCGACGGCTAGTTGATAAAATCTTCGAAACTACTGAACCGATCATTATGAAATTTTAACCACATGTGCTTTGCAACTATAGTTATAGCTCATATCAAGGATTTTTTTAACTTTGATTTTTACTATTTTTTGCCAAAAACGGTGAAAAAAACGTTTTTTTTTGTTTTTTCGAAAAAAGGTCCACCATTTTGTTATTTTTGCATATATCAAAAATCGTATGATATGCGCTATAGCCATTAACATACTGAATCTAAAGACGTTTGCTTTTTTGTTTCGGACGATCCATCTCCGAGATTTCATCAACAGCGCAGACCTAAAATTTTTTTAACTACCATTTTCGCCTATAGTGACTTAAATAAATATTTTTTTTTCAAATGTATTTCGAAAGTGTATTTATTAAGGGGATAGGCCATAGTAACGGGTATAAAATCATGTCCAAAAATTCTCGTCAATCTACATTAGAATACCTAGAGAAGTACGTACGGAATTTAAAAAATGTTGTTTTATTTAAAAGTTATAGGTATTTGAATTGAGTTGTAGGTATTTGAATGAATTTTCAGTGAAAAAATTCGTATAAAACTGCTCATAAAATGAAAAGTCTTCGATGAATCAGAAATTCCGTACGTACTTCTCTGCGAAATGCAATTAGGAACATAACTTTTGAATTTGAAGTAAATCGAGTGAAAATTGTTGAAGTTATTAGTTACGCGAATTGGAAAAAAGCTGTTTCGAGAAAAACGCGTTTAAAGTTTTAGGTACTCCATGGCCGTGCCAGAGGTGGGCTTACGTTACACGCTCAAAGTCGGTGAAAAAAGAATTTTCTTGCTATAAATCGAAAAGTAACTTATTCTTATGATGATAAAGCACCGTTTTAGCAAAAAAATCGATTTTTGAAAATTCTACTGTGGCCCAACCCCTTAAGTGTAACAACTTTTATATCAATATCTATAATATAAACCTATCAAAAAAGTTAATGAAAATCGCCTTTTTAGCGTCTAAAATGGGAAGACCCCTTAAATGGCCTGTTACGGAACTGTCACACGGTGACGTAAAGGGTTGATTACTTGTTATCAACAAATCGATAACAATCCGGCCGCACCATAAAATGTTACAAACTATGCATTTTCGAATTTGAAGTGAACCGGACGATGAGATTTTGAGACACGACTACACTGTTTCACAGTTTCGAGAAAAACCCCCAAAAAGGGGCAAATCGCGGCGGGGCGGTTTGCCGCAGCAGTGGGCAATCTTACCCTCCACAAAGTTCGTCACAACTCGATCAGTTTGTGGACTTTTTAGAAAATCTTCATCATCAATTAAATTTAATTCACCCTAGCCTATAAACCTATTCAATAAAAATAAATCGTGTCCTTCAAATTTCAAGCCTATACAAACCCTTCAATATTCAAAATTTCGCGGTAACATTTCTACATAAACGAACTTCGAGAAAGAAAATAATCAAATGCGTGATATTCAGCACAGTTCCGTAGAAAAACCAACTTATCTCAAGCCTCATGCAAAAAAAATCAGCCCCTTCCAACTCCGTGAAACGACCGACCCTCTTCGCGATCTCAAAAAATCAATATCCGGTTTATCCCACACGGTTTGGCGCTCCATCTCAAAGGAAATGAGACGGGGCGTCCGTATCGCCTTTCGCCAGCCAGTGTCACGCAGGAAATAGCCTCAAGACGAGCCGGAAGTTGGGGGTGGTTAGGATTCCAAAGAAACGACGACAACAGTTGTTTGAGTGGTTCTCTTTGTTTCAGGAGAAAGTCTAGCCGAGCTGCATCACGGTACCGGCTGCACGAGGAGATCCGTAGACGGGGTTGCAGTTCCTCTCGCGATGTTGACCCTAGCCGTCACTCGTCTGGTGCTCAGATGAAGAACCCGCGAAGCTGCGCGATGTGCACTAATTTCCCAATGGGCTTCACTTGTAAAAGCGACCCAAGGACGAGGCGTCAAAGCGGTCGACGGCAGCTAAAAACCACGCACGAAGCGGAAAATAATGCGAAGGGTGAAGAAATTACGGAAGAGGAAGTGCGCTCATCCCTAAATCTCGATGACATTGAACTCGATGCTAAAAACTAAGACAAACTCGCGGAAAAAAGCATATATAATAAAGCAAGTACTTTTATATATATTCCTGTATATCATTGTGATAGCGTTGGGCGGTGGTTGCTCAGTGACAGCGGACTTCCGGTGCGACGTCACTCACGATCAACGCTGTACCGGAAGTGTCGATTCCTTTATCGCGCATCCTTATCACGTGCTAAGTGGGTACGTTTGTACGTTGTCCTTCCAATCTCCCTTCGGGCGCTTGTCCTTAAGGACCCATGTCTTAAGGACATCATGTGGCCACCCAACATGAACCGGAAATGACGAGGGGTTCGTCTTCGGGAACGCGAAAGGTAACTTCACAGCGCGGATACCTTTTTGTAAGGGTCAAAAGTTTCAAGTTGCCGTATGCGGCTTCACTTTGATGAATTTATCGTCTGGGGAAATATAGACGTTCGTCTTCGAGGACAAAGCGTCCTTTGGAAACATCACAAAGCTCTAGCCCATTTCTGCCTCTCTCTCTCTCTCTCTCTCTCTCTCTCTCTCTCTCTCTCTCTCTCTTTCTCGGTCTCTCCCTTCTTTATGCTTTTCCACTTTGGAAATCTCCCGAGAGATGAGACCAGGTTTATGAAACACTCTCCAGAGTGGATTCGCCGACAGACCCAGGGAAAAGATCTTGTGGAACTAACAGGTGGTGCTTTTAGGACAGCTCGTTTTCCACAAGAAGCACGCTGAGTGCGAAGTATCTGGGGAAAACGTAGCGGAAAAACACTATACCTATTTTTATTAGCACTAAAATAGCACTATTTTTATTGGCTTTTTTATTTACTATTTTCACTAGCACCTAAGCTATTTTTTATCGTTTTTTGACAACTTATATACATGGTGTATAAAAGTTGTTCTGGGACACCTTGTATATTTTATATACAGGGTGTCCCAGAACTGATGGTGGTCCCTGAAATGGGGGGTTAGGGGTGAAATTCTGAGTCGATTGATATAAGGATGTATGGGCCTCAGATCAACCCCTGAATTATTATTAATTTTTAAAGACGGGCGCACCTGATTGGCCCGCCTTTAAAAATTAATAATAATTCAGGGGTTGATCTGAGGCCCATACATACTTATATCAATCGACTCAGAATTTTACCCCCAACCCCCCATTTCAGGCCCCACCATCAGTTTTGGGACACCGTGTATATCTTTACGTACCTACACCTGCGTATATGGGGAATTTTATTCAAAAGCGTAAAACTCGAAAGCCTGGCTACTTATAGCTGCCGCAAGGTCTGAAAGAGTTGCAGAAAATGTTGAAGCCATTCAGGTTGAAGCGGAGTGATCACCCATCCGAGTATTGGCCCGGGCAATTTGGAAAGTTATCAAAGACCTCCACGGACCGCGTCTCCACCACCATTAGTACCGATTACATTTTTTTATCGTTATCGAGAAGTTCCCAATATCGTTTTGATCCTTTGGAGTGACATTTCGTCCTGTTAGCCGACGATAAAGATACACGGACTCGCAGCCAACACACTGGACGGTCCTCGTCACCGTTCATACATTATAGCCACCTGTTTGCACCCGCCGTTAATAAACAAATGCCCGCAATGAAACTAATTACGAGGCCGATCAACGACCGCGAAGATGATCGGGGGGCAATGAGTGTCAAGCATCGTCAACACGGCAGGCAAACACAATTGCTGCGGAGTGAAACAAAAAACTCACCCTCGAGTCATCAATGCACCCAATTCTCCACCAAAGCTATTCGCGGGTGAATTAATCAGGACAAAGTGGAATGAAAATTGACACGAAAGATCTGGAGTATACAAAGGAGTGGAAACATTGGCGAGAATAATGAAGAGAGAGTGCCAGTCTAGCCAGGTAAAACAAAGGTGAGTTTTGATAATTTTTATGGATACCCAGTTGATGGAAGGAAAATTCCATTGAGTGGCTTTTGGTCTACATAATTTTACGTATCTTTACAAATTTTTTGACAAGATTTCGTAATAAAATGGAAGCTGGGTGAAGCGAAAATTCAGATTAGTTTGAGTTGTCGATGAGATTCGCGTTCGAACTACGTAGGGAAATCGAAAAATATAGGTTATTGATAAAATTTTGAGAATTTTGGGAAAGTTTGAAAAAAAATTGTTTTCACCTTTGCCTGATAGTGTCCTGCTGCCGGCAAAAGTACTCCTACAATTTTTTGTCTGGAACGAAAATTCACCTTCGAACTACGTAGGAAGAGAAAAAATGTATCGATTTTTGATCAAATTGTGCATGTTTGAAAAAAAAAACCTTTTCGGTAAGAAGAAATCACCGAAGATAAATTGTGTTCGCGAAAAGTTTTCTACATGCGAAAATTCCTTACGTACTGCGATGTGTTATTGTTATGAGGGTCCAAAAGAAATTTCAAGTCAATCGGTGCAGAATTGGCGAAGTAACTTTGTTACAACATTTTGTGAAAAAATATTGTAAAGATACCTAAAGATATGGAAAATGAAGACCACTGGACAGAATTTTCATTCAATCAACATTCTCCATTAAGGGGGGATACCTCTAGGCGAGGAAAAATAGCTGATTTTCATGATTTTTTTTTAAAAGGAAAGAATTCTTCACCATTTTTGAGACTTGGAGTAAGTTTTATTACTACTAGGGCTGTTACGTGGCACTTTTTTTAAATCTTTAAAAATGGCAGAGGTATGGCACAGTCTTCTAAACAGGTTGCGGCGAATGTTGTCAGACGGCGTGACACGTAGCGTCGGCGGGATTAATCTGAAAAAAAACCAGTGAAGACTTTTCTTTCATTAACACTCATACGCAGAATATGAACCAAGAAAAAGTGAGAAATGTTGAAAATCGATGAAATGGTACGCTTTGAAACAAAAAGATTGAATTTTCCGAACAATAATGACTACGTTTTGCAAACAAAATACGTTTTTGTTATTTTTTATACATTTAGGCCCACGGTATAGATAATAAGCTTGGAAATATTTATACCAAATTTAATCAGAATCGGTCGATTAGTTTTCTAGCTATACGTTACACCAGTTTTGAAAATGCAGTATCGAAGACCGGGCCATACCGCCGCCATTTTCAAAGATTAATAAAAAAATACCATGTAACAGCCAAAAGTAGTTTGTAATACATACCGTAAAATGGGGTTACTTTGAACAAGTTTTGGAAGTTTTTCGTAGGTAACTTTTTTTCAACATCCTAAATTCCAACTTTTTTGCTCCAATAGAACAATGTGTCCTTTGGCTGCCGAATGTATAAGGAAGTCAGCCCCCCCCCCCAACAATTTTATATTTTTTTCTTTTTTAAGTGTCAAAATAAGCTCGAGTATGGGGTTTCTTTGACAAGGCATTGAAATGCAACTTATGTCAAAGATTAAGGGTTACTTCGACATCATTTTGATTTAAATAAAATTGATATTTTATGCATTATACATGGAATTAAATGAAAAACAACGATTTTTCACAATCGCATTGTCATCTTTACCACGGCAACATTTTACATAAATGTCAAGTACTAGGGTACCACTATGGGCACTTAATCAGTTTTATAATTATCATTGAGATGAAAATCAACTTAAACAACAAATGTAAACACATTCAAATGCACACGCATTTGAACCGTATTTTTGCGCGCTGTTAAAGTGGCCCCAAAAATTGTCAAAGTTCCCCTTAAGGTAGAACGAGCGCGCGCTTTTGATTTCCATAGATTTTGTTCAAATTTTAACCAGACATTGTTCATATCATTATGCATGTTTGAGTAAAATGTTAGAACAGTCGACTATTTAGATTGAAAGATAATGGTTTTTAAAAATGCAACATTTAACACTGCAGGGTCTGTATTGAAAATTAGACAGAATAATTTTCCGTAAAAAATATTTGTCCCTTATAATAAGAAGACACATGGCAACACTGCATCGCTCTGCGTATCCAAAGACGTAAGTTTGCGCGGCACATTTAAAATAATACTGCAACACAAATTTTTATTTGGAAGTAATTTTTAATCGAACAAAGTTTTTCATTACTTATGTATTAACCAACACTTTTACTTGTTAATGAAGATAACATAAACAATATAAAATATTAATATTAATAACGCAAATATCTTTTTTATGATAAAAATTTTAAATTTTAGGAACACGATACCTTTTTTTTCTCGAAATATTGAACAATACTGTTCTGCGGTGTTGCCATATGTCTTTTTATTATAGGGGACAAATATTTTTTACGGAGAATTATTCTGTCTTTACTGAACGTTTTTAGCAAAACTGAATAGTAAAGGCAATCCAAACTTTTTTCACTATTTCTCTAACTAGTTTGCTATCTAAACATAATTTTTATTGGACATTTATTGGACATAATTTTCGACATTTATTGGACATAATTTTTATTGGACACATAATAGAACAATACGACGAATTATGTGACCTGACGTTCGATCAATGCAGACCCTGCAGTGTTAAAAGTTGCAATTTTGCAACCCATTATCTCCCAATTTAAATAGTCGACTGTTCTGAAATTTCACTCAAACGTGCATAATGATATGAACAATGTCTGGTTAAAATGTGAACAAAATCTATAGAAATAAAGAGCGCATGCTCGATCCACCTTAAGGGGTTAGGCCACTCTAGATGTCGAAAAAATAGGCTTTTTCGAAATTTTTTTCAGAAATACTACAAAATAGATCGAGATTACAAAAAAGGGTGTTTTTCATACATGTCAGTGACTGTATACAATAATTTATTTGACGCAATTAATTTCAAAATGGCGGCTGTACAGCGTTTATCTCAAAACTGCATTTTTTAAGTTGGCCGGAAACATAACTCAGAAAATTTTCAACCGATTCACTTGAAATGTTGAATATATCTTGAAAAATACATTGTCTATGGAAGTACGTATGATCTTTTTTATATTGCATAGTTAATTTGTTATTAACAATTATCTGACGATTTTTTAGGCAAATTTTTGGAAAGTGAAAAATTTTCCGAAAAAGATCGTCAGATAATTGTTAATAACAAATGAACTATGCAATATAAAAAAAATCCTACGTACTTCCATAGACAATGTGTTTTTCAAGATATATTCAACATTTTGAGTGAATCGGTTGAAAATTGTCTGAGTTATATTTCGGGCCAACTTGAAAAATGCAGTTTTGAGATAAACGCTGCATGGCCGCCATTTTGAAATTAATTGCTTCGAAAAAATTTTTGTATACAGTCACTGATATGTATGATGAACACCCTTTTTTGTAATCTCGATTTATTTTGTAGTTTTTTAAGAAAAAAAATCCCCAAAAAGCCTATTTTTTCGGCCTCTAGAGTGGCCTAAAGGTGGCCTTAATGTCAATTTAGCCCCTCTTTACGGTACCCTAAGTCTCAAAAATAGTGAATAAATCTTTCCGTTAAAAAGAAATTCTGAAAAATTATCAAAACCCCCTTAAAAATCGTCGAAAGGCATTTGTCTTCCGAGCTCTAAACTGGCAGTTCCCCTTAAAGTCAAAAGCGGCGAGATAAGGTGGAAGTGAGGTTGAAGCATAAGAGAGAAAGAGAATGAAAAAGCGGAAGCTTTATTTTCCATCATAAACGTAGGAGGGAAAAAGGCGAATCATTTCGAGCGCGATGTTCGAAGTGCACGCTACTCGAGGCCCCTCGCAAAACACCTAATTTGGAGCTGTGTGGCAGGATCAACGCGAGCAAAACCGATCTTCAACGCGGACTTCACGTACACTCTGGTCTTTATTTTCCGAAAATTCGCAAGCCTACGAATGTACCCTACGTATTATGCTTCGACGGTGAGGGAGACGAGCTTTTCAGTCCGAGCCGGCAAACTTTTCAGTCTCACAGATCGTTACATGCGCTATTCGAACGTACCTAAAGCAGCGTGGCAAAATCGCCAAGTACGCGCACACGAGGGCGAGATAACGAGCTCCGCTGAGAACCCCGCTCGGATCCGTAACTTTGTCAATGCCACGGAAATTTAATTAATTATATCCAACAAGGCACGGGCTGAATTCGTGGTCGGTTTCGATACGTTGTTGAATATTCCGCGGCACAAAAATGTGAAGTGAAGTGATAGAGGGATGGAGAGGATCCTCAACCGAGCGAGAGAAAATGTCAGAAAAAAAAACCTTTTTTTTATTAGGGAGCGTACGCAAATTACGCGACGCAATTTGGAGGGTGGGGGTCGGCTTAGCGTTCTATGTACGTGGGGAACGGGGGGGGGGGTCAAGCTTTGCGTTACGTAACGATTTTAGAATTACCAGAAATATCAAAATTTTACCGCGGAAAGTTGACAGCTTTCCATACGAAATGTCAGTTAAGGGGCTATACCAGTGTGAACGCTGAAAACTTGGGTGATTTTCGGGAATTTTTTGGAAGAAAAGTACTCAATTAAATGTTTCGGAAAATTAAGAATATATTTGGCTATATTTGACCTATATTACACAATTTTTTCATAGAAAAATATTGAGATCCAAGCGACTTATACGAAGCCTTCAGAGGCGCCAAAAAAATTTTCCTCCACTGCTGATATGATTCCGGCCGATTGAGTAGCTGAAACCGAGAAAGGAAAAAATGTCGTTAAACTGGAAGGTATTTCCTGTACAATGACGTAGGATTTTCGAAAAATATCAAAATTTAACAAAATGGCATAGTTATGAAAAAAAAACGTCTGCTTTCTTTTCTATAAAATAGTCGTTTTTTTCAATGCCAAATCGTCAATTTTCATCCGATCAAAAATATCCTACGTCATTGTAGAGTAAATATATTCAAGTGTACTCAGTTCAAATTTCGAGTCAATCGGATAATTGCTCTTCGAGTTACAAGGTCAGCAAAATTGAAAAATCTCATTTCGAGTAAAACGCGTTTAAAGATTTAACTATCGATTTTTGCAAGATAAAATGATATTGATATAAATGATATAAATGATAATGATTTTCTTGAAAGTATAAGCTGTCGAAAAAGGCAAAAAAATCGATTTTTTTAGTGTCACACTGGTATAACCCCTTAAGGGGGAAGTCACTGTGCAAGAGCTTTACCACTTTGCCCAAGCAAAATTGTGAAAAAAAAATTTTCGCTTTTTTATAATTCTTGGCAGTATATATATTCATAAAGATGTTTGGGTTTTTTCGACCTTGTCCCAGCGAATACTCAAAAACCGATTTTCAATTTCTTTGTTTGACATTTCCGTAATCGCAGTGACTAAGGTTGTACGTAGCGGATTATTAAAATTTTGATAATTATTAATTTTAAAGACTGCTTGAATACAAAAAAGGGCCTTGGAAATAGAAAAAAATGCCTAAACTGTCGGCATTTGTAAAAAAAACGACAATAAAAAACGGCTACTCATAACGATAGCCACATTTGTATACATATCAATAAATTGTTGACTTTTTACTTACGGATAACCTTTCATAACGATGTCGATGGGACAATGAAGAGAATTTTTTTTCGTCATCAAATCAAGGCATATATATTGGTTCATGTTGAAGATTATTTCGTAAAAATTGGTATAAAACTAGATGAATACATACTTTATAAAATGAGTGTAAACCCGATGCTTTAATAATTAGATATGTCTATGAAAAAAATCGCAATTATTGACGTTAAAGTACCCGTTACGTAACGGAATGGGGGAGGGGGTTCCGGACAGGCGTTACGGTCTTTTTACGTGGGGGGGTAAAAATAGGGAAATTGGGCGTTACGTAATTGGTGTACGCCCCCTTAGCCAAATTCAAGCCAGCCCCATCTAGGGGGGGGGGCAAACCGGGGTACCTGCGTCGGGCGGCAATTTGCAGGGCGGGGGGGGGGGCAAATTCTTGTGTTGGAAAAAATAATTGTTTCACTAAAGCGCCTAGCATCCAGGGCGCTTAAGTGAGTTTCGATAGCCTCGTGATCCTAGCCATCGAAAATAAAAGTGCCTAAGAGACGAACTATGATGAGGTATTCCTTTAGGCGTCTTTTGAAAAACTGCTCATGTCATAGCTCAACAAGTTACTGATCGATCTGGATGAAATTTCAGCAGGTTTCTCACTATAAGATTATTGGAAGGATATACCTAAAATTTCAAGGTTATCACGTAAATAAATGACTTGTTTGGGGTAAAAATTGTTTAGAAAAAGGTAAAAAAATATGAAAATTTGATAACAACGCCTACTTATTTTTTTATTTTATACTTTTCTATATTTGTATAGGTTGATGTTATAGTGAAATATAACATTAACCTATATATGTTATAGAGGATAATTAATGTTATAGTGAGAAACCTCCCAAAATTTCAGCAAGACCGATCAATAATTTTTTGGGCTATGACATGAGCAATTTTCCTAAAGACGTCCAAAAGAATCCCTTGTAACGACGTCATTTTATTTTGTTTAAAAAAGAAAAAACGTAACCCCTGGAAGTTGTAATAAGAAAATGTAAAAATTTGAAAATGATGCGATTATTATATCACCTTTACAAAAATTCATGAAGAATGACTCATTTACGTGCGTCTAAAGAGATTTCCCCCGTTAATCTCAAATGCTGGAGGGAAGGGGCGCCAATGTCTTTGCCCCGGCTCGGAAAAATTCTAGATCCGGGGCTGATTCGAGCACGTTCGTTTACACAATGAATTTACTGCGACTGTAAAATTTTGTTCGGGCCATTATTCGTTCGAATGTCATTTTCAGTTACGTATTTGATCAACGTCTATCAATATTTATAAATATCAATGTGTATAAATCACCAATATTTATAAAGATGAATGTTTCCAAATATTTACGAATGTTTAAAGTACATTACTAATTAATTGCTCATCCCTTTTGGTTTTTTTATTTCTTTAATTATGAATACAACGTACCTACACTGTTACCATTATTATTCATTTATTATTATTCTGAGGAACAGAGGGACGGGCAGGCTACTGAGCGGAGCCAGCAAAAATTCAGAAAAAAATTCGATAAGCCAAATTGAAGCACGTTCATGACACAATGAATTTACTGCACTGAAAAAAAAATTCGTTCATCCATCCAAAATTCAGTTGGTTTAACAAAATTGTATCTTTAAATACGTTCAACTTGATTTTGGATTGGCATGACAAAACACCATAGTTGGGCAGTAACCAAAGATAGATTTAAACTATCTGCTTATTTAGCATATTTGAACAACTGTTAAAACAACAAAATGCATTTTGCACATTCAACGATTCTTTTTTCTCAGTGTGCGACTGTAAAATTTTACCGGGCCGGTTTACTCGTTCGAATTTCATTTTCGGGTACGTATTTGATCAACGTTTATCAACATTTATAAAGATAAACGCTTATCAATATTTATAAACATTCCAAAATGTATTATTAATTAATCACGGATTCCTTCGGTTTTTATTATTCCTTTAAATATTAATAAAACGTACTCACACAGGTACTATTATTATTCATTTATTATTTTATGGAAAATAAAGAAATGTCTCAGCCTCGTAATCTTCCTAGATCCTCTCGATATCAAAAAGCTCTCAACCGCCATATTATACGATCCACTTTCATACATGAGCCCCGCGTTTTTATCATGGTTTCTTCCTCCTAGTTTCTCGCTCTACTCGTATACATTTCATTTAGCGATAACGCTCAAAGCACCTCGGAAAAGACCGAGAGAGAGAGAGAGAGAGAGAGAGAGAGAGAGAGAGAGAGAGAGGGCATGTAAATTCTCCTTTCGAAAAAGTATCCTCTCGTGAATACCAAAGTGTTTTGCCCGCTGGTTCGACGAGGAAAAGGCCAAAGTTGTTTTTTTGACTGGTTACTCGGGAATTATGGGAAATAAACGAGAACAAATGTATAAATAAATAAATAAAAATACAAACGAAAAATCCGAGGTATCTCGTTTCTATTGCCCGCGATTCCATTTCCGACCCACTTGGCAAGTGTCTCGAACCTTCTCGTTCATTTCGCATGGTCCGGCCCTCCCCCCTCCGCTCATCTCGAGAGTCACGGAAAATGTATATGAGCAGCTTCTCTGGCGCCTTTTCCTTCATCCCATCCTCGATCCCACGTTTTCTCTCGATCTCCGGCGTTTGTATTAAATCCGGATATCGCGAAGACGACGAGCCACCTCCGCTCTTGTCCAAGTATCGTCATTTTTCTCCAACGGACGCGCAACACAGGAAATGAAGAGAAAAAGTGACGCTGATGGGAAAAGAGAGAGAGAGAGAGAGATCCTCATCACGAAAAATGGCGATTCACGATCCTAAATTGGCTCAAGGATTCACTCATCCTTAAAGTTGTGTACGAAAGGATCCTCACACTCGCACCCAACGAGAGATTCGTTCCTATCCATTTTTTTTTCGATTACTCGGATCGTCGAATGATCGAATCTGTCGCAACTGAAGGACAATAATTTGGGACGATTGTTATTCGGTTTATTCAACGGGTTATTCCTACTTGTAAAAGTCGAAAACAGTTCATTTTCTGGGATTTTTAAATGGAAAATCGTAATGATAAATTTCTACAAAAATTAGGTATTTGGGAAAGTCATTCATCTGTATTCATCTGTACATTTTTGTGTATCTGTACATTTTTGTGAGAAAATATTTAATTATAATTGATTTACAGTCGATGTCCGGGAAGCACAATTTGTTTTTTTTTTGTACTGATTCCAATACCGTTGGAATCAGTACAAAATTTCCCATCGTTCTGTATAGTAAAATGCATTTTCGATTTTTTTTTATAGATGCTGCTTTCTCCCATATGACTGCAGAATACGCTTCTGAACCAGGTTGTCTGATATCAAAAAATTAAACAGATTTCGTTAGTATATTCATCCTATGATTAATCGAAGGATTTTCCGAAATATCGAATTAACACAAAATGGCGAGTATTCAAAGTGAGTCTTCATTTTTGCGAAAAAAATTGGCATTTTCGTTCATCAAATCGAAAGTCTAAATCGGAAAAAAAATCCTTCGATCCAATACTATATTTTCACATCTCGAAAAGGCGCTAAGAATTTGAGAAAGATCGATGCAGAAGTTTTTGAGATATTTTGCTTACCGACTTCGAAAACGTACTTTCGAGAAGAAAACGTTCAAAGTTTCAAATGACTAAATGTAAATTTTCATCGGATCACCTTAACATTTTCAGGGAACATTTATAATATGATATACCGTCAAAATATAGTGGTGTTGAAAAAAGTGATTTTTCGACTTTTACAACTAGGCATAACCCTTTAAATTGGCTCACCGACGATCTATCGTCATTTGCCTTTTTCTATTCGAACATCAGCCAATTAATTAATTATCAATAAACGAAAGAAGAGAGAAAGAGAGAGAGAGAGAGAGAGAGAGAGAGAGAGAGAACTGCAGATTGGAAAAGATATCTTAATTTTTTAAACTACCGTACTTCAGGAAATTGAATCTTCTTATGCGAACGTCATCAATCGAGTCATCGATTAAGTGAACGAACAATCGTTAAATTCGTGCGAGCGAGCATAACCAAAATTTCTTCGATTACTATACCAAAACCGCTGCAACTTCGTGTCTCATGACGACGATTAAAATCGTGAAATGATTCGTCGATTGTCCTTCGAAATACAATTATAATGTAATGCAAATGAAATACCACGAAATGTGTAAAATATGTAAATAATGGCGAGCGTGAGCGCTTCGTAAGGAAATAAGTGAGGAGGAAAATGTTGATAACTGTAAGATCGTATACATATTACTTAAGATAATTAAGGGAGAGGACGAGATGAAGGGGCGAATAGAATTCTGACAAAAAATAAATAAAACTGTATGTACAATATACAAATATATATTGTCCTGGAAGTTCCAAGTTTCTCGACGAGAAGGAGGTGAACATTTATCATTTCGAATAAACAACATATATATATGTATAAATGCGTTAAAGCTTCACTGCTCATCACAGCTTTTTTTACTGTCGCAATGTTATCGTTTAAAAAATGTATTTCTTCACCGAGACGTGGGACCAATGGCCGACACGCGCGAGGCTGATTTTTTCATTCGGAGATCGACGCAATTCGTTTGTGCAATCGCTTCTCCAGTGAAAAATCGAAAAACGTAACGCTTCTTTTTTACACGCATGGCTGATTCTTGGGAGAAAAGTTTTGGGCGATCGTGGCCTCGAAGTTTCTCGTAAGAATATATTTCCTCCGCTATGTGATACTTTCGATCGCGGAAACCCACTCCGTTTTTAATTTGCACTTTTTTTCAACGGGGTATCCCTCTCTGGAAGCCCAATTTGAAGGGTCAGAATGATGAATTTTTTTCTAGAAGCACATTGGCTGGAATAAATTAATATTTTCCCAGCATGTTGTACACATGTTTGCGGTTACAGTGTAATTTTTTCGGAAGAAAATCTTTCAAAGTGTTCGTGGTGCTGCAATTGGCGTTGCAGTCCTCCAGCGGCGAGGCCCGAAACGGCCGGATCGCTACCAGGCTCGAATGTAATCTGAAACGAAAACAAAAAATGTTTTCTTCAAATATATCCAACTGGCTATGGGTTCACGGTCTACTTTTCGAAATTTCGAAAAATACGAAAAATGACAGCTTCTCCAAAGAAAACCTCAATTTTCTCTTGAAAAACAGCATGCTGAAGTCATTGTTATTAACAAATGGTTCATTCAATTTAAAAATGCGATCGTGAACCGAAAATGACTACAACTTGAACGCTAACTGTGAAAATTCAAGTCAATAGTGTGAAATTTACTCAAGAGATCAATCACGCCGTGTCAAGATATGTACTTTCGAGATAATCGCGTTTAAGGCGGGCATACATTTAGACAAAAAAAGCAATATTGAGGGATTTTTTAAATTAAGAAATAATTATTCTACAATTATCAAACTTTAGGTATACTTTAATAGTATATTTAAGTATACAAAACAATTTTTTTTAATTAATTAATCATCAAAACTTTGATTTGCAAAAAAGTTCAAACAATTTTTCAGTTAGAACATGTATAGTTTCCATGTGACGGTAATTAAAATGAAAAAAAATGCCATCTTAAAGAAAATGGCGCGCGTTTACAAAAAAAATCAACATTTCACGCAACATTTCTGTGAAATGTGGATTAAAAAAGTAGTTTTCTTTCCAATTTTTTAAAAACAATTCTCGTCACGTAGAAGGTACTAATAATATCAATATTTCTACCAAGTTTCAACTCTATCGGCTTAATAGTTTTTGAGTAATCCTACACGCCAATTTCCATACTGCAGTTTTGAGAAAAACGCGTTTGAAGTTCACGCCCACTCCGAATCCAAGCGGTGAGGCCCAGCGTTGACGGGCTGTAACGTTTGAAGTTTTTCAAAATTCGCTTTGAAACTTTGGTAGAATATTCTACATATATAGTTCTATCCTTTAAAGAGAAAAAAAATCGACTTTTTGATCGTTGTAAATGCATTTCCCGCCTTAAACTCGACGGATCGCGGTAAACCCGACGCACACTGTTCCACTAAAATAGGTGTAACTTCGTCAAATTTCAGAATTACAGCCTCCAGTTGACCTTCAAATGTTTTTTAAAGTTCACACCATAACAATATGCAAAGAAAAAACGATTTTTTTATATTTCCAGAGAGGGAAACCCCCTTAACGCTTCCACGTCCGTCGAATCGTTATAAGCTGTGAAATTACCGGAAAATCGGGGCGATGAGCTGGCATCCCAAAGTATCAGCCACTCAATTGAAGAAACATACAAGTACCTAATTGAAGTATTAATATTCACTGCGAGCTACGACTTGGGATGCTTGGCAGGCAGAGACATTTTTTTTCTTACACTCATCAGTTTTCCATTTCTCACTATAGATCGATACTTCTTTAGTAACCTATCGCATAATTTGAAGAAAAAAACCGTATTCTTCCATAGAATCCATGTTTTTTTCAATTGCCATTACGAAGTAAAGAAAATAAAGAAAAGTCACAAGTGGTCCGGCTCTTTCGATAATCCGGGGCGACTTTCGACCTCGCGCGCCCTAATCGAGAACGAAAAAAAGAAAGAGAGATGGCGAGGGCGCTGAAGAACCGGAAGTTTAATTTTCCAGACGTCTACAAAATTACATCGGCCTTCTGGCCCGCCCTCCTCTTTTACTTCGTATAAATAGCTTTTGTCTTTCTAGATCAACACACACACACACACACACACACACACACACACACACACACACACATATATATATATACATATGTATGTATGTATGTATGTATGTTTTTATGTATGTATATGTATATATGTATATGTATATGTATATGTATATATGTATATGTATATGTATATGTATATGTATATGTATATATATATGTGTGTTTGTGTGTGTGTATTTATTCTCCAGGATTTTCTTTAGTCGGCACCAATTCTTATATCCTTTCCGCCACATTTTCCACCAAAATTTTCTCCCTTTCTACTCAGACATTTATTGTTTTTTTTTTTCCTTTAGCTTATTCTGTTCATCCCGAATCTTGCCTCCTTCTCGCCAAATAAAGTTAACGAGAGAGAGGGACAGGAGAAAGAGAGAGAGAAAAGCAAAGGGCAAGAATGTAGCGGAAACGTGACGTGATTTTCCGTGCTATTCCATGACCACGTCGTCACCTTGCAAAGCGCAGCATGTAGGTGTGTCCTTTCTCCTATCGCCAAACGAAAAAAATTAATAAAAAAAACAAACGTAAAACACATATACGACAGAGCGATATTACACTTTGTACTTGACGACGAGAGAGAAAGAAAGGAAAAGAAACCTATAAACTGAATAAAATATTGTATTGTGATTAACGTGTGACGACGAGAGAAAATAAGTTGTGATTGCGGTTCAAAATTTGACAAGTGTTGTGAAAAATTATCGAAGAGGGGGAAAAAACCCGAAGAGAAAGAAGCACGCGGGAAACGTGCCTAGATAATTAATAAAGATATTCGTGTTATTTCCACTTGATGCGATAATTTTCAAGCGCTGCCAATCTCTCCGCCACACTTTGCGATAAACGTCGCAGGAGACGGGGAAAAAAACGAAATTACGAAGAATAAAACGCCCCTCCTCGGACGCTCGTCAGTAAGGACGAGGCCGAAACTGACTTTCGTTTTTATTGCCAACCTCGCCACGAACGAAAATTGTGAAGATATCAGTTTATCTGTAAGCGTTATTTGTGACAAAGATATTGAGAAATAAAGACCACGAGTTTTACAAGATATTTCATCGAGACTTCGTAAATTTTACTCTTTTCTTTTCGTCGAACTTCTGACCCCTCGGGTCCAATTTTAGTTGAACGAGAGATACTTCAAACATGCGTGTGTCGAGCTTCCACGTCGAGCAACGTTGGCTTGTGATGCATTAGCGTTTTCATTACTCATTATTTTACATTTTGCAATGAAAAAAAAATCATTACCCATTACATTACTTTCAGTAATGTAAAAAATTCCATTACTCATTACATTACATTTTGTAATACAAACAATTGCCATTACTCATTACACTGAAAATTGTGATGTAAAAAAATTTCATTACTCATTACATTGGAAGTTGTAATGTAAAAAATGTCCATTACTCATTACATTACATTTTGTAATATGAAATATTCTCATTAACCATTACAATGTAATGAGTAATGGACATTTTTTACATTACAAAATCCAATGTAATGAGTAACGGAAATTGTTTACATTACAAAATATAATGTAATGTGTAATGGAATTTTTTACATTACTGAATGTAAAATGGTAATGAAATATTGAAATGGGTAATGAAATATTTTTTATTACCCATTACAAAAGTTATGAATAATGCATTACTTTTTCGTTACAAATTTCGCAACCCTGCTCAGAAGTGATGGCCAGTTCGTATAGGCACAGATTCTCCAGTTTCCCTGTGCCCTCCTGCCAATGTGACACACTCCGGGAGGGGTCACTCAAGAACTGAAAATTGTTGACGGGATATGCCTAGCTGTAACAGTCCAAAACAGCTGATTTTCGGGATTTTTTTTAAGAAAATCGTGATGATGAAGTTCTACAAAACTTAGGTATTTAAAAAAGTATCATCTGAAGAAGACTCTGTAATTTTTTTGTGTAAAAATATTTAATTATTATCGATTTACAGCCGATGTCCGGGAATCACCTTTCGAAAACGTCTTTTGCGGTCAGCAATGTCCCTCTGAACCAGGATAGGGGGCGTACGCAAAATACGATCTACTTACGTGAGGGGGGGGGGGGGGCAAGGTTTGCGTTACGTCACGATTTTGGAACTGTCAAGCAAAATTTCTGCATATTCGAGTTTTTAATTTAAAATTAGCGCGCAATTTTACCGCGGTAAGTTGACAGCTCTCCATACGAAATATCAGTTAAGGGGGGAAGTCACTGTTCAAGAACTTGTACAGTAGCTTTACAACGATCAAAAAATCGATTTCTTTTTTTTCTTACAACGATAGAAATATATATGTAGAATATTTTCTGAAAGTTTCAAAGCGGAATTCGAAATATTTTAAGCCTTACAGCCCGTCAACGCTGTGCCTCACTGCTCGGATTCGGAGCGAGCGTGAACTTCAAACCCGGTTTTTTCCAAAACTGCATTATCGAAATTGGCGTGCAGGATTACTCAAAATCTATTAAGACGATTGAGTTGAAACTTGGTAGAAATATTGATTATATTGGTACCTTCTACTTGATGAAAATTGTTTTTGTAAAATTGAAAAAAAAATCTCCTTTTTTAATCCACATTTTACAGGAATGTTGCGTGAAATGTTGATTTTTTCTTTGTAAATGCGTGCCATTTTCTCAAATTTGCATTTTCTTTATTTTAATCACCGTCACATAGAAACTATACATGTTCTAACTGAAAAAATGTTTGAATTTTTTGCAAATCAAAGTCTACGGAAAGCTAGACTGCACGCCGATTCGCAACTCCCGCGGCGACCTTGTTGTAACACTCTAGCACAGCTCCGCCATTTTGATGATGTATTAATTTTAAAAAATTGTTTCGTATACTTAAATATACTATTAAAGTATACCTAAAGTTTATTAATTGTAGAGTAATTAATTCTTAGTTTAAAAAATCCCTCAATTTTACTTATTTTTTTCCTGTCTAAATGTATATCCGGCCTTAACACTTGCCCCAAGGGAAATTTCAATTTTTTTTATAATTCTTGAATGTGCATATATTTAAAAATATGTTGGCGTAATTTTTAATCACAAGCCCGAAAATTGACGAAGTTACAGTCACTTTAGTGAGAACAGGTAGCACGACTGGTTGATGCCCTCAGTCCTTACAGTTCACAATAGATGAAGTGCAGGCTTTTATTATTTTGTGAAATATAATGAAGATGCAGAACCGCCATATCGCCCGAGACTAGATACTTTTATGTAAGTATCAACATTCTAGAAAAAATATAACTTTATATCAAGAAAAAAAGGAACGAAAACTTTGAACGCGTTTTTCTCGCAACTACTTTTTTCGACCTTGTCCCAGCGAATACTCAAAAACTTATCAACCGATTTTCATTTTTTTTTTGACATTTTTTTAATCGCAGTGACTGATGCTGTACGAAGCCGATTTTCTAAATTTTGATGATTACTATATTCAAAGACTGCTTGAATATAAAAAAGGGCCTTGAAAATAGAAAAAAAGCCCAAACCGTCCGAATTTTGTATAAAAACGTAAATAACATCGGCTGTGCATAACGACAGCTACATTCGTATAGATATCGATAATTTTTTTAATTTTTATCCACAGATAACCATTCATAAAGATATCGATGAGACAATGACAATTTTTTTTTCGTTGTCAAATCGAAGCACATATCTCGGTTAGTTTGAAAAAAATTTCATAAAAATTGGTATAAAACTAGATGAATATACACTTGATCAAATAAATATAAACCCAATCCTTTCATAATAAGTTATGTCTATGAAAAAAACGCAATTATTGACGACAGAGCACGACGACAGAGCAGAATGTAAAAAAAATCGAACAGGTTTCGTTAGTATATTAGTTTATCTTATGATTAATCGAAGGAATTTCCGAAATGTGTAATTAAAAAAAAACGCGCGTGTTCAAAGTAAGAGTCTAGATTTTTGCAAAAAATTGGCTTTTTTCGTTCATCAAATCAAAAGTATACATCGAAACAAATAATCCTTCGATCAAATACTATATTTTTATATCGAGAAACAGGTCCAAAAATTTGAGAAAGATCGATACAGTGGTTTTTGAAATATTTTACTGACCCACTTTAAAAACGTACTTTCGAATGAAAAGCGTTCAATGTTTCGAACGACCCTCCAAGCGTTCTGACGGCCGGCAACATAACAGTCTATAAACCTGTCAATTTTGATGCGATCACCTTGAAAATTTCAGGAAACATTTATAAAATGATATACTGTCAAAATTTAATAATTTTGAAAAAAGTGATTTTTCGACTTTTACGACTAGGCCCAACCCCTCAAGGGACAGGTATGGGTTGAAAGGGAAATGATAAAAGCGTTCATGTGCATAGAGATATAAGAAATAAAAAACGAAATATCTAAATTACAAATAAAAGACATATAAAGAAATCGAGTTTGAAAAATGAATTGCACCTACTTGTCATTAAGGCGTTACCCCCACTTGTAGCGCAAAAAAAGGCCTTTTTCATGAATTTTTTTAAAGAAAACTATAAAACCTTTTCAATCGATCAATATACCATCTTAAAAAACACATCTTGAAGAACTTTCAGTAATTTTTTTATTGAAAAATATTACATTGTTTAGTGGCAAATGGCCGTCAATGAAATAATGTTTTTATATACACGGTTTGCGGTGACCAACATTGCGGCGAAGTGGATCATCTGAAAAAAAAATGCGGATGGATTTAGTCAAATATAAGTATAAACTAGTCTTGAATCGAAGGATTTTAAAAAATATTCATTTTTCACAAAATGGCGGACAGTCAAAGTTAATGGTTCGATTTTAACGAAAAAAATCGAACGATTAAACACTACATTTTTATGTATTAAATAAGCCTGCAAAATTTCAAGAAGATCGGTTCATTAGTGTTCGAGTAATCTTGGTCACCGACTTCAGAAATGCCATTTTGAGAAAAACGCGTTTAAAGTTTCAATTTCAGTTTACACGAAGAAAATATTTTTTTTTGTAAACTTACATAGAGTCATCTATTCCGGGCATCAAAACAAAAACTGCACTTCAAATTGCACTTCAAAAAAATGCAATAAAAAAAATCGATTTTTTCAAAATCGCAAGTGGGGGTAACCCCTTAAGGAAAATGAAAGTCTACAGTTTTATGCATGGTACGGAAAGTGAAAGAAATGATAAAGTTTTAATCGCCGTCGTAATACATAGCATAGAAATATATATATATATATATATATATATACATATATGTAAAGGGTTGAAGATAAATCTTCGAGTGTATCTCGGAATGAGAAATAATTTTGTAACCCCCGTACCGCACTGAATCCTCATATTATGTAGAAGCCCAGGAAAAGCGAGAGAGCTGAGTTTCGGACCTTTTGACTCGTATACAATGCTCCCATGCACTGACTTCAGGACGCAGGTACCTCGGGACAATGCATAAATGCATTTTTTCGTAGCGCTCAGTCGACGGGACTTTTTCGCGAACTCGAGCATTTTAATATAATGTTCAAGAACACCGGGGGAGATTTTTTTTAATGCTCAAGTACCAGTAGCTCGGCAGCGAGCAGGAGACACAGAGAAAGAGGGTGACAAAAGGGGGAAGAGAAGAAAAAAAGAGAGAAATAGGAGAAAAAGTACTTTCGGGAAGAGGACGAAAAATTAATTAATGACAAAGCTGAGAGACAGCTGAAAGGAGGAATTTTAATGCGGCAGCATTTGTCGGAACTTGGAGTAATGTACCGTGGTGAAAAAAAAAACTTCTCGCGAAGAAGACCAAAAGCTAGAGCCGAAAATGGAAAAAGGGATAAGCTAGTGAGAAAATGGGCGAAAAATTCTACTCTTTCGAAATCATCGGGAATTCGCTTTTGGAGCCGAAAAGAAGAGTGGAAACGAAACTGATGGACAGCAATTCTCCGGTGCCAAGTGAAACCGAACGATAAAAATAAAACGAAAATAAGGGAAAGAGCAAACGCGAAAAAAAAAGTGCTCGAAGCGAGGACCTGAAAGGACACGTTCTCTTTGTGTCGCGTCTTTCGAGGATGTTCTCGGACAAAGGGAAAGTGAAATGAAAAGCCGGAGCATCGTCGGCCTATTCTTCGAGGCATTATTTTCGGTGTTGCGATGAAAACGGCTGCTTTCGGCAACTACTCGATAAATTCATTCGCGACCCATTCGAAAAAAATCATTTAGAACGTCCAAAAAAGTCGGAATTTTATCAGGCTTTGAAAAAAACAAGATTGCACGTTAAGGGGGGATATTTCTGTACAACGATCGAGAATCGATTTTTTTTCTTTAAACGATAAAAATATATATGTAGAATATTTTTCCAAAGTTTCAAAGCGAAATTCGAAAACTTCTAAAGATGCAGCCCGTCAACGCTGTCCCCCACTGCTCGGATTTGGAGCGCGCGCCGCAGGTAGAAGCGAGAGTGCGGAGGGGCAGGCAGAAATAGGCAAAAATAATTAAATTGACAACTGACAATTACTACTAATTACAATTAAATTGATAATTTAATTACTTTGTAACATATTACTTGAGGAATTAGTTACCACGAGTACGTAGTGCAATTTAACTCAAATTTTATGTAAACTTCCAATGCGTTTTTCTCAGACCTGCATTTTTTAAATTGGCGTGCAGGATTACTCAAAAATTATTAAGGCGGGATATACATTTAGACAGGAAAAAAGTAAGCAATATTGAGGAATTTTAAAAACTAAGGAATAATTATTCTACAATTATAAAACTTTAGGTATACGTTAATAGTATATTTAAGTATACAAAACAATTTTTTTAAATTAATTCATCATCAAAATGGCGGAGCTGTGGCAGAGTGTTACAGCAAGGTCGCCGCGGGAGTTGCGAATCGGCGTGCAGTCTAGCTTCCCGTAAACTTTGATTTGCAAAATGTTCAAACATTTTTTCAGTTAGAACATGTATAGTTTCTATGTGACGGTAATTAAAGTTAAGAAAATGCAAATTTAATAAAATGGCACGCATTTACAAAAAATATTAACATTTCACGCAACATTTCTGTAAAATGTGGATTAAAAAAGTAGTTTTTTTACCAATTTTTCAAAAACAATTCTCGTCAAGTAGATGGTACCAATATTATCAATATTTTTACCAAGTTTTAACTCAATCGGCTTTATAGGTTTTGAGTAATCCCGCACGCCAATTTCGATAATGCAGTTTTGAAAAAAAAAACGCGTTTAAAGTTCACGCCCGCTCCGAATCCGAGCGGTAAGGCACAACGTTGACGGGCTGTAACGTTTGAAGTTTTTCGGATTTTGCTCTAAAACTTAGGGAAAATATTCTACATATCGTTTCTACAGTTCTATCGTTTAAAGAAGAAAAAAAAGAAATCGATTTTTTGATCGTTGTAAATCCCGCCTTAAGCCGATTGAGTTGAAACTTGGTATAAATGTTGACAATATTGCTACGTTCTGCTTGACTAAAAATTTGAAAAATTAGAGAAAAAAGTACTTTTTTAATCAAAATTTTACAGAAATTTTTGCGTGAAATGTTGTTTTTTTTGTAAATGCGTGCCATTCTCTTAAATTTGTATTTTCTTCACTTGGATTACCGTCAAATAGAGACCATACTTCTTCTAATAGAAAAAAATGTTGGTATGTTCTTGCAAATCAAAGTCTACGGTAAGCTACACTGAGTTCGCAACTCCCGCGGCAACTTTGCCACAGCTCCGCCATTTTGATGATAAATTAATTAAAAAGAATTGTTTTGTATACTTAAATGTACTTTTAAAGTATACCTACAATTTGATAAATTTAAAATAATGATTTCTTTTTTTTATCGCTCAAAATTGCCTCATTTTTTCGCGTCTAATTGTATATCCCGCTTTAATGGTCTCAAATGCACTTTCGGTTTTTGCATTTTTTATCAGAACGGAGTAGGTACTCGTAGAGAAAAAAAAATAGTGGCTTGATAATTAGAAAGAGGCCGAAAAAGGAGAGAGAATGCGAGAGAGAGAGAGAATCTTCCCGAATCTTCGAAGATGCAAAAAAACAGCGGAAAATGTTCTCCGCTGATGTGCGAACGAGCGAGAGCGGGTTTTTAAGAGGGCAACGCGAAATTTTATAGAAACAAAGTTGGTCGACGTGTTCACGCGGACGTGGATGGTAGCTGAGCAAATAGGGGAACAGATGCGGTCACGGAAACGCTCGTTCAGGCTTCAAACCAAACGAAACTTCTCTATTTTTCCTTTTTCCACTCGGACAAAAAGAAAATGAACAAGAGAATGGAAGAAAAGGACGAGAGTGGGCGGCGGTAGTGATGGTGGCAGGACGCGACGAGAAAAGAAAAGGCGTTCACGTTTTAGCGCAGCTTCGAGAGCTTTTAACGGGCTTGGATTGTGAGAGCTTCGTAACCATCGAGTACGATATTTCTCTACTTTTCATATTTCTATCTTTCTTTCGGAATGAAAAGTCCCAAAGTGTACAGCTCAAACTGTAAACTTTGCTGTCTGCAATCTCTCTCCGTTTCTTTTTACACCATCAACGCTCGATACGTCCAAGATTCTTTTTCACTATTCTTCATACGAACTTCCACAACCGAATGTAATTATTTGGATGATAAATAACGAAGGAAATAACGTGTTTACAACAGGGGAGAAAATGGAGGATAAAAATTCAGAATTTTCTTTCTATCGAAAAGTTTTTTTTTAACTGTAAATATGATTCTCGCTATCTCCAACTAACGGGCCACGTTAGAGTGGCACAATGATGAGCTCTATTTTTTCTTCCTTTTCCTCACCGTCCAATTACCTTCTTTAAAGAAATAAAAAAATTGTCGCGGAAGCTGCGAGGAGTCAAAAAATATTTAGAGGTCGCTCAAGCCTCCCGAAAATTCAAATTTTCATTACAAAATTAATTTTGTTCGACTACTTCTCAACCATGAATTTCACGCTTCGTAATTTTTAAGTTAACCTCGCGAAAGCTCTAGCCGGTCAATGAATATTTGGTAGTCGCTCAAGGTTTTCGAAATTCCGAATTTCCGTCAAAAAATAAATCGCGTATGCACTATTTGTTGTACGCCACTTTGGCGCACATATATATATATATATATATATATTTTTTTTCCGTCGTATTCGTCCATGCATCTTCGGAATCTGAAACAAACAAATAAGAATACTAATTATGCGTTAACAGTATTTTTCCTTACACATATAATTACCGCGAGGAACACTAGCCCCCCCCCCCCCGCCTTTACCTTGCCAAAGAGTTTCCTCCGTCGGTTTCCCGACGCTTACTTTATACTTAATTTTTATTTATTTTATTACTTACCTTAAACCGTCGCGCTGCGATACCTGAAAAGAAAGGTAAAAGAAAAAATCAAACACCTTACACTTAATGGTTATTTATTTTGTTACTTACCAAAACCGTCGCGCTGCGATACCTGAAAAGAAAGGTAAAAGAAAAAATCAAACACCTTACCCTTAATTTTATTTATTTTGTTACTTACCAAAACCGTCGCGCGGCGATACCTGAAAAGAAAGGTAAAAGAAAAAATCAAACACCTTAAACCATCGCGCTGCGATACCTGAAAAGAAATGGAAATAATATCAAATACTTACCTGTACATTTTCTCCCGCGAACGGGAATATTCAAACGCGCTGCGACACTAGCACCGCGATCGGCGACTCGCGACACTCGCCGCGAATTTGTCCCACGCCGCGACACCAGCGCTGCCACTCGGTTCTCTCTCCAATTACGCCGCGCCATAACGCAACATCCGCGCCGGGGTCTCGCGCTCCGTATACCCGTGCCTGGAGTTCGGCGGCAAATCACCGCTCCGGCCGGGTATATAAGGAGGGCGCGAGGCCTGGCTCGGCCTCAGTTCTCGTCTACTGAAATAGTAGAGAGGACCCTCCTAGCGAACCATTGGAAAGTGGCAAGCTGGTGAACCTCCCCTCCTGGCGAACCATTGCAAAGTGGCTAGCTGGAAAACCTTCCCCTCCTGGCAAGCCATTGGAAAGTGGTCAGCCGGAGGACCCCCCCCCCCCTCTTCTCCCCCCTACCGCTGAGCCGCTGAGATTACGCGTGCTCGCAACCCCTCCTGCCCGGTTGAGATACTGCAAAGTATCGGAGCCGTGGATCCTTGGTCTCCGCATACCCTAACCTCCAACTCGTCACCGCGCTAAACCGGGATACCACACTTCGCGTAGGAGACGTCCACGATCCATTTTTTTTTAATTTTTTTTTAATTTTTTTTTTTTTTTTTCCTTTTCAGTTTTATTTTAATTTTAATTTTAATTTTTTTTTTTTTTTTTTTTTTCTCTTTTCTCTTGCGTTTTGCGTGCGCGCGTGTCGTTTATTTTTTTTGCGTTTTTCCTTTGTATTTTCTCTTACCGTGTTTGTGATTTGTATTGGTTGAAAATTATCCACAATTATAAATACTGTTTATTCATCCATCGTCACCCAATCTCGTTCTTTACCTCCCCCCTCGCTAGTAATTCTTCACAGTTATTTATTTATTTATTTTTTTTTTTTATTTTTTTTTATTTTTTATTTTTTTTTATTTTTTTTATTTTTTTTATTTTTTTATTTTTTTTTATTTTTTTTTATTTTTTTTTTATGCCTCACGAAAACTCGCGCCGGCGCCGTCGGCAACACCGGCGAAGGGTCAACGCGTTGCCTGGGATACCGCCCATTTGGCACCGCGAGGACCCTCGAACCTCGCTCGGCGTGCTAAGGTGGGAAGAGACGGAGAACACGCCTCCCGCCACGGCAAGGGCCCCCGCAGACCCAAAGGGGTTCAAAGTCCCGCTACCCCCCCGACCGCTCTCCCCTCTCCTACCACCCACCCGACCCGTAACCCCTCCAACGCCTCCCTCTCCTCCCCTGATATGGGACCAGGTGGATTTTGACGCCATCTTCGACCGAGTGGCGTCGACCCTAGCTCCCGACCAACGCACAGGTCCCGCCCCCCCTTCCTCGTCCTCACCCCTGTCCCCCCCGGCCTCCCCGACGCGGCCAGCCCTTACGGAACTCCCCTCCGATTTCCGCTCCCAGTAACCCCAATTATCTGATCCCCGATAACGACCCTGGCTATTGATTGACTGGACTCCTCTTTCGACTCGCGGCCCCCAAAACAGCCCTTTTAAGGGCTAAAAGCCCAAACAACCCTAACGTATCCTTGGGCCTCGCAACATCCGCACCGTACCAACTACGCAAAGACAGTCTCGTCGTAAGCCGGAACTGAACATCCCCCCCGCACTAATTGTTGTCAGAATTGCTCGTAATACCGTGAGCGTATGCTCTACGGGCTTTCTCCGCCAACATATTTTGTGCGTGCGTTTCGAAAATGTGTTTTGAAAATTTTACAACGTGTCGAATTTATGAATCGGAAGGGAGGGACAAAATTGCGAAAATTGGAGATTTCGAAGCTCTCGAGCGACCGCTAAATATTGATTGGCCGGCTAGAGCTTTCGTGAGATTGATTTTAAAATTGTAAAGCGTAAAATGCATGGGTGAGAAGTGGACGGAAAAAAGTCGATTTTTTAATGACGATTTTAATTTTTGGAAGGCTTGAGTGAATCTCTAAATATTTTTCGACGGCTCCCAGCTTTCGCGACATTTTTATTTCTTTAAGGAAGATAGTTGGATGATGAGAAAAAGGGGAAACAAGAGCTTAGGGGAGTCAAAAAATTGCATTTTCCAAAAATATTTTTATTTGATAGTATCACCTTTTAAATATTCCCAGAAACTTTTTTTTTAATATTCCTACAATCGAATGAGCTACAGCTTCTAACAGTCAACCGGGCGAGCGGTAGCTGCACCATATTTCAACTTTAAACGCGTTTCTCTCGAAACACCGTTCTCAAAGTCGGTGGACATGATATCTCGAGAACCACTTGATGGATTGTTTCCAAATTTACAGGAGATACGATGAGAAATTTACAAAGGTCTTTGACGATCTTACTTCTTTTAAATCGATCTTAATTTTTTAATAGTTACGTAAAAATGACGACTTTTTTCATAGATTTTGTATGCTCGAGTTCCAATTTGTTGCCACGTTATTAAAAAAATGGTTTAAAAAATCGGCGACCGTCAACGATTCGTATTTATTGATAACTTGAATAACCCGTTTGGTTTTTACATTTTGAATGGACTGTTTAAGCTCGAGAGTATCCACTGTCAAACGTCGCTAAAAAAATTTTATAATCTGCAGGCGGCACTGTTTTTGTTGTTTTTCGGTATTTTTCGTAACTTTTTTTAAAGCCTCTCAATATATGTAGGTACCTTTAAAAAAATGTGTTTCCTTTTCATTAACCGATCCCTAGAAAAATAATAGGAATGTGGCCATTTTCTTCGGGCCTCCAGATAGATGTAGCCCCCTAATTCGCAGTTCTGAGATACCTTGAAATACCGTCAAATTCGATCACCAGAAGATAGCAATTTGATCGAACTCGACGGACCGAGAATATTTTTAAACAAAGCCCCATTCGGATGTGGAAGAAAAAAAATCTCGGCGGATCGATATCGACCTCACTCCTACGCTAATTGCCGATAAATCATCAAACTCGGACTGTGTCGCAGAACTCCGAGCTTTGACAGAGTCACATTCGGATAGCTCAATTATTCGTTCGCAAAAGTTTAGTGAGCCTTTGATGAGTGAGATTCCTGAAGATTTCTGATTAGCGAAGAGTATCCGATCGACGACTTTGAGCTGCAAGGGGCAAGACTCGAAAGCCCTGGATCGTCAACACCGCCGAACTACCTTCCGTGCGTGTTCGATCCCTACGGTATCGCGCGGAGAAACTTTTTTAACTTCGTCTACGAGACAACTATGTATGTGGTGGGTGATTTTGTGTATAGCTGTTTTCGCAACCCAGGGGGCGGAATCCAAGCTGCTGATATTGGTACGTCGTGATTGCCAGTTATCGATACATGGGTATCAGAGAATATATGGAGGTTAAGAGAGAAGAGGGTTGGATAGTGGTAGTTGGAAAATGTCACGGCAAAAAAAGTGGAAAAATCATTGCTTCCTATATACAGGGTGTCCTGTTATGAATGGATAATTCTGCAACTGTCGATAAGTCAGATCATGTCCTACTATACGCTGGAATTTCGATTGGGGTAGAATATCCATAAGTCAAATTTCCACAACCGAATATCCATAAGTAAATATCCATAAGTGAATATCCATAAGTCGAATATCCATACGTCGAATATCCATAAGTACGAATATCCATAAGTAAATATCCATACGTCGAATATCCATAAGTACGAATATTCATAAGTGAGTATAGTATGTAACCCAAAGTATATGACCCAAACATAACATTCTCTTTATTAAAAATTTCTTAAAATGTCAATGTATTCTTCGTCTTTTTACTCTTCTGCCATTTCTGGCGCTTATTTCTACTCTATACTCACTTATGGATTTTGGACTTATGAATATTCGACTTATGGATTTTCGACTTATGGACATTCGACTTATGGATATTCGACTTATGGATATTCGACTTATGAATATTCGACTTATGGATATTCGACTTATGGATATTCGACTTATGGACATTCGACTTATGGATATTCGATTTATGGATATTCGACTTATGGATATTCGACTTATAGATATTCGACTTATGAATATTCAACTTATGGATATTCGGTAACAGTGAGAATTTCAGGTTAGTAAAAGTCACACGGTTTTCGAGATAAAAATCATCTGCTTTTGGTTTTTTGCATGCCATTTCTACAAATGACAACTTTTTTTACCCAGTTCTTTTTAATACTCTTGGTTATTGGTTTGATCTAGAAAAATTTGTAGATGATTTTTTTCAAAAAATAATATAAAGCCCAAAGTCTCGAAAACCGTGGGACTAAACTGAAATTCAAGCATATAGTCCAACACCATCTGACCTCTCGACAGTTACAGGATTATCCATTCATAACAGGACACCCTGTATATATATATATATATATATATATATATATATATATATATATATATATATATATATATACATATATATATATACAGGGTGTCCCAGAACTCAACGTCAAGCCGAAACGGGGTGACAGGATTGATTGTAACCATCATGAGAAAAATCAGAAAAAAATCTGGGCATTTAAGAAAAACCTAGAAATTTGGTCAAACTGTAACCATTTTTCGGTTATTGTGGTTAATTTTTATTATTTTTGTTCATTTAAACTTTGGAACCGTAACCCTTAATAACATTTCTAGAATCACAGTCAAAAATAATGACACGATTACCCCAAGTTTCCTAGAATTAAGACTGTTTTTTGTTAAACTATGAATTTAAAATTTTCAAAATAGATTTTTTTTCTGATTTTTCTCATGATGGTTACAATCAATCCTGTCACCCCGTTTCGGCTTGACATTGAGTTCTGGGACACCCTGTATATATATATATATATATATATATATAGGAAGCAATGATCTTTTGTCACGTTTTTGTATATATACACATATAAATGTGATAAATCCAAGTGTGAAATAATTTTTCATCGTCCATCTCGCCCCCCACAAACCAACAGCAAAGGGGCACGGATGGCAGTTTCGATTATTCAATTTTCGACATTGGATGAAACATCGAAAAGCTGGATTGTCGAGGGTAGAATCGAATTTTAAATGTCACGTCCTTTTCCCACACCAAAATGTATACACACCCACGCATGTATAGAAAACACGGGGTATTCCATGCCAAGTGAAAATATTTTTTGATCCAGAGAATCTGTTGATTGCTGTTAATTTTAGAAAATGCGTAGGTGATAATATCTAATAGAAAAGAAAGTCACACGAATTTGAGGAAAAGTCTCTTGGTTCGAAACTGTACAGTTGATGGTGTTAAATATTCTGAGAATAAAAGCGAAAGATGTTCAAAGAATAATCTACTGCATTGCAAGAAAATACAAGGATTGATTCAATACGATTGCAGTCCTTTTTGAAAGGACAAAACAAATGGATAGATTTATATGTCGAAGAAATATTCTTGAGGCGAACAAAAAATTAAATTGATGTTGGGAACAGAACAGAGAATGAAGAGTGTCTGACAATGAGAGCCAGGTGAGAAATCCGAAGATACCTTGATAAACCAACTGAATATAGTTACCGAAAATAAAGATAGGGAGATTGAAGGGAAAAAATGAAAAGGTGACGAGTAAAAGAGTTAACGAAAAATGGTTACCGGGCAATGTGACAGTAAGCCATAATTGACCGTGGTGATCATGGTAGCTCACGAATGCAAAAATGAAAGGTTGGAATCAAATAAAAGGGAGAAAAAGAGGGAGGGAAATAGATCAAAACGTAGACGCAAATTTAACGATTGTTTATTTTTAAATGGGAACTAGCTTCAGGCAACGCGGAAAAGGTAACCCCAACTCATTAAATACCAAAAGAAAAGTAATAATAATCAAGTGAACGAAAAATTGACGAGTATAGTCGTATATATTATTTGAAACAGCAACTTGTATTAATAAAAAACAATGAATAGCGACAAAGTGAAGTAATAAAGACAAAAAAAAACAAAAATTGAAAATAAAAAACTAAAAAAACGTTCTGAAAAACGAAAATAATAACCAGATGTAAAACGCAAGGCGAAAATGAAAGCAAAAATCTTACGAAAGGGATTTTTCAGGAAAATCCTCAATTTGTCCTTCGCAACGAGTGGAATGGGCCAATAATGATTTTACGAGCCCAAATATCGTCGCGATATCCGTGGAATATCTCGTACATATTGAATCATAGCATATTCCAGGGATGGTCGGCTGCTAAATTATCGGGTGGTTTTCGGAACGAATGCAGGCGAGGAAGAGAGAGGGAAAGAGGGAGGGAGGGAGAGAGGGAGGGAGGGGAGAGAGAGAGAGAGAGAGAGAGAGAGAGAGAGAGAGAGAGAGAGAGAGAGAGAGAGAGAGAGAGAAAGAGAGAAAGAAAGAGAGAGAGAGAGAAAGAGAGACCGAAGCAAGTATTGATGTAAGCCCGTATGTTTTCCGTGTAATATTTTCTCGTTTTGCCACAATAATCTACACGGCGATATCTATGGGCACATGTAAACGCATTGCCTGTAAACATAAACGCGTCGTCGCCACACCGATTTCTGCCGATATTGTGCCACGTTTCGGGCCTGCAGGATATCGGCTCGCTGGCGCAGAAACCAACATTTGTTACCAGCTACAATAACCGTTTATCCATATTTTAACGAACGGTCGTTACACGTCCGTACGCGCACACATACATGCGTAGGGTGTGTAAAGATAAACGCGGGGGAACCACAGTTAGAACCGCCGGTACCGAAAATCACGCCATGTGTAACGATTCCTATACACTTTCCATCGTAAAATGATTCTTGATAGGTGGAATCATCAATGAGCAGCTATTCGCGATCTCTCAATTGTGCGATGTAGGCCAGCGCACATGAAAAATATAGCAATATTTTTTTTCTGATTTTGCAAACCTTACAGAAATGTTATTCGCGCTAGTTGTCTAAAGCGCTGTTTCGGAGGTGATTTTTAGCATGGAAAAACCTTTGAAGTGTTTGAGTTTTGTTTCTGTTTTTTTTACGCATGGTTAGTAATCCTTAAGGGGAGGTACCTGAGTAAATGGCGAGAAAAACAGGTAAACTTCGGGAATTTTTATCTCAAAAACTAATGTTTCGATTGGTTCCGGGTTTTTTTATTGGAAAATATGTATATTGAGGTATGTTTAGGAATTTTTAAAAATAAATTCGTTGACTGGAAGCGATTCAAACGCGATTATCTCGAAACATAGTTTTCAGGGTCGGTGCCAGATGTATCTGGAAAACGGCTTGTCCGATTTTGTCCAAATTTGGATAGAATATTCTTCGATAGTTTTTCTCGTTCGCCACGTAGGATTTTTTTGAAATTTTCATTTTTGACGGAATTGCGACCGTTTTAATTTAACATTCGTTTTTCGTACGCAATTTCCGACGATTTTGGATTGCATACACATTGCATAAAAAAGCAATGGTTCAATCAAATGAAAAACCCCTACGTGGCGAACGAGAAAAACTATCGAAGAATATTGTATCCAAATTTGGACAAAATCGGACAAGCCGTTTTCGAGATACATCTGGCACCGATTTTGAACACTGTGTTTCGAGATAATCGCGTTTGAATCGCTTCCAGTCAACGAATTTATTTTTTAAATTCCTAAACATACCTCAAAGTACATATTTTCAAATTAAAAAAACCCGGATCCAATCGAAACATCAGTTTTTGAGTTTAAGGCGTTACCCCCACTTGTAGCACAAAAAAGGCCTTTTTCATGAATTTTTTTAAAGAAAACTACAAAACTTTTTTCATCGATCAATATACCATCTTAAAGAACACATCTTGAAGAACTTTCAGTAATTTTTTTATTGAAAAATATTACATTGTTTAGTGGCAAAGGGCCGTCAATGTAATAATGTTTTTATATACACGGTTTGCGGTGACCAACATTGCGGCGAAGTGGATCATCTGAAAAAAAATGCGGATGGATTTAGTCAAATATAAGTATAAACTAGTCTTTAATCGAAGGATTTTAAAAAATATTCATTTTTCACAAAATGGTGGACAGTCAAAGTTAATGGTTCGATTTTAACGAAAAAAAACGGCCATTTTTTGGCTATAAAACGGCCATTTTTTTCGAAAAAAAAAATCGAACGATTAAAGACTGCATTTTTATGTATTAAATGAGCCTGCAAAATTTCAAGAAGATCGGTTCATTAGTGTTCGAGTAATCTTGGTCACCGACTTAAGAAATGCCATTTTGAGAAAAACGCGTTTAAAGTTTCAATTTCAGTTTACACGAAGAAAATATTTTTTTTTTGTAAACTTACTTAGAGTCATCTATTCCGGGCCCATACTTCTGTATGGGCCCGGAATAGATGACTCTAATACTTATACTTCAAAAAAATGCAATAAAAAAATCGATTTTTTCAAAATCGCAAGTGGGGGTAACCCCTTAAAATTCCCGAAACTTGCCTGTTTTTCTCGCTGTTTACTCAGATACCTCCCCTTGAAGGATAGATAGAGATTTGAAGAACAAAATGTATAACATATGGGTCATTCCATGTCAAATCGACAAATTTTTTACCTGACCCCCTTTGATTTCGCTGAAAATTTTCTATCTTTTTCTACCCCCCGAAAGTTATTTTTCAGAATTTTTTCAAATTTTTTTTCCCGACTCAAAAAAAGTTATGAATTTTTGAAAAAAACCGCTCTTTTATTTTTAAATTGCCAGAACTTTTTCAAAAATTGACCGTTTGGGAACTTTTTTTTTCAAAATTTTTGTTTTTAAATGTAGTTTTCGAAAAAAAATATGAAAAAATTTTCAGAATCCCAGATATATGAAATATTTTAGTTTTTTTGAAAAAACCGTAATTTTCTCAAAGTCCGACCGTTTTTTTTTTTTTTTATTTTGCTCTAAAAATACTTCAACTAATTCTGCAATGATCCCCGTTAATCAAAAGATGTGACGACAATCGCTTCTAATTTTTTTTCCTGATTATAAAAAAATTTTTGTTGAAATTTTGGTGATTTTATATAACTTTGTTATGAAATTTTTTTTATTTCCTCGTGAAACCTCAAAAGTTAAAAAATAAAATTTTATTGGAGAATTTCAAGTGATTATCGTCCAAGAAATTGTTATTTAAAAAAAAAAAATAATTTTTTTCTCTCATTGACGTTATTTTTTTACTCTTATGGACGTTTTTTTTTGGTACTGAAATATGACAACTTAACGTCATTTTGGTACTGAAACATGACAAAATAACGTCAATGAGAGAAAAAAATTATTTTTTTTTTTTAAATAACAATTTCTTGGACGATAATCACTTGAAATTCTCCAATAAAATTTTATTTTTCAACTTTTGAGGTTTCACGAGGAAATAAAAAAAATTTCATAACAAAGTTATATAAAATCAGCAAAAATTCAACAAAAATTTTTTTATAATCAAGAAAAAAAATTAGAAGCGATTGTCGTCACATCTTTTGATTAACGGGGATCATTGCAGAATTAGTTGAAGTATTTTTAGAGCAAAATAAAAAAAAAAAAAAACGGTCGGACTTTGAGAAAATTACGGTTTTTTCAAAAAAACTAAAATATTTCATATATCTGGGATTCTGAAAATTTTTTCATATTTTTTTTCGAAAACTACATTTAAAAACAAAAATTTTGAAAAAAAAAAGTTCCCAAACGGTCAATTTTTGAAAAAGTTCTGGCAATTTAAAAATAAAAGAGCGGTTTTTTTCAAAAATTCATAACTTTTTTTGAGTCGGGAAAAAAAATTTGAAAAAATTCTGAAAAATAACTTTCGGGGGGTAGAAAAAGATAGAAAATTTTCAGCGAAATCAAAGGGGGTCAGGTAAAAAATTTGTCGATTTGACATGGAATGACCCATATACTTGCGTACGTTTGTGTGTTGGCCCAATTGGCGACCAGTGTGTGGACATTGTGTGAATCTGAAATAAACCTTTCTAGAAGCCCAATTTGAAGGGTCAGAATGATGCGTTTTTTTCTAGTAACACATTGGTTGAAATAAATTATTTTTTTCCCAGCATGTTGTACATACATTTGTGGTTACAATGTAATTTTTTCGGAAGAAAATCTTTCGAAGTGTTCGTGGTGCTGCAGTTGGCGTTGCAGTCCTCCAGCGGCAAGGCCTGAAACGGCGGGATCTCTACCAGGCTCAAATGTAATCCGAAACGGAAACAAAAATGTTTTCTCCAAATATATCCAACTGGCTATGGGCTCGCGATCCACTTTTCGAAATTTCGAAAAATACGAAAAATGACAGCTTCTCCAAAGAAAACCTAATTTTCTCTTGAAAAACAGCATGCTGAAGTCATTGTTATTAAGAAATGGTTCATCCAATTAAAAAATGCTATCGTGAGCCGAAAATGACTACGTTTGACCGCTAACTGCGAATTCAAGTCAATAGTGTGAAAGTTGCTCAAGATATCAATCCTGCCGTGTCAAGATATGTAGTTTCGAGATAAAGTTTAAACTTTTGGTACATATTTTACACGATCTTATGAAATATTGTCGCCTTACCGCTGGTCAGCGATTCCGGCACCATAAAAGTGTCCTTCATCATCATCGAGATCGTTTTGCACACCTAATCTATGCAATCTGCGGGCAGTTCAGACCTCTTTTGAGTGTTCTTGTACTTTGATGTCCGCTTTCGTTATACGCGAATCATCCTTAACTTTACACACTGTTCCACTAAAATAGGTTTAACTTTGTCAATTAAAATATTCTTGAAAGTTCACACTATAACAATATGCAAAAAGAAACGATTTTTTGAAGTTTCCAGAGAGGAAACTCCCCTTAAACTGTATGAGTGTTGACATGTTTGGTAGCAGATTCAGCAAAAAAAATCCAAAATTGTGACATGCTAAACTTTGATTATTAATTTTTCCTATTTTTCTGACCATTCTCCCAGATAGACAGATGTACCTCATATTGCTACGATTCATATAAATTTAAAAAAAAAACGATTTCGACTCAATTCTTCTACCAATGCTGAAAAACAGTCTACCGAAGGTGTTTGCTAAATCTGAGTTCAATCGGCGAATTGGTTAACGATATATCGTGGTTGCCGATTTGAAAAGCATTGTTTCGATTACAACGCGTTCATGGAATTTTGGGACAATTGATGAAATGTTACCATTTGATTCAAATTTATACAGTAATTTCTTTGTCACATACTGAATGGACCCTCCAAATTTTGAATCGCTCGTCTAGACCGTTTCTATATCATTCACAATTGTAAAGAAAACCCCCTTTTTAAAATATGGAGATGACCTACGCTCATAGCTGAACGGCAGTTTTACGCACAAAATAGTGTGAAAAAAAATGTTACGAAAAACTGTCAAATCATATGACGTTGAAGTTTGCATCTTTGGAATGCAATGGAAATTAATTCTTTTTCAATCGTTCAATATTTTTTTCGCCGATGTCGACTGTGAAAATTGTTGAAACGTTCTCACGTATTCTAAATAAAGATTTATGACCTCAATTCGCTAAATAAAAAACTTTGGATAATGATAAGAATGACGAAAAAAATCGTTGGATTGAAAAGATGCAAACTTCAACGTTATCAAATCACTCGGTACATTATGGCAATGCTGTCATCCGCGTCATAATGCACTGAGTGATTTTAGAGTTCTTCATATCATTAAAAAAAATGTTTACACGATTATTAAAAAGTGTTTTTTTTTCCATTGATGATCCATTGATGATCCATTTAAAATGTGGAGGGTGAATTAAGTGTGCGACAAACAATTTACTGTATAAATATGAAAATCAAATGGTAACGTTTCGTCAATTGTCCCAAAACTCCTTAAGGTTGCTGCGTCTCCACCGCGCTCCCCAGCGTCCTTCTTATAATTTCTATAACTAAGCTAATTTTGTGAGTATCATTAAGGCGGGATATACATTTAGACAGGAAAAAATAAGCAATATTGAGGGATTTTTTAAACTAAGAAATAATTATTCTACAATTATCAAACTTTAGGTATACTTTAATAGTATCTCTAAGTATACAAAACATTTTTTTAAATTAATTCATCACCAAAATGACGGAGCTGTGGCAGAGTGTTACGGCAAGGTTGCTGCGGGAGTTGCAAATCGGCGTGCAGTCTAGCTTCCCGTAGACTTCGATTTGCAAAAAAGTTCAAACATTTTTTCAGTTAGAACATGTATAGTTTATATGTGATGGTGATTAAAATAAAGAGAATGCAAATTTAAGAAAATGGCACGCATTTACAAGAAAAATCAACATTTCACGCAACATTTCTGTAAAATGTAGATTAAAAAAGGAATTTTTTTTTTCCAATTTTGTCAAAAACAATTCTCGTCAAGGAGTCCAATGTTATCAATATTTCTACCAAGTTTCAACTCAATCGGCTTAATAGTTTTTGAGTAATCCTGCACGCCAATTTCGATAATGCAGTTTTGAGAAAAACGCGTTCGAAGTTCACGGCCGCTCCGAATCCGAGCAGTGAGGCACAGCGTTGACGGGCTGTAAGGCTTAATATTTTTCGAATTTCGCTTTGAAACTTTCAAAAAATAGTCTACATATATACCAGGTGTGTAAGTATGAAACCGGAATTTGCCCATAGGTGGCGCTAGATGTCGATGCAGTTACCGACACATCACGTCAGCGGTGTCTTGTTATTGTATTGATATCCGACAAAGATTTCCAACTCACAATAACACGAGTTTCATTCAGTAGCATTAGTTTATCAGAGATAAACATGTCGAGTTTTGTGCCAACAAATTACGATTTGCGGACAGCACTACTTTTCTGTTTTCATCTGAAGAAAACCGCAGCCGAATTGCATCGAATGCTTGTGGAGGCGTTTGGTGAGCATGCTCTCGGTAAAACACAGTGTTTCGAGTGGTTCAAACGGTTCAAAAGTGGCGATTTTGACGTGAGGAACGAAGAACGTGGAAGACCACCAAAAAAGTTTGAAGACGCTGACCTGCAAGCCTTGTTGGACGAAGACGACGCTCAAACACAACAACAACTGGCGGATCAGTTAAAGGTGACCCGAGAAGCCATCTCCAGTTATTTGTATCATATCATTACAATAAACGTGTTTTTTCTGTACAAAAATTCCGGTTTCATACTTACACACCTGGTATATATATCTATCGTTGAAAGAAAAAAAAAGAAATTGATTTTTTGATCGTTGTAAAGCTACTGTACAAGTTCTTGAACAGTGACTTCCCCCTTAACTGATATTTCGTATGGAGAGCTGTCAACTTACCGCGGTAAAATTGCGCGCTAATTTTGTTATTGTGCGCGCTGTAACGTTTGAAGTTTTTCGAATTTTGCTTTGAAGCTTTAGGAAAATATTCTACATGTATAGTTATATCGTTTAAGGGGTTAGGCCACAGTAAGGTGTACAAAATCATGTGCGAATTTAACAATTTTTTCGTATGAAAAAGTGATTCACTCCTAAAATGAATTACACATCTATTTCGTATGAATATCAAGCTGTTAAAAAAATATATATTTTTTTTTCGATGTACAAAATGGCCGATTACTAATATTTTCTTTTGTTATCTTTTTTTTAGGCGCTTCAAAGCGTGACATTTAGCATCCGAAATTTTTTACCTAGAACAAAGAATAAAAATTCTCGTCAATCTACATTAGAATACCTAGAGAAGTACGTACGGAATTTAAAAAATATTGTTTTATTCAAAAGTTGTAGGTATTTGAACTTAAAAAATGAATTATCAGTGAAAAATTTCGTTATAACTGCTCATAAAATGAAAAGTTTTCGATTAATCAGAAATTCCGTACGTACTTCTCTGCGAAATGCAATGAGGAACATAACTTTTTAATTTAAAGTGAATTGAGTGAAAATTGTTGAAGTTATTTGTCACGCCAATTGGAAAAAAGCTGTTTCGAGAAGTTTCGAGTAGTCGGCCATTTTGTACATCGAAAAAAAAATACATACTTTCTAACAGCCCGATATTTATACTAAATAGATGTGTAATTCATTTTATGAGGGACTCGCTTTTTAACCCCTTAACGAAAAAAAAAGAAATCGTTTTTTTTTATCGATGTAAATGTATATCCCGCCTTAAACGATTTTCACAGGCGTACTCAAAATGGTTTGTGGGACAATAAAACAAAATTTGAAAAAATTTATTCGAGAGAGGGAGAGAGAGGAGAGAGAGAGAGAGAGAGAGAGAGAGAGAGAGAGAGAGAGAGAGAGAGAGAGAGAGAGAGAGAGAGAGAGAGAGAGAGAGAGACAGAGAGAGAGACAGAGAGAGAGAGAGATGTCGTTTGCAGCGGCAGATGTATCATTGATATTGTACTACACAACACCGACTCCTTTTCGAGAAATCTCTCGGAAGCGGCAAAGCGATATCGCAATCTGTATGTGAGGACGAACAAATCGAGCCGGAAATGCAGCTACATGACGCATAGAATCGCATCCAAAGATCGCGTTTCCACGATAAGAAGCGTATAACCGCGTCGAATCGACGGATGCAACTCGATCGATTTGATCCCCCCTCCGTCCATACATGAAATTGAGCTTATTAATTCCCCCGCCGATAAATGTTCAATGTCCTCGAATGAGCAGTCAAATTTACATATAAATCACACCGGCAGTATAGCGAATCCGAGGCTGCAGCGGTCTCCCGTATATAAAGCGTTGGCCTGGGCCGATACGCGGATGGGTGACCGCTTAGCCACGGACTTGCGCACCGACTACTCAGTGTGAGGCAGATTTACTCACTTCTCGATTATAATACAACTGAATCCAGGAGAATGTAGATTGTATTGACACGGGTTTTCCACAGTTTCTCTGTGCCCTCGTTTATTTATTTATTTATTTATTTATGCATTTATTCAACTGTTCATTCATTTATTTAATAATTTAATTATTTATTCATTTATTTATTCATCGATTTATTTTTCACTTATTCATTTTTTCATTTATTAATTTATTTATTCGTTCATTTATTTATTTAATGCAATCTCCTGCGTTTTGCAAAATTAATAACCTCTTAAAAATAATTTCACATATCGTAAGTATTTATATATAAATTGAAAAAAAATGTACCACTTCGCACGATCTTACGAAACGAAAATGTTGAGCTCGAAAAAAAAACCACCACTATCGAGCACTTGGCTATCTTCATTTTTCTATGAGCTAAACAATTGCGAGTGTATCCATACATGTCCGCAATCCTTTTTCGTTCCGTCGCTGCTATCCCTTCGAGCTTTACAGTCCGGAAATGCAAAGGGCCGAGAAAAAGCGTCATTTGTGTATTCGTGCGTATGTGCGTATACTGGGGGGGGGGGGGGGGGGGGGGGCAAAAAACAGTTGCGGAAAAAATAAACTCTCGCCACCAAATGAATTTCAGGCTTTGATCAAGCCGCGTGACGAATCGTGCATTGTAACATCGAGCTAACCACCTCTTGTTTTTTTTCTCCCTGCTTTCGGTTGGCTCTTTTTTCATCGCGTTCGTTCGCTCGCCGATGTTTCCACCGCTATGTTGCTCTCTCCGTCTCTTTGTTCACGCCGGGGTACGTTTTTCCACAAATTGTCGATCGGATGGGAAATAAACGAAACTTCGCCATCGCTTCGTTTACTTTTTGTCATCGATGGCACAAATATTTATCGTTACAAAAACGTGGGTCAATTATTTCGAACCTTTTTGGGTGCGAACTACATTCTTTTTTAACAGTTCCTTTTTTGACAGCTCGTGACGAATTTTGAAAACGGACAGTCTTTTCATCCCTTTTCCATGTTTTCCCACACTTGGCACTTCGGTATCGCGTTTGCATGGAAGATCGGAAGTTTTGGAAACGTTCAAAAGCAGATAACACGGAAAAAAAAGAAACAGCGAAAATCACAGTATAAACCGCATAAAAACAGGGTGCCATATTTCATTTTACAGTAAAACAGAGTAATGTAAATCCTGTCCTACAAAAATGACGAATTTTGCTGTACACACTGAGATTTTTACAGTTACAGTGGCTTATTTACAGTTCGGCATTGTGAATAAATCAGTGATTTCAGTAAATATATTCAACAGTAAAATTTAAATGCGATCACTGATTTTTATACTGTACGCAAATGAGGCACGAGGCCAGGACACAAAGGATTGCCACTTAGTAATGCGTGGTTGATGAGACGCGGACATCGAAATTTGTGCGACATAATTCAAGAAATTATCAAAAAGAGAGAATTATTTACAAAAAGGTACGTTCTTGTGTATGTGACTGATTTTTTCATATTTTCTATACATTTTTTTCAAACTTCTTTTATGAATAAACTTTTTTTTGTGTGTCTACATAAACTCTGTCGATATAACTGGCGCATTCATTGTACATAATACAGATTAACCAACTGTCAAATTACAAGTTTTGTAAAATTTATATCACAGTGTTGAACTGTCAATATTTACTTTTGACTACACTGTATTTTGGACCTTGTGTTCCAGTAAAAGATACAGTAGAGCGGTTCGAGTCCAAAGAGGACAGTATAGGAACTGTAATAATTTACTTTGAGCACTCTGTATTTTGAGCACTGTGTTTCAGTAAATATCGCTGTGCAATTGCTCGAGTCCAATGCGAACTGTGTAGCCCCTGTATTTGGTACTATTTCTTTTTTTCCGTAAACTCCGGAACTAATTGAGGTATCGACAAATGTCAATATATAACTTTTTTCGTTTTGAAGCATACTTACGTTAAAAAATATGACAAAATGCTCGATTATCAATGTCAACGTTTTTTTTTCGCTTCTAAAGTGAAAACTATTTTTTTTAATGATCGACTTTTTTTACTTTTTTCAAAAAATTCTCTAAACTAGAGTAATCCATTCTATGATTTTTAAGACTAGTCTTATCATGGGCCCATTTTTCCTTCTATTTGTTTATCAAATGAATCATTTTTTTAAATAAAATTTTATCATTTTAATCTCCAATAATGCTATTAATCATTTTGTGATTTCCAATTCAGCTTCGACAGGCCTGAAACGATTTGTTTTTAATTTATGCTGAATTTAACGAAAAAAATTATTCTTTATTCAAAATAATTAATAATCGTTAATAATAATTCAGGGGTTGATCTGAGACCCACGCATGCTTATGTCAATCGACTCCGAATTTCACCCCCACCCCCCTTTTCAGGGAACGCACTCAGTTCTGGGACACCCTATATTCATATATTTTGTTAACGAGTGCCATGTCGCCAAAATCAATAAAGAGGTGAAAAAAACTTAAGGACAGAACTCAAAACAGCCAAATTCGCTGATAGCCAATGATATATATATATACATATATATATATATATATAGCGACGCCGAGAGTAAGTCCATCCCAGTTATTATGTCGGGCTTAGTGTAAAGTATTCCGGGCGTTTCCACATCCTTATGTATTTATACACGGCATGTATATATATATATATATATATATATATATATATATATTCGCATATATGTGATAGAAAATAGTGCGGGGGCACAGGGAAACTGCGTAAAACCTGTGCAAATGCACACGATTGTATTGAAATACGCCACGCGTTATTCGCATGCAAAGGGGATTCAATTAGAAAATTCTTTTTTGCGACACAACCAAAGATTAAATGTTTGAGCAAATGACTTCATTCGCAATCTAAAAAAAAGTCTCTCAAATGGCCCTATCGCGTCCCTGCTCGCTGAAATGGAAATTTTCTACCACTTGTAATTCTTTTTTTTTCGAAATAAAATGTCAGTGTCCAAGTTGCAGCGTTGAATTATAGTGATCGCGGAATCAGCGTCTCTCCGATGAAAGAGCTTGCTCATTAAAGATTCATCGCTGTATCACCCATTAACGCTCGAGGCCAGTGCATATTTAGGGGAAGGTACATTACGTCATTGAAATATGCACTTGCACAAGAAAGCCAGGCATACTGAAACGGTTCACCATTTTTTGCACTCATCTGAAAATGAAATATTCCTATCGTTGTTGCATGTATATGCATTTAGAAATTTAGAAATTTAATCACTCGGACAGGGAAAAAATTGATATCGAGCAGTGGCGCATTCAAGGGATCATCACAGTCTAACGGGTCGAAGAATAGCTTATTTTCGCAAATTTTTCCGATATTTAAAATACGCTGATCAGTCTGCATTTTTTACGTCAAATCAAAGCACTCATGAAGAACAGAAAATAAATATTCAAACGTTTTTTTTATATTTTTATTTTTTTACATTTTTTTGACGGTTGAAAATGTCTTAGAAAAAAGGAGTTCTCACGGTGTACACGGCCGTGGCCGTAAATATTATCTCAAACAAAATTTGTAAAAAGATTATTAATCAGTATGAAAGCCACTATCTTGCTGTGGAAGTTTTTATCTTTTTATCAAAATTGACAAAATGGCGGCAATGTGAAAAAAAATATCGAATTTAGCCTATTTTTTCGACAGATTTTCGTTAAATAGATATGAAAATTTACAAGAAGCTTCCATAGCAAGATAAAGAATGGCGTGAAGAATGCTGTGTCAAAATTTGAGACGGATAGCTTGAAAATTCTTCCTTTGAAAATGCGTACGATTTGGAAAAACGACATTTCGAGAAAAACGCGTCCCTCCGCGCCAGGTCTCACGCAGCTAGTCGAATCCCTTTTTCTGAGGAAGGCTGTAGCAACCGAAATAACTCAAATTTCGCTCCAAAACTTGAACAGCATGTTTGTGTGATGATCCTGTAATTGGGAAATATTCGCAAAGTGTGACATAGTGTGTGGTATGTTTGCATTAAATTATAAACGAATAATTATTTCATTGAATTATCACTCGCATTACGGCAGTATTGTTGTCTAGAAATTATAAAACACTGTTTTTTATTTTTATTTTTATTTTATTACTCTACAGACCTTTCTGGCAATGGGGACTTTATCATTTTGCACACTAACGAATTTGCATTCAGTCGTTACTTGGATTATTAATAAATAATTATTTTATTGAATCATCACTCGCATTGAGTAAGTATTGTTGTCTAGATATTTTTAAAAACTGTTTTTTTTCTTCATTTTCCTTTATTATCCTACAGACCGTTCTGAATTCGCCTGTGAAAATCATTCAATGATGCTCATGAAATTAGCTGAGTTATAGAAATTATAAGGAGTACGCTCGGGGAGGCGCGGTCGAGACGCCGCAACTTTAAACGCATTTTTGTAGAAACTATGCTGTTCAAATGGCGAACCACGATATATCGAGAACAGATTTCGCATACACCTTCGATAGACTGTTTTTCAACGTTGATAGCAGAATTGAATCGAAATATTTTTTTTTCGATATATAGCTAACTCGTAGAATCGTCGGAAAAAACAGGAAAAATTGATAATCAAAGCATGTCGCTATTTTGTATTTTTTTTTGCTGTATCTGGTCGAAAAAACAACACTCATCCTACAGCTGAAGAATATGTTTGGTTTTTTTTTTCAGATTCATACAACGTCCACAACACTGATCGCCAATTGGGGGCTTTTTCCACGCACCGTTGAAAACAAACGTGCAAAAGTATATGATAATGATTTATTTTCATTTTTTCTTAAGGCCTTAGGCCACAGTAACGGGTCTAAAATCATGTGCGAATCTAACAATTTTTTTTCTTATGAAAAAGTGATTCACTCATAAAATTAATTACACATCTATTCAGTGTGAATATCAAGCTGATAGAAAATAAATACATATATTTTTTTCGATGTACCAAATAGCCGACTACTCGAAACTTCTCGAAACAGGTTTTCTCCAATTGGCGTGACAAATAACTTCAACAATTTTCACTCGATTTACTTCAAATTTAAAAGTTATGTTCCTAATTGCATTTCGCAGAGAAGTACGTACGGCATTTATGAGTCATCGAAAACTTTTCACTTATGAGCAGTTTATGAGCAGTTATAACGAACTTTTTCACTGAAAATTCATGTCTTTACTTCAAATACCTACAACTTTTGAATAAAACAATATTTTTTTTCCGTACGTACTTCTCTAAGTATACTATTGTAGATTGACGGGATTTTTTTGTTCTAAGTCAAAAATTGTGGATGCTAAATGTCACGCCGCGGAGCGCCTAAAAAAAGATAACAAAAGAAAATACTAGTAGTCGGTCATTTTGTACGACGAAAAAAAAAATTCTAACAGCTTGATATTCATACTAAATAGATGTATAATTAATTTTATGAGTGAAAAAAATTGTTAAATTCGCACATGATTTTATACCCGTTACTGTGGCCTAAGGCCTTAATTTGTGCATATTCCCGAAGGATCAATAATCATGTGTGAAAAAATCACGCAAAGAAAACTGAAACAGTTTCAAGGTTATTGCATCTTGAAAATCATCACCAAAACAGCGCTCTAGACAACAATACTCACCTAATCAAAAATAATTTTTTTAAATATCATGAGTAGCGAAGCTTCCGATCCTGTTGGCTCCCCATCTTTGATAATCTTTTTTATATGGATTTTATATGCCAGTAGAATTATAAGACGCGCATAGCAAGAGTAGGTACCAATAGAAAAAGCTAAAAAATAATAAAATAAGTCGAGACACCTTGAATTTACGTTATTTTTGCAGAATACATAAATCGCTCTTCCCTTTTTCGCTCGCCCTATCTTTCTTTCTCTACTTCTCCCTTTCTCTCTCTCTCTCTCTCTCTCTCTCTCTCTCTCTCTCTCTCTCTCTCTCTCTCTCTCTCTCCTTCTCATTCGAGCAATTTCCCAATTTTTCGGTCGCGTCGGCGTGACGTCGTCGTGACGTTCAGGATATCCTGGGATGAAAAAATATTGCTCCCGCGATCCGTCGCAACGTCGGATTTAATTTGCGCTCCGTCGTCTCAGAAAAGGAAAGACCATTAATACGCTTGCCTCGCTGGGAGTCAGCTGTGCAAGAGCGCCAACTACGAGGGGTGAGGACTTTTTTATGCCAGGGCGCGAAAAAACAGCGTAAAAAAGTTTCTTTTTTTTTCTCCGATTTTTATTGGTGAACCGCCCGAGCTGTGGAAAAGCCTCGACGTAAGGACAAGTTGGCATACAGTCTAGTGCCAACGCCGATAGAAACAATATGGAAAAAGACCAAGAGAGAGAGAGAGAGAGAGAGAGAGAGAGAGAGAGAGAGAGAGAGAGAGAGAGGGAGAGAGAGAAGAGAAACGCTTATTAAAGTTCCACGCTCGTTCGCGTTAATTAAAGCCAGCACGAATGTTCGCAGGCGTTACAATGCCTACACCCGGAAACTTGCGTTTAAGAATATCCCCACGGGGGCGCACGAACAACACGAGAGAGCCTCGAACAATATCCATCAAAGAGAAAAACCCATATTTCCTCGCTACGATTGAAATATCGCATTATTTTCTCCAACAACCGCGTATTGCGCAAAAAAGGAAAAAAATATTCTACCTGAAAAGCCTTTGGAATGTACCGAAAATCCGAGAGTCTCCTGTCGATGGCATCGTAACCGCGTCTCCGGAGTGAGGTCCGTGTATCATACGCTGCTAAATCTACGAGGAAGCTCCCCAGGGATGATATGAAAAAAGTATGATAATCGTGAAAGCCCCGGAAAGACCGCGCCCTTTGTCTTGCCCCTTGGCTAAAAGGTTTTTTAAAGCATTACTTTTCAAGCGAGCCGCACAAGAGCAGAGGACAATTCCATGACACGATATATATACAGCCGACGTACACAATTTATGGCGTCGAAAAATTGATAACTTTCTAAAGGAAAGTGGATAGAGCCTCCTTCACCTACAACTTTATGTATGTGTATATATACACAGCACCTCATCCGCATAAAAAAAATGGTCGCATTTGATGGCTCCCTTCACACCGTACAACTTTTGCCTGGAACATTTTTTTGTCACGTCGATAATTACCGAGTTATTTCGGGTGGCAGAGATAAGAAGGACACCCTGTATATGTATAAATATATGGGACATTCCACGCCATTACACCTAGCCCGTGACCCCGACGATTTTTTATTCTCCTGATTTTTTTTTGTCAAATAGTACCTCATGAAAGGCACGTCCAGACCAATTTTTAGATTTTCATCTCTTCTTTTTTAGTAGTTAAAAATTCCAGAGAATGTCGATTTCGGAAGTTAGAGAAACATTTAAATGCGGATAATTCCGGAACTAATTGAGGTATCGACAAATGTCAATATATAATTTTTTTTCATTTTCAACCATACTTACGGTAAAAAATATGGAAAAATGCTCAATTATCAATGCCGACGTTTTTGTCGCTTCTAAAGTGAAAACTATTTTTTTTTAAAGATGACGACTTGTTCTATTTTTTTCAAAAAATTCTCTAAAATAGAATGATCCATTCTATGATTTTTAAGACTAGTCTTATCATGGGCACATTTTTCCTTCTATTTGTTTTTCAAATGATTCATATTTTTTAAATAAAATTTTATCATTTTAATCTCCAATAATGCTATTAATGATTTTGTGATGTCCAACTCGGCTTCGAAAGGCCTGAAACGGTTTGTTTTTAATTTATCCTGAATTTAACGAAAGAAAATTATTCTTTATTCAAAATAATTAATAATTGTTAATAATAATTCAGGGGTTGATCTGAGACCCACACATGCTTACATCGATCGACTCAGAATTTCACCCCTAACCCCCTTTTCAGGGAAAGTAGTCAGTTCTGGGACACCCGATATACATACGTCTTGTCAACGAATGTCATGTCGCCAAAATCAATGAAGAGGTGAAAAAAACTTAAGGACGGAACTCAAAATAGCCAAATTTGCTGATAGTCAATGTTTTATATATATATATATATATGTGTGTGTGTGTGTGTGCCGAGGCAGTGCCGAGAGTAAGTCCATCGCAGTTATTATGTCGGGCTTAGTGTAAAGTATTCCGGGGGTTTCCTCGTCCTCCCTTATGTATTTATACACACACACACACACACACACACACACATATATATATATGTCTACGCATATATGCGATAGAAAATAGTGAGTGGTAGAGCGAAGCTACGCGACGAGGAACGAGCAAGAGACTAAAGGATTCCAGAGTACGATGCGATGTACAGAGTATATGCGGTGAGATTACACCGGATATTGAAGTTTGTGCGGTTAAACTCGACAAACTTCATCGACCTGTCACCTATATATCCACAACGTCGAAGCGTACGTACACACTCCTCATCGTAATACCGGTTATAATCCACAACCGCGAGGACCATCACGAAAATTAACGCCATGATTAGGCGGAGGTTACACGTAGCTCGTGTCGGACTGGCATTTCTCTCGCACGACAATGACGACCTACATATAGTGCCACGTGTATTTTCGCACAAATTCTCCGAGGGCAATTCAACTTCGAGAGAAGAAGTTTTTCGCTGTTGGTTAGACGATCTCTCGTCATGAGTCTTTCGTGGAGAAACAGTCTGGGCAGTTTATTGCAATCGCGTCATTTTTTTGACAGCAGCCCGTGCAAATATTTGTCAGGTAGTTCCTAGATCCTACCACATTGATGTAGGAATTTGATAGGGACACCGCACATAGGGAGTCCTCATTGGGATTCAATTGGATTCGGCACTGTTCCCCAATAAACGGCATTTCAGTATTCTTGCACTAAAAAAACTCGTTCATCCATCCAAAATTCAGTTGGTTTAACAAAATTGTATTTTTAACGCGATCCTCTAGTTTCTCGGCTGTTTTTTTACGGCTTTTTCAATATTTTTTTACGGGCAAAGCATCGAAATAATCGATCTCATTGTTTTTGCATAATATTTATTAACATTTAAATAAACTTTACAAATTTTTTGAAGTAAAAATATATAATAGAATAAAAGTTATAGTGGCCGACAGGAAGACATCAAGTAAAAGAGGTGCTTGACGGTGACCAAGATTGCGGCTGTTCTGCTTATCTGAAATCAAAAAACCAACCGGCATTTTAATCTTCATATTTAAGACTAGCGATTGAACTAGAGTGAATTCTAAATTACAAAAATTGACTTTTTTATACACTTTTGAAAATTACATTCTATCTTTTACTCATTTTTTCTTAAGTTTTTCGCTCGTACAAAAAACACTATCGAAGCAATCATGATAATCCTAGTTCAATCGCTGGCTTATAACATATTAAAGATGCTGTATAAATTTGAACAAGATCGGTGCAGTAGTTTCTGAAATATCGTGGTCACCGTTTCGAAAAATGGTGTTTCGAGAAAAACGCGTTTGAAAGTATACCTGCTCCATATACCTGCTCCGTATACCTGCTCCGTATACGTGCTCCGTTCCAAGGCCGTGACGTGTGAACCACTTCGAATATCGAAAAATCCTTTAGCACACATTTTCTGCACATGTTGTAGATGTGATTTATAAAAAAAAAATCGATTTTTTCGAGCCAAGAAACTAGAGGTCGCCTTAAATACGTTCAACTTGATTTTTGATTGGCATAACAAAACAGTATAGTTGGGCAGTAACCAAAGGCACATTTGAACTATCTGCTTATTCAGCATGTCTGAGCAACTGTTAAAACAACAAAATTTCGAGACAACAAAATGCATTTTGCACATTCAACGATTATTTTTTCTCAGCGTACCACGTTCGAACAGGAAATACGTGAAAAGTCGCGAGAAAAAACTCGGCGTGTTGAAACATAACCTGCACGCTTTGTGGGGGTGTGCGTGTGTTGTGATATCAGGTGAAAGGGCAGTAAAATAAACAACAAACGATAATTAGAGTGGATTTTCAGTGATGTGATTCAACTCGATGTATAAGATATATTTTCTTCAAGATCCCCGTATTTTGTATAATTATATATTTTATTTCTAAAATTCAACGTAAAGAATGCAATGGGATCCATAAAGAATCGTATAGGATTCCATTTCATAGAAGGGGAATCTTCTGAGAGTCAAATTGAATTCCAATGGGGGAATCCTAATTAGAATCCAATGTACAAGCGTGACGTTTATTTGGAGGGATCGAATGCGATAATCCATTGGCTCACTACGGCAAGGGTTAGACCGTTAATACATATCGCGATCCCATATCCTGATATAGGTCTCAATATTTATCAACTTGCTCCTCATATTACACTGTCATTAAATATTGACTTCGATATCCTCAGTGCAAGCAGTCCTGGAATTGCCAATAGGCCATATAGGCAGCTGCCTAGAGGTGGCAAACTTTAGGGGGCACCGGATTTTAGAGGCACCTAAAAAGGTCTAGGTACGTACAAGTGATTAAGGAAAGGTTCTGCCTTGTTGGGCCAAAAAATATTCGATTTTTCATCAATTTTTTATGCGAAAGGTATTAAAGATAGAATGTTGATATTTGGTATGTTTACTAAGCGGTCTTTATTGAACATCAAAATATTTTTTAAAGTTTGACAAAACATGGTGGTGGGAGTGGGAGGAGCCACGTATGTCGGTGCGCCGGCGATGACATTCTTCGCTCGCGGAAGTCCTAAGCACCGGACAGGTGATCTGAAGCAAAAAAAAATCAAACATATTTTTACTTTGCACAATATTGTGTATAAGTTGACCTAGAATCAAAGAGAAAAAATTTAAAAATAAAAAATTAGTGAGCAATAAAATACGAAAATTTTTGGAAAAAAATGCAAACTTCCTTCCGATCGCTCACTTTTTTTGTATTAATTTTTTATTAAGTCTTGATTTATTCTTTTCTGTAACAATACACAATTTTTATGTAAATATTTTTTTTGCCATAAACAATTTGTATTTGCAGATGAAGAATCAATATATGTAATTCGGTTGTGAAAATTATATCAACCACTTGATGAACAAGAACACGGTGTTTACATCACTGGACGTCTAACAAGTATGCGTGTTTTTTGTAGTAATTTGTTGTTTTGGAGTAAGAAATCAGTCATACGGATTCGAGAGTTACAAACCGCGGCGCTGTTGACGCTACTGGACCTTTGTTTCTCTGTCTGTCCGTGAGTTCTTTTCGCGATTCATTTGACTGTTTCCAATAGTTGCTGTATTGAGGTAAGTCACAGTACACGTGAAAATAAAAATGTACAAAAGTTTATTCGAACGATTTAAGCTCCCGTACACTTTCTTGTACTCGAATCCTTCACTTTGGGACTTTAATCAGAATTATAATACGTGCTTGATTACTTTCAAAAACATGCAAGTTGTGAACGACATAGCTGAGCGAGCCGTTTGTTTGATGAAAGATTTCAACGGTTTGATTGCGAAAAACGAAGATCAAAAACAATATCTGTTGCAAGTTGTGAGCGAGCACAGAAAAACCCATTCTTTTTGTGAGAAGGGAAATTATTGTTCGGCTCGATCTTCGGAGTAACTACGTAAGTTGTTCAACAATCGCATACTGTGATCCAGAATACATATTTTTTAAAACATCGTTTGGAATGATTATTTTTATGAAAACTATTTGAAATGAAAATGACCTGTTTATGTTAACTTAGAAAATACTACAGGGCATAAAAAGTTTTGAGAAAATTATTTTATTATGTCTATTGACGGGGGGAAAATTTGAGAAAAAATAGACGTCGTTTGAACACTACCTAAAGAAATGTTTAGACCTCTCAAACGTAGTAACATTTTCCGTTGAGTACCGCGAAAAAAAAATTATTTTTTTTTAACCACCCTAATATATATGTATGTATGTGTGTGTATATATATATATATAATCACAAATAAGTGCTGTTAAGTTCAGTTCAATAAATACATATATTTTGACGATAAAAAGCTTTTGTTATTCAATTTGTTATTCCTACGCATCCCTTGTGTGTACAGTACTGCAAAAATAAGTGTGTTGCTTTTACACACTTTGAATGTGTAAGTGGCCGTAGACACTTTTTACACGTTTTAACGCGTGTAAGACAATAACAGACGTAAGTGTGTTATTCGAACGCATTTATCCGTGTTATTTTTACACCATTTTTACACTTACACTTTACACTTACATTTTTACACTTACACTTCACACTTACACTTTACACTTACATTTTTACACTTACACTTTACACTTACATTTTTACACTTACACTTTACGCTTACATTTTTACAAGTTATTTTGACACCATTTACACCATCACAAACGTTAAAACGTGTTGAAAGTGTCTACAGCCATTTACACCCCTAAAGTGTGTAAAAACAACACACATGTTGTTGCATTGTGGTAGGGTTGTAGCTCGATAAAAAACTAGGGACCTCGTACGAACGTTGACTGTAGTTGGCAAAACTCCAGAGCAGATTAGAATGAGACTTTGGATTGTTGGCGAGTGAGGGACGGAAATAGAAAAGGGAAGGGAATCGACCCCGACAATCGACAACATAGCTGCTTGAATAATTCGCCCAATTGTGTCAATTATCGTAATCGCATTAATCCACTTTTCGCCCGCAAATTTCGTTTGCCGTAGTCAGGGGTTGCTTTTGTAGCTATACATACATCCTCCGCTTTGCCTCTTTCTCTTTCGCTCGTTCTTTCGGCGATTTCTCTCGAACAGAGGTTAACACTAGGTTGCCAGGTGAAGTAGACAAATACATACACACCGTCGTTATATACGAAATGGTGATGTTTTAGAATTGTGACTTCAAGGACCGTCGTCGTAGCTGTTATCTCCATATCCAACGTTACATGCGAACCACCAAGTCTTCAAAATCACCGTCCAATAAATACAAGCGTCTTTCTATGAAGTCCATATCAGAAACCGGCCTAAACTCAAACTTTATGAGTCTTTTTTAAAAAAGGCGAGAACCGCCCTCTAGGCACAGATGAGCCGATAGCGAACATTACACAGATATAACGGGTCCAAGATGACTCCCCCACACACACTTACACCTTTATGTATCGATTTTATACGAAAATAGCTGCGGAGGGAAGTTAATTTTGTTCCGAAATACCAATTAGTCTCCCCACTACACCAAGTACCTAATTTAATTATGTGTCGAAATGCGAGTGTACATGCATGGGAGAAGCCAAGATTGTCAGACGTCTCGAGGACTCTCGAAGCCGCGCTTGAATAATTAAAGGTTTGTCGTTGCTCCACGAACCATTGGGGTTAAGGGGGGAGATACCTGGAGGCGAGGAAAAAAACGTGCTGAATTTCATGATTTGTTTTTCTAAGGAAAGATTTCCTCACTATTTCTAAGACTTAGAGCATGTTTAATTACTACTTTTGGCTGTTACATGATATTTTTTTATTAATCTTACAAAATTGTGTTTTCAAAAGTGGCGTGACGTTTAGCTAAAAAAAACTAATCGACCGATTCTGATGAAACTTGGTATAAATCGTTCTAAGGTTATTGTCTAAAACATTACCCTAAATGTTTTGGAAAATTTTATGAATGCAATTTTTTATTGCAAAGTTCAGCCATTTTTTTCGGGGAATTCAATATTTCTGTTTCTAAGCGTACCATGTGATTGACTTTCAACATTTTTCACTTTTTCTTGGTTCATATTCTGCGTATGAGTGTTAATGAAAGAATAATCTTGGTTGGTTTTTTGCAGATTAATCTCGCCGACGCTACGTGTCACGCCATCTGATAACATCCGCCGCAACCTGTTTAGATATATTTTTTATTTAGTTGAGATTCGTTTTTATTTAGTTTAGTTTAGATTTCACCTTCGCCATCTTTGAAGATTAATAAAAAAAAGTCTACAGATATTGCACAAAGTGCAACTATTTCATGGCATTGAAAATGTAATCAGACGTTTCGGTAATAAAATTGGTACATGAAGATAATATGACTTCGTAATTCTTATTTTTCAAAAAAACACATTGATGTATTGAGGTAATATAATTTTTAAATTAATAAAACGATAAGAATTGAGTGAGGAGAGAACATTTTTCAACCGATCACAGGCATTCAGCATGTCGCGGCTTCCCCCACTCTACTACAACACAGTGATAGTGGAGTGGGGGTAGCGTTAGTTTCGTGTGGCATCCAGCTCAGATCCCTATACCCAGCCTTACCCAACAAACACGCACAGTTTTAAAAGCATTTTCATGCTAAAATACCATGCAGCAGCCAAAAGTAGTAATAAAACATACCCTAAGTTTCAATAAAGGTGAAGAAATTGTTCCTTTTGAAAAAAAAAATCATGAAAATCAGCAATTTTTTCCTCGCCTAAAGGTATTTCCCCCTTTTAAGGGGCTATGCCAGTGTGACACTTTTAAAAAATCGATTTTTTTGCCTTTTTCGACAGTTTATACTTTCACAAATATCCTGTAAAAATGTCAAGGCCGTATCTCTAATACTCCCTGAATGGCAGCCGTCTAAAGAGCAACCGCTCGTAGGTATAAAATGTAGGATAAAATTCTTTAAACGCGTTTTTTCCGAATTCAGATTTTTCAAATTTGCTGGCGTTGTAACTCAAAAAACAATTATCCGATTGACTTGAAATTTGAACTGAGTACTCTTGAATGTATTTACTCTACAATGACGTAGGATATTTTTGATTGGATGAAAATTGACGATTTGGCATTGAAAAAAACGACCATTTTATAGGCAAGAAAACAAACTTTTTTTCAACACTACGCCATATTTCGAGATTTTCATATTTTTCGAAAATCCTACGTCAGTGTATAGGATATACCTTCCAGTTTAACGACATTTTTTCCTTTTTCGGTTTCAGCTACTCAATCGGCCGGAATCATGTCAGCAGAGGAGGAACTTTTTTTTGGCGCCTCCGAAGGCAGCGCATAAGTCGCTTGAATCTCAATATTTGTTATGAAAAAATTATGTAATATAGGACAAATATAGCGAAATATATTATTAATTTTCCGAAACATTTGATCAAGTACATTCCTTCCAAAAGATTCCCAAAAATGACCCAAATTTTCAGCGTTCACACTGGTACAGCCCCTAAAGCTTCAAAACGAATATACATTATTGATTCAGACGTTGATTGAAATGCCAATCGAATTAAGGAGAAAAGCAGATCAGCGAGGATTTACCATCGAGAAACAACGTTGAAGGCATCTAACCCCAAATAGATCGTCACTGCAGGTGTTCATGAAGTTCCCAATACCGGCAATAAAATCCTTCATTTCCGTCATTGAATCCCCGATAACTCAATGGAAATAACGATGACAAACGTTAATTTTCTTCCTGTTATAATTCGATGCCAATTGGGACACCCAAGCACAAAACTGTTCGAACGTCAAGCCGTGGGCGACGCCCCGGGTGGAAGTACGAAGGAACATTGTAGAAATCCAGGTACGATTAGTGCGTCCGATCTCGCAATGACGCGAATGCAGCCAAATGGAAGAGAATAAGAGCAAAAAAGATTGTAGCAAAAACGAGGAAGGTTGGTCTGATGAACGAAAAAAAAAAAGATCGCTCGTTATTTATGAGCGCAATTCCACGGCGAGATCTCGCTGTGCGTTGCCGCTTTTTATATTCACGACGATGGTACGCAAAGTGGGCAGAAAGTTCAGCGAAGATCCCCGGGAGCAGAGCTTGGAACGAAAAAAGGATGGGAAGAGGGTCGAAGATGGGCGATGGCCATTAGACCGTCATTAACCTACTTGCTTGCGTTTATCGATGCTCGGGATGCGTTCACCAACTCCATTGGTTCCGACCAACAGGTTAACGACGATGAGCTCGCTGAGGGTGCTTTCTACGCGTACATCTAGCCATATGCCTTCATGGAAAAGACACCGTGCGAGAGAGAGAGAGAACGCCATGAACCCTAACTGGTGCAGCTTGTAATTATCTTCAAGGGTGCAAAATCATCCCCCACAGGGACATGACCTCCTATTCGTACTTGGAAATGTTTATGTGGCAGATGAACTTTGAATGTGGAAGGCTGGTCTGTGAATCTATGGCATTGCAGTTTGCATCGTTGGAACGCAACGAAAGTTCTTTCTTACATTTTATTTTCCATATTTTTATTATTATTGAATATCTGTTTTTGGTAATTATGCAATTTGAGGACTTTTCTGAAAAAACGACGGGAAATTTTTTTTCACCGTGAACTTGTTTATTCCATTATATTGAGTGATATTCCGTCGGGGGAGGCTGACACTTTCCATTAATTCTATAAGTTATGGGGTTTTGAAGCGCGCGGAAACACGTGATAAAATAGGGCATTTTTACATTTGGCGCGAATATTGGGGGCGGGGGAATTTTTAAAAAAGCCTTTCGAAATGCAATGCCGAAAATAAATGGCGGCGGTTATCCTCCCATAAATAGATATACGGTTTGGAAGTTCACGAAAACACAGTACAAAATAGTGTATTTTCGAACATTTTCGGAAAGCCTAAATTGGATGTGGGGGTTTCTAAAAGTAGCCTTCCTAAATACCACCTGCCCCCTGGTTTTGTGTGTTGTATGGGGAAGGTGTCCGATGCGGCCACACTGGGGGTCCGGGGGGTGCAACCCCCCGGCGCGGTGAAGGGGCAGAGGCTCTTGCGGGGGCGTATGAGGCAGAGCCCCCCCCCCCCAAGACACTTAACGTAGTTTTTAAAAGTATTTAAATGAACTAAAATGGTAGTATGTTAATCATTTTTGGACCCTAATAACAACAACCCAAACTAATCCAAACAAACCCAAACAACGGCTGCAAAGGGAGACGGGGAAGTGACCGCCACAATTTCTCTTCGGCATTATATTCAGGACGGTTTTTTTATAAATCGCCAATATAGGCGTCGAAATATTTAAAAATGCCCTATTTTATATCGTGTTTCCGGGAACTTCAAAACCCCATAACTTATGGAATTAATAGAAAATGTAAGCCTCCCCCGACGGAATATCAATAGTGGTGACGAATGACAGCGTATGGCAAAAAAAATGTTCCGTCGATTTTCGGAAAAGTTCTCAAACTGCATAATTACCCTTTTTTTATAGATTTATTCCGTAGATCGCAAAATAAATATCTTAAGGAATGGCCAAAGGCTTTTGGTAGGCAAAATCTGTCAAAAGAAATTAAGGGGTTAGGTCACAGTAACGGGTATAAATTCATGTGCGGATTTAACAATTTTTTTTCGTATGAAAAAGTAATTCACTCATAAAATTAATTACACATCTATTTAGTATGAATATATAAATTTTAGTATGAATATCTAAATTAGATTTTTTTTTCGATGTACAAAATGGCCGACTAGTAATATTTTGTTTTGTTATCTTTTTTTTAGGCGCTCCGCGGCGTGACGTTTAGCATCCACAATTTTTGACCCGGAACAATAAACAAAAATTCTAGTCAATCTAAATTAGAAAACCTAGAGAAGTTCGTACGGAATTTAAAAAATATTGTTTTATTCAAAAGTTGTAGGTATGTGAATTGAGTTGTAGGTGTTTGAATGAATTTTCAGTGAAAATTTTCGTATAAAACTGCTCGTAAAATGAAAAGTTTTCGATTAATCAGAAATTCCATACGTATTTCTCTGCGAAATGCAATTGGGAACATAACTTTTGAATTTGAAGTAAAACAAATGAAAATTGTTGAAGTTATTTGTCACGCCAATTGGAAAAAAGCTGTTTCGAGAAAAACGCGTTTAAAGTTTTAGGTACTCTATGGCCGTGCCAGAGGTGGGCTTACTTTATACGCTCAAAGTCGGTGAAAAAAAAAGTTCTTGATATAAATCGAATAGTAACTTATTCTTATGATGATAAAGCACCGTTTCAGGGGAAAGAAAAATCGAATTTTTTAAAATTCTACTGTGGCCTTACCCCTTAAAGGAGCTCAGAAATATTCACTGTCGTTGCATTCCAACGATGCAAACTTCAAGCTCATGTGAATATTCATTAAGAACAGAAGACATACAACTAAGAAGTTACGATACCAAAATAAATAAATTATCAAATATTGGAAATAAGAATTTAGACAATTGTCCTCCAAACCATTGCATTCCATATTTCGCGACGACTTCTCGAGCATCCAAGTATTCTCATTTCTCGCGAGAAATGTATTTATTTTTCACCCTTTTTTCTCGATCACGATCAACAGGTCTCGCCGAAAAGGTTCTTTCAAATCTTCCGCCCCCCTCCATCCCTCTGTCCTCGGATGACATTTTCCCTCGTGGCTCGGGCGGGGTCAACAGGTTAAATTTGCTTGCCTCGTGAGAGACAGTAAGTGTGGCAAATTGTTCCGACGAACTCTGCGTCCGTTGGAAAACAAAAACTTTTCCCACCTAGAAAATACGGAGTGTCTTGGAGGAAAATTGCGGGGAAGAGAGCACGAAAAAGAGAGAACAAAAGGGGGGGGGAGATTTAAGAGGTATAAGTGCGCACAGCTGGGTAAGACCAAGAGCCCAAATGAGAAAAACATCCCTTTCGATATTTTTTTCCCGACACCCTTAGCCCCGTGGACCCGAGGTTTGTCCATTACAAAAGACCGACCACCGGGAGGAATTACGAGGGAAAAAAAATTAAGAAATACCGCCCTTGCTTTTTAAAGATGTTGCAGCGAACGTTGAAGACCCGCCCTTGCTATTTGAACAAACTGAGGGGTTGGCAAACTCTATGAATGAGTTACACATATCCTCTTTACCCCTTTTCCTTCCTGAAATAGTTCGAGAGCTACATATACGTATACACACACATATATGTACACAGTTAGGTGGATGAAAAATCGATGAAACCCTTCGCGAGATTCTCGTCACTTTACCTCTCGGGGCTTCGCTCTATTACCTACCTTTCAATTTTTAATGTCCCTCCTCGGTGCTCCGAAGATGTGTGTAAAACGAGAATATGCTCTCCCTCTCTCCCTCCATATCTATATATCTTCATCTCTCCCTTCGCCCTCGTTGTTTCTGGTGAAAAGAATAAAAGGGAAAACAATGTCATCTCGGAGGATTTACTCTCACTGCACGTATCTTATTGTACACTCAATAAAGGAAAAATGAAGGAGAGAGTGAGCAATGCATTCGATATTAACCGGTGGCATTTTTCGCAGCGATCAAATGCCACGATAGATTCATTTTCTCCACGAATTTGATGGGAACTTGTGAGTGGAAAATTGCAGATCACGGTGCAGGAAAAATTCGAAAGATCTAAACAATTACGTGAATAATGACTCATCGTATCGGCTGAATGATTCTGTGCATTGTGACATTTTGAAAATCGCAAATTGCGTCCGTCGTAGAACAATGGACGGTGCCAAGTCAAACAAATTGTTATTAAGGGGTTACAAAGGCTATTTTCATAAATTTTTTCATAGGTTTATATTATAGATATTGATATAAAAGTTGTTTCACTTAATAAATACACTTTCGAAATACATACAAAATTTTTTTTATGCATTTATGTAACCGAAACAAACTTTAAACGCGTTTTTCTCGAAACAACGTTTTTCGGCGGCTTGTTGATAAAATCTTCGAAACTACTGAACCGATCCTTATGGAATTTTAACCACATATTGTGTACAACTATAGCTATAGCGCATATCAAGGTTTTTCAAATTTGGACATCTACTATTTTTTTCCAAAACGGTGAAAAAACGTTTTTTCGAAAAACATCCGCCGTTTTATTATTTTTGCATGTATCATAAATCGGATGAAATGCGTTTAACATACCATTAACATACTGAATCTACAACCGTTTGATTTTTTGTTCCGGGTGATTCATCTCCGAGATTCCATCAACAGCGCAGACCTACAATTTTTGTAGGACATTTTTATAACTACCATTTTCGTCTATAAATAGGGACTTAAATAATTTTTTTTTTTTATGTGTTTCGAAAGTGTATTTATTAAGTGTGACAACTTTTAGATCAATATCTATAATGTACACCTATCAAAAAAATTCGTGAGAATAGCCTTTTTAGCGTTTAAAGTGAGAAGATCCCTTAAGGCTTCTGAGTAGGAATTTTGTTTTGACGACTTGTTTTCAGTGGCTCAAATGATTATAAATATCAGAAGTATCATGTATAGCTGGAATGATGCGCGATTTTTTTTAATTTTTATTTTTAGTCCTCATTTTCCGAAGCTCCTAACAACGACCTACAATCAAAATGCCAAAATGCCTAAATCACTTTTAAAACTTCAAACATGCTTTTTTCAAAACCACGTTTTCGAAATCGGGAAAACGAATAATTCGGGCAGTTTTCATCCGATTGACTTGAAATTTTAACTTTAGCTTCTTAAATAGATTCGCCAAGGAAGTACACACGATATTTGTGATCCATCGACAGTTCTCGTTTTCATAAACAAATCAAGGTCGATTTTTTAGCAAAAATAAAACAAATGTATTCAAAATTATGGCATTTTGCGGGAAAAAAAAACATATTTTACAATAATTGTGTGTACTTCACTTAGAAAACTAATGTAACTGAGCATTTTTTGTCATTCTAGGTGCTGATTCCTAAAAGTTGTACGTCCTCCCGCAGAGGGCCTAAAAACGCCCTTAGGGTAGCTACGACGGAGCGGTAGTATTTTTTTCATTGCATTTTTTTTCTTGATCTAAGCACATATAGAACACACCCTTCAAACCTCATTTCAATTGCTCGTTTAGTATTCTCAAAAAAAAATCCAAAACTCATTTTTCGGTGGGCCAAACATAGGCGAAATATTTTCTTCGATTAGCATCATTTCAGAAGGCCAGGGAATTACGAATTACGATATAAAATCATTGGGGTACAACTCTAAATCAAGTATTTCATTTTATTTTGGATTTATGAAATAGTTTATGCATACAATGCACTTGGATTTGCAGTGTAAGCAAATAAATATTTATGCGAAACGAATCTTCATGTATTTTCTTTAAATATATTTAATATTTTTAAAAAATAGCTGAAACAAATAAAAAATTATATTTCAAACAAATTGAATCGTAGTAGGCCGTGAGACGAGGAAAAAAATCTATGTGATTTAAATGGATCCGATTTAAATGAAATATTTTTTTCTTGGCTGTAAGCAATGGCAGTAAGCAAATGGCTATTATAAGCAAATGAAGATGTGAAACCAATGTTCATTTATTTTCATCGAATATATTTGATATTTAAAAGAACACCTGAAACAAATTTTAAAAAACGTTTTAAAGTAATTGGATCGTAGTAGGCCTCAAGACGACGAAAAAACCTATTTGATTTAAGGCGTTACCCCCACTTGTAGCGCAAAAAAAGGCCTTTTTCATGAATTTTTTTAAAGAAAACTACAAAACTTTTTTGATCGATCAATATACCATCTTAAAGAACACATCTTGAAGAACTTTCAGTAATTTTTTTATTGAAAAATATTACATTGTTTAGTGACAAATGGCCGTCAATGAAATAATGTTTTTATATACACGGTTTGCGGTAACCAACATTGCGGCGAAGTGGATCATCTGAAAAAAAAATGCGGATGGATTTAGTCAGATATAAGTATAAACTAGTCTTTAATCGAAGGATTTTAAATAATATTCATTTTTCACAAAATGGCGGACAGTCAAAGTTAATGGTTCGATTTTAACGAAAAAAAGGCCGTTTTTTGGCTAAAAAACGGCCATTTTTTTTCGAAAAAAAAAATCGAACGATTAAAGACTACATTTTTATGTATTAAATAAGCCTGCAAAATTTCAAGAAGATCGGTTCATTAGTGTTCGAGTAATCTTGGTCACCGACTTCAGAAATACCATTTTGAGAAAAACGCGTTTAAAGTTTCAATTTCAGTTTACACGAAGAAAATATTTTTTTTCGTAAACTTACATAGAGTCATCTATTCCGGGCCCATACTTCTGTATGGGCCTGGATACTTATACTTCAAAAAAATGCAATAAAAAAAATCGATTTTTTCAAAATCGCAAGTGGGGGTAACCCCTTAAATAGATCCGATTTTAATGAAATAATTTTTTTTTGTTGGCAATGTAGATAATAAACGCAAATAGTTCTTTGAAAATGCGCGGCGTATTCATAAATTGTCCATTGAATAACCTGTACGAAATTCTCTTCCTCGTTCCGGTGCGTCGGAACGAATTACTCCGGAGTTGGGCTTGATGAGTCGGTAACTAGTTTCGCGGTGATCGCGTGCATGTCCATCTACGGATTCCCGAAGCGTGCCCTGCATTGAGAATTTGCATGGATTCCTCAAACATGTATAAAATATATATAGATAGATAGGACAGATAGATAAATGGCCGGAGTAAAACTGGGCAAGGGTCTCCTTTCAATTGGTTACACTATTCGGATTCGATTTCACGAAGAAGCTCAAGCGTAAGTACGTTCGAACGGAATTGATATAAAATGGTGAAAATAAAGGAGGTGAACTTTTAAAACGCTCAGGACTATAATTTACATGCATATATAATGTAATACGAATAACACAATTATGAAAATTAATTGAATATACTATAGATGGAAAAAGGGCATTTTGACCCGCTGTATCTATGCAATCCCGGCTATCAGGACATTTGGCTGTTTCGAGGACGGTCCTTTCCGTTTTCATCGACGAACTGCTGATTATGCAGATGGTTCTTTGAACGACCTTTACGTAAACGTGCGGACATTGATATAAAGGTGATCTTTGAGCCATTAAGAATTTCATAGAGAAGAGGCACCATATATCAGATACTTTTGTTTAAAATTGAAACAAAAGTAAACAATTGCCTTCTGATTTTTGTTTCACCTTTTTAATTTATACCTTTAAGTTGTACGATTTTATGACCGATTTTGACATGTCATATACAAGATGCTAGTAATTATTTTGCACGTTACAGTTGAATATTTTGGGTTATATTACGTTTTACATAAAATTACAGAAATCGTGGTTTTCAAAAAGGTTGCCTATAATTGGATATCCGATATAAGGGCCCAAACCCCATTTTTCTTTTATCTGATATTAAGGGACTATGGTTAGGTAAAATAAAACAAAACGTTTATTGTTTTAACTTTGTAATTATTTTCAAACAATCAGTGGTTATGAGTTAAGGGACATTTTGGCACAAACGGATAGCCAATATGACTCGATTAAGTATCCATGTTAAGGGGTCTTCTCACTTTAGACGCTAAAAAAAGGCTATTTTCATGATTTTTTTCTGATCGGTTTATATTACAGATATTGATATAAAAGTTGTTACACTTAATAAATAAACTTTCGAAATACATTTTTTTTATGTATTTATGTAACGAAAATAAACTTTAAACGCGTTTTTCTCGAAACATCGTTTCTCGGCGGCTTGTTAACAAAATCTTCGAAACTACTAGACCGATCTTCATGAAATTGTAACCACATATTCTTTACAACTATAGGTATAGCGCATATCAGGATTTTTTTTAAATTTTGATATTTACTATTTTATTGCCAAAATATCAAAATATATTGATATTTACTATTTTATTGCCAAAATCGTATGATATGCACTATAGCCATTAACATACTGAATCTAAAGCCGTTTGATTTTTTTGTGTCGGATGATCCATTCCGAGTTTTCATCAACAGCGCAGACCTACGATTTTTTGAGGACATTTTTTTAACCACCATTTTCGTCTATAAATAGAGACTTAAATAAATTTTTAAAAAATTTAATGTATTTCGAAAGTATATTTATTAAGTATAACAACTTTTATATCAATATCTATAATATGAACCTTTCAAAAAATTCATGAAAATAGCCTCTTTTAGCGTCTAAACTGAGAAGGCCCCTTAAGATTTGACATGGTCGAATATAAACAGTAACATTTTTGTACATATTGCTATAGTTCATCAAAAATAACAAAAATATAAATCATTTGGACTTACCTCAATGAAAACAACACTTTTCAATACAAAAAATATTTTTTTACGCCGGCGAAAAGTAACATCAGTTCACTGCTGTGCCATTTTTGCTGCTAGGCAACCAAAAGTTTTGCAGTGACGACATCTTACGACTAGTTATTAATGTATAAAATAATATGAACAAATGTCGCTCTAGAAAAACTCGAGATAGTTCACTATCTGATATCAAGCAACTATCCTATGTATGTTGTTTCTCCCTTAAGGGACTATACCAGTGTGACACTTTAAAAAATCTATTTTTTTGCCTTTTTCGCCAGTTTATACTTTCAAGAATATCATTATCATTTATATCATTTATATCAATATCATTTTATCGTTGCAAAAATCGATAGTTAAATCTTTAAACACGTTTTTTCTCGAAATGTGATTTTTCAAATTTTCTGACATTTCAAGGGGTTACCCCCACTTGCGATTTTGAAAAAATCGTTTTTTTTTATTGCATTTTTTTTAAGTATAAGTATCCGGGCCCATACAGAAGTATGGGCCCGGAATAGATGACTCTATGTAAGTTTACACAAAAAAAAATATTTTCTTCGTGTAAACTGAAATTGAAACTTTAAACGCGTTTTTCTCAAAATGGCATTTCTGAAGTCGGTGACCAAGATTACTCGAACACTAATGAACCGATCTTCTTGAAATTTTGCAGGCTTATTTAATACATAAAAATGTAGTCTTTAACCGTTCGATTTTTTTTTCGAAAAAAAAATGGCCGTTTTATAGCCAAAAAACGGCCGTTTTTTTCGTTAAAATCGAACCATTAACTTTGACTGTCCGCCATTTTGTGAAAAATGAATATTTTTTAAAATCCTTCGATTAAAGATTAGTTTGCCACTAATTTACCACTAAACAATGTAATATTTTTCAATAAAAAAATTACTGAAAGTTCTTCAAGATGTGTTCTTTAAGATGGTATATTGATCGATTAAAAAAGTTTTGTAGTTTTCTTTAAAAAATTCATGAAAAAGGCCTTTTTTGCGCTACAAGTGGGGGTAACGCCTTAACTCAAAGAGCAATTATCCGATTGACTTGAAATTTGAACTGAGTACTCTTGAATATATTTACTCTACAATGACGTAGGATATTTTTGATTAAATGAAAATTGACGATTTGGCTTTAAAAAAAACGACCATTTTATAGGCAAGAAAACAGACTTTTCATAACTACGCCATTTTGTTAGATTTTGACATTTTTCGAAAATCCTACGTCATTGTACAGGAAATACCTTCCAGTTTAACGACATTTTTCCTTTTTCGGTTTCAGCTACTCAGTCGGCCGGCATCATGTCAGCAGTGGAGGAACTTTTTTTTGGCGCCTCCGAAGGCAGCGCATAAGTCGCTTGGATCTCAATATTTTTCTATGAAACAATTATGTAATATAGGTCAAATATAGCCAAATATATTCTTTATTTTCCGAAACATTTAATTGAGTACTATTCTTCCAAAAAATTCCCGAAAATCACCCAAATATTCAACGTTCACACTGGTATAGCCCCTTAATGTTGAGTATGGACATGATAGACTACTACGAGGACACTCGTTGAATCGATCGTCCGCAAAATCACATTTCCTCATGCTTGCTGTCAATATAAACCAAACTCTCATGCATCATCCTATAAATTCGCTTATAAATCATCACTATACTTTATTGCTGTATACGATGAAAAAGAAAGTTGTGCATGTGCCATGTAGAGGCCCGGAGTAAAAATGGACAGCGTAGATGCTACGTGAAAAATGAATATATGAGGAGCGGAAGCGGAAGCAGAAGGGAGCCCGAAAAAGAGAGAGAAAACAGAGTAACGAGGCTTTCGTAAGTCCAATGAAGAAGTCTTATCAAAACTTCGAAGCAGCAAGATCGCTCCGGTGAGGAGGCTGCATCTCTAAATTCCCCAGGCTGGCTGACTATTTCTCGTTGACTCACGTTCTTCGCGTCCGCGAAAGAGCTGGCAAAATCGACCAAGGTATAGTGGCGAAGCTTTTCTTCCAAGTACGAAGGCCGAGATGGGCATGACTGGATGGGACATTAGTGGAAGCTCTGCTCGTTTTCCTCCTCCTCGTCATATATATATATATATATAGATGAAAATAATAAATACCGGGTGTCCCATTGTAATCTCACACCTGATTTATCTCGAAAAATACTGCTCCGATCAAGTATTGAGTATAACAAAACGTTTAGGGTTCAAAGGGGGACGATTAAAAAAAATCGTTTTTGGTCCACAATTCAAAATGGCGATGTTAAGATGGCCGACATGTTTTTAATGCTGGTTTAATAAAACATTTATCAGTCCAAAACTAACAACTTTGGTAGGAAAAGTTTTTTGATAACGTTCATAATTTTAAGCTTAGAATATCATTTTTTACTATTTAGCGCTATACAGAATGTACCAAGAGGAGGTGAAATCTTCAATATTCCTAGTGTTAGTGTATGTGTGTGTGGATGTGAATTTGTTTGGGTTTGTTTAGGTTATCGAACAAGCGCAAACAAACCCAAACAAACTCACACCCACATACACTCGCACACTTACACGAGGGATGTTGAAGACTTTACCTCCTCGTGGTACATTCTGGATAGTGCTAAAATACTAAACAATGGTATTCTAACCTAAAAATTGTGAACGTTATCAAAGCACTTTTCCTACAAAAGTTGTTACTTTTGACCTGGAAAATATTTTGGGGGAAAAAATTCACGATCCCATTTAAAAAAAAAACATATTCACCGTCCTACCATCGCCATTTTGGGTTTTGGACCAAAAACGATATTTCTATGACATTAGAATCCAACGAAACTGATTTTTTTAATTTCCCAAATTTCCTTTGGCAGATTTGAGCTACGATGACCACCCAAACAATTTTTTCGAAATTTAATGTAGCAATCTACCACTTAAATTGGTAAAATATGACTGGATAATAATGAAAACAAGGAATTGAAAAGAATTTTCGTTGCATTCCAATGATGCAAACTTCAACCCCGTTTTTTTGACGTCTCCCTTCGAACCCTAGACTTTTATTATACTCAATACTTGATCGGAGCAGTATTTTTCGAGATAAGTCAGGTGTATGATTAAAATGGGACACCCGGTATATATATACATAACACACACGCATGCACACATATGTGTATGTGTGTGTGTATATCCAACATGCTGTAACAAATATCGCGAACATGGCTCGGAATATAGAGTGCGCACGATGCGCCTGTGTCTTCCTCATCCGTGGCATATTTTACTCCGCGGAATAATAATATCCGATATAGCAGCCGGAATGAGACGAGAAGCGCGAGTAAAGATAGTCCGGAATAATTTTTTTTCAAAAGCCTTGGCAGCATCGTAGTCTCGACATCGCCATCTCACACTTTTTTTCCCCATTATCGCAAAATGTAGCGATGTAGATCGCGCGTGTGTTTGGCACGATGTACGCTTTGAAAGATGACAATGTGCTGAACAAATTAGACAAATTTCGAGCCAAATGTAATTTTTTTTAATTCCTTTCGCGTATTGTGCCATTTTTTTGCGTAACTGCAACATTTGTTTTACGATTATTTATTGTGAGGTGCAGCAAAAAATAATTTTCCTTCTTTTTTATCGCAACATTTTGTTCACGATTATTATTAAGACGGGACACTAGTGTGACGGGTGAACAAATTCTGTTTTTTTGCATTTTCTCAAGGTTTACACATTCAAGAATATGTGACAAAATGTTCAGGTTAAAATATTGAAAATTGACCAAGTCACATTCAGTGAGAGCAGGTAACGCAATTATTTACGTATACTAAAACTCTCGATTGCGTTTTTCTCGAAACAACTTTTCGCGACTGGGCCAGAATCACAGGTAAGTCTAGCTATAATTGTCCGATTTCCAATTTTCAAAAACCAAAATTTCCGTAATCGCAGTAGCTATCGTTGCGCATTGCCGTTTTTCAAAATTTAGTCTCTTTCAACCCCCCGAATGTAAGTAAAAATTTCGTCAAAATTACACGTTTTTGAACACCCGCCATTTTGTGAATTTTCTTTCGAAAAACGGCCACGTACAATGAGAACTACATTTATGTAGATGATGAAACGTTTTCATTTTTCAGAACAACCATTGTCAAGTTATTGATCCGTTGAACCATATTTTTATACAGAGGCTCTATTGTGCCTTAATAACGTTGTTAATTTTTAATTTTTTTAAATAAAAATGTACACAAAATAAGTTGAATATATGCTTAATAACGTACTTTTTCTCCAAATTCCAAATAAATAATCTAATAGACCAAAAAACAAAGGAAAAATCGATCTTTTGCCGGCCCTTCACAGTGGTGTCCACCCTTCATTCCACCCCCTCCTCTTCTGTTATGATTACTCAATTATTTTTGGGCGAGTTTACTGTACGTAGAGAAAAATGCTGTCTGGATCGTATACTTGTTGTACCATGATTTATCAATTTCATCCCTCCCACGCCCTATTATGATTACTGTCATATCTGCAAGAACTTGTTCCATAGGGACGATACCCCGTGCGGAAATTGAGTTGGGGCTGTGATCGGGCCCCAATAATATTCCCCTAACTTTATTCGGGCCCTAATCTGAAAGCCACATGTGGGCCGTTAGCGGCCGGTCACACTTTGTCGACAAGGGCCCTTAAAGGCGCAACGACCGGGGCCTTATAAGTTGCCTCAATGGCGCCTCATCAAAACCATTTTAGCGCCCTGAAAATGCCTCAACGGCGCCTCATCATAACCGTTTCAGCGCCATATAATATCCGTATCAGTGGATATACGTGTATGTTAAATGCGTCAGGGTATATCTGTATTTGTTTTTATGTAATTGTTCATGTGCATAGGTGTGGGCGGGAGTACATGTGTATGTATGTGTGCGCGCATAGAAATGTGATTGCGTATTTGCATGTGAGCCTTTATGACACACTGCCATGACAAAATTAATACAAAAAATAATCCATTCTAAGGAATGGATGTGTGGTAGAAATAAAAAAATATATGGGTCTACTGAATCACTAGAATCTATTTCCATTGAGGGAAAGATCTGGAAAACAAAGACCAATTTATTTACTTATCCTACACAGTCAGATAAAGTTTATGAATGGGAAATATCAGCGAAGTCTTCAGAAGAAATAATTTTCCCTATGATGAGTATTGAGCGGAAATTAGTTGCTATAAAAATGTCGAGAAAACCGGTTGGGACTGTTCACACTTATGCGCTAGCATTACTCCATGTATGAGTGAAACCATGAGTAATTGTTTGTATCTATGTAAAAGGTTTCTTTAATTTGATAAATAAATACTGTCTGATGTTTGTCTGCATATTTGTGTTCATCGTTGATTTTTTATTTGCTAATGCCCTTACGCTTTTTCCCAATTTGCGTTCGATAATATTATTCGATCGATGTATATAATCGATTTGAATAATTGAAATACCATCAGCCATGTAGCCTAAGCTATTTATACTGGTTCATCGCTATAATAGTCAGATCTGGGCCTATTGTGGAGATCTCTACTTGTTTATCCCGATACTGGCCAAGTCTGGGCCTATTGTGGAAATCCCTACAGGTTTATCCCTATAATGGCCAAGTCGGGTCCTTTTGTGGAAATCCCTACAGATTTATCCCCATAATGGCCAAGTCGGGGCCTATTGTGGAAATCCCTACAAGTTTATCCCGATAATGGCCAAGTCTGGGCCCATTGTGGAAATCCCTACTAAGAAAAGCACTAGGAAAGCCCTGAAAGGCCCTTATTTTTATTAGGGATGCCCTATTATTTTTCCACGCGGGACATCAACGGGTCTTCTCACTTTAGACGCTAAAAAAGGCTATTTTCATGAATTTGTTTTATAGGTTTATATGATAGATATTGATGTAAAAGTTGTTGCACTTAATAAATACCCTTTCGAAATACATTCCTTTTTTTATTTATTCACTCAAGACACTATTTATAGACGAAAATGGTAGTTAAAAAAATGTCCTAATAAAACTGTAGGTCTGCGCTGTTGATGAAATCTCGGAGATGGATTATCCGAAACAAAAAAATCAAACGCTTTTAGATTCAGTATGTTAATGGCTATAGGGCATATCATACGATTTTCTATATATGCAAAAATAACAAAATGGCGGACATTTTTCGAAAAAACAAAGAAAACGTGTTTTTCACCGTTTTTGGCGAAAAAAATACCAAAATTTAAAAAAATCCTTGATATGCGCTACAGCTATAGTTGTAAAGAATATATGATTAAAATTACATAAGGATCGGTTCAGTAGTTTCGAAGATTTTATCAACAAGCCGTCGAAAAACGATGTTCCGAGAAAAACGCGTTTAAAGTTCGTTTGGGTTACATAAAAACATCATTATTTTTTAAATGTATTTCGAAAGTGCATTTATTGAGTGTAACAACTTTTATATCAATGTCTATGAAATAAACGTATCAAAAAAATTTATGAAAATAGCCTTTTTAGCATCTAAAGTGAGGACTGACGCGTGTCGAAGAAAAATCTTAGCAGCTATTTTTCTATTCCCAATATCTTTTGACGATTATTTATCGATGCCAACTCCCCTATCAGGTAGATAATCACATATTTATGAACGAAAATTTTCTCTGCGAAAGTGGATTTTTTTTCTCAAGAAGTGGTCAAGATTGAGACAAGCTGAAGACATTGTTAAAGCGACGATCTCCGACGCGCATTAGAGAGCGAAGATGGTCGGGGAAAGCGCAGGGTAAAGGAACTTTCGACCATTAGGATCGCCTGCGGAGACTGGTAGGATTTTATTGTCGAAAGTTGGGCATTCCTCGCGGCATCTGGACCTCGATAAGTGTGAGTAAAAGCACACATCCATAGGTGCATACATATAGAGGGTGTCCTGTTATGAATGGATAATCTTGCAACAATCGATACTATTGGTTTTTGGTTTTTCGGATGCCATTTCTACAAATGATAACTTTTTTGACCCGGTTTTTTTTTCAAAAATACTGTTGGTTATTTGTTCTATCTAGAAAAGTCTTCTTTTTAATCTTGAATGTTAGGGGGTAACACCACTCTAGCGAGAGTGGAAAAAGAAGGCCTAACTTCGACGATTTTTATTTGGGAGTACAATAAAAGGAATGGGAATTCTTTTTAGAGGGACTACTCAGCATATATTTAAGTATCGATCATTTGTTTTCGTTATTATTTTCGTACAAAACGGCGGCGAGAAAGCTAATCTTCGAAATGGCCTTTTTTAAAACACACGTTCAGTAGTGGACAAATTTCTCGTGAAATATAAGATCTGGAAAAAAAATCAGAATTTTTTAAAATCTATTTACTATTGGCTATAGAAGTACGTAGGGACTTTGTATTTAAAAAATCAACGATGAACACAAATATGCAGGCAAACATCAGACAGTATTTATTTATCAAATTAAAGAAACCTTTTCCATAGATACAAACAATTACTCATGGTTTCACTCATATATGGAGTAATGCTAGCGCATAAGTGTGAACAGTCCCAACCGGTTTTCTCGACATTTTTATAGCAACTAATTTCCGCTCAATACTCATCATAGGGAAAATTATTTCTTCTGAAGACTTCGCTGATATTTCCCATTCATAAACTTTATCTGACTGTGTAGGATAAGTAAATAAATTGGTCTTTGTTTTCCAGATCTTTCCCTCAATGGAAATAGATTCTAGTGATTCAGTAGACCCATATATTTTTTTTATTTCTACTACACATCCATTCCTTAGAATGGATTATTTTTTGTATTAATTTTGTCATGGCAGTTTGTCATAAAGGCTCACATGCAAATACGCAATCACATTTCTATGCGCGCACACATACATACACATGTACTCCCGCCCACACCTATGCACATGAACAATTACATAAAAACAAATACAGATATACCCTGACGCATTTAACATACACGTGTATCCACTGATACGGATATTTTATGGCGCTGAAATGGTTATGATGAGGCGCCGTTGAGGCATTTTCAGGGCGCTAAAATGGTTTTGATGAGGCGCCACTGAGGCAACTTATAAGGCCCCGGTCGTTGCGCCTTTTAGGGCCCTTGTTGACAAAGTGTGACCGGCCGGTAACGGCCCTCATGTGGCTTCCAGATTAGGGCCCGAATAAAGTTAGGGGAATATTATTGGGGCCCGATCACAGCCCCAACTCAATTTCCGCACGGGATGTTTACAATATGTGGTTCAAATTTCAAGAGAATCGGTTTATTAGTTTTAGAGATACGATGGAGCTAGATTTTGAAAACGTTGTTTCGAGAAAAACGCGTTTGAAATTTATACTATGAAAAACTTTTACCTAAACTAAATCGGAAATTCCTGCACCGTACAAAATCCCTTCTGATTGCTCATCATCGTCGATTTCTTCAAGTCTTGCTTGCTTTCGATTTTCTGAAATTGTCAAAGTGAACTGGCCCCTTAAAAAGTTGCTCAGTTATTGTCGATTCATATCATTTGTAGAAAGGGCATGCGAAACACCAAAAGCAGATGATTTTTTGCGAAAGATAACAAAGCCGAAAATCTCGAAAACCGTCGGACTGTTACTAAACTAAAATTCCAGCATATAGTAGGGCATGATTTGACCTATCGACCGTTGCAGGATTGTCCATTCATAACAGGACACCCTGTATACGTATCTATACATATATATCCATATGTGGAAACTAGGGAGAAACTTGGAAAGTTTCGCTATGGAATATGGTAATGCCTGGTATCCCTTAATGTATCGCTATATAGGGGAGACTGTGATTTCCAAAAGCTGGCTAACTTTTTCGCCAACTTTTTCTTGAAATTGATCGATCAATTTACGCGCATGTTTTCTGGACGTTTTTTTTTTTATTTATTTTTTTCCGTTGCCTCGACGAGTTTCAGACGAAAAACTGTGCGATAACCAGACTGGATTCGTGTATTTCGAGTACGTTGGACTCTCGCAGGCTTTCGTCCCCCACAGCTTCGCCCCGTATATGTATGAGCTCGGCGAACTAACGTGTCACGTAACAGCGGTATAACATCGCCGTGTGTAACACGTGCTAGGAACGTACAACGACTGTACGCCCGCAAGCACAAAAAAAACACGTAGGAAAGCTTCGGGGGCTCTTCAACTCTGCGTCGGCCGAGGATTCGGCCCTTCATCCCTAACCTGCATACCGACCACTGAAACCGGAACGAACGTCTAATCCGTGCGATTTAAAGAGCCGATCAATGTCGAAGGATATTTATTTTCATTTGGAGTCTGGCACGTGCGATGAAAGTTCAACGTCAGAGTTTGTACGAATTACGATACAGAATGTTCGTGAAAATAATATTAGCATTGGGCGTTCTCGAAATTTTTTGAGGAAAATTTGCAGTTTCGAAATTGTAGTGGTATTGACGATTTTTTCATTAAGGTAATAGTAGTTTTATCAATAATACACTAAATAAATTAAGGATGAAAAGACGTATAAAAACGTATTTTTTACAATGGTCTATCGAGACGTTACAAACGGTGCCACTTGCCTGTGTAAAAAAAGTACTTTTTTATTAGGGGAATGTAACGATAATAACGGTAATAATCAATACGTAAACAAAAATTAGAAAAATTGAATGAACCGAGGAAACAAAAAATCATCACCTATAATGAAGATGTTTGTAAAAATAACTTTTTCTAAACTAAATTAACACTTTTTTCACAACAAATATATTTTGACAGTAGGCTCCGACGGTTTAAAATTCCGAACTTTGAATGATCAGAACGCTCAAAACTCCGAAAGAATTTTACACGAAAGACCAAAACTCCGAAAATCTGAACACCGTTAAATTAATTCGGCTATGGTAGTGTTAAAAGTTTCAAAATTTTTAATAAATCGACGAATTGTTTAAAGAATTTTTTGCTTATTAAGAAGAGATTTTACGTCAATTTTGAAATTTGTCTAAACAATGTTCTACGTTCTACATCGTTTGCAGTCAACTGTGTAGACTTTCGCTGGCATGATGTTGACGTGGGGGCCGGGTTGAAATTCTGAACATCGATTGCTCCGACGTTTTGAAATTCCTAATTTGAATGTTCCGAAATTACAAGTTTCATCAAGATCATGCCAGCCAAAGTCTACACAGTTGACTGTAAATGATGCAGAACGTATAACATTATCCAGACAAATTTCAAAATTGACGTAACATCACTTTTTAATAAATAAATAAAATCTTGAAATAATTCGTCGATTTATTGAAAATTTTGAAACTTTTATAATTCCCATAGTCGAATTATTTTGACGGTGTTTAGATTTTCGGAGTTTTGGTCTTTCGTGTAAAATTCTTTCGGAGTTTTGAGCATTCTGATCATTCAAGGTTCAGAATTTCAACCCGGCCCCGATGTTCGAAACTTTAAACGCTTTCTTCTCGAAAGTACGTTTTCAAAGTCAGTGAGCAAAATATCTCAAAAGCATCGATGTTTCTGAAATTTTTAGGGCTTTTTCTAAATGTAAAAATATAGTTTTTGATCGAAGATTTTTTTCCGTTTCATTACTTTCGGTTTGATGAACGACAAATGCCAATTTTTTTTTCACAAAATTCAATACTTTCACTTTCAACAGACACCGTTTTTTTAAATTTGATACTTCGGAAATTCCTTCGTTTTCACGAGATGAACTAAATATGAGATAAACATGAGATACTAACGAAATCAATTTTATTTTTTCATATTAGATAACCTGGTTCAGAATGCGAAACTCACCACAAAAGGCGTTTTTTGTAATTAATCATTTTCGAACAACATAATTACAGAGTGTTATTCAGATGATACTTTTTCAGATACCTCATTTTTGTGAAATCTTATCAGGGCGATTTTTACTTTTAAAAATTCAAAAATAAACTGCTTTCGACAGTTACAACTAAGCATAACCCGTTAAAGATATTTCTTAATAAGTGATTAAAAACAAAAAAAATCGTAATAAGTCCATCATAAGCGTTGAAACGAAAGGCCATGTCAAGAAAAAAAATCGGAGTTCCTTTTTATGAAACCTTTCGAGTTAAAATTTTTTTGCACTTCAAGCTTTCACCTCGTAAAAAAAAACAGTAAAAAATATTGTTTTACCTTTTTCTCCCCTTCTTAGGAGAAGAGCGTCCAAGATAATAGAGCATTCTTGTAATCGGCATTAAGCGAAGACGATCTTCATGAAAATACTCAGTGAAAGCTGGAGAGACAAAACTTAGCTGGTGAATTTTTAAATAAAATCAATTTATCCACCGAAAGGTCCCACCCTCCTCTATTCTTCCCAAACCAACTTTTCACGAGACATCTAGCCTCGAGGTTACTCGCCGTCAGGTTCGAGTGAAATTTTAAGAGGGCACTAAAGCTGGCCCTGCTCGCAAACCACTCCGTAAACTCGATCGCATCGGGTCGTTATTCTCACGCCTCATCGCGAGAGGCCCGGAGATGCAAGTGCGTCGAAGCTCGTAGATGCGGTGGCCTTTCATCGCTCTGCACTTTCGATCTTTTCAATCTTCCAAAGAGATCGTCTTTTCATGCATGTATACCTATACCGAACTCCGGAATAAAACGTTTCGCGATAAAACTATTATCCTCGGGGAAAGAGCATCGAGAAAGGGGAAAAAACACTGCCATTGTCTTCGTAAGGTACCCCTCTATAAGCGTCGCCATCTCATAAAAGTAATTTTTTTTGGACACAATTTTTTTTGGACATATAATTTTTTTTGGACAAATTATTTTTTTTTCTGGACAAATAATTTTTTTCCCCGTCAATTTTTTTCTCGTGTTTGGTCGTTTAGTGCCACAGTGTCACGTGGAATTGATATTGGAGTTCGAAACTTTTATTCGAATTGTCCAATTTTTCCGGATTCTAATCCGAAAACTAATCATCTTTATTGTGATATCCATTTATTTTGTCAATTGATGCACTATTTTAACTTGTAGAATTAAGAACAAAATATTTAATAATACAAACACGAGTTTCTCGAAAGTTTTAAATTTGGACTCATGGATGGATTTTGCATAATATAATGTAGTATTCAATTAAAATACATAAAAATAACAATATTAATAAATATACGTATAATATATTCTATTTTGAAATCTTCTTCTATTCGATTATACAATTTAACGGGGTCCTCTAGTTTCTCGGGTCGAAAAAATCGATTTTTTTTTTCATAAATCACATCTACAACATGTGTAGAAAATGTGTGCCAAAGGACTTTTCGATATTCGAAGTGGTTCACAAGTATAAATCACATGTGCGAACTTTCAAACGCGTTTTTCTCGAAACACCATTTTTCGAAACGGTGACCACGATATTTCAGAAACTACTGCACCGATCTTGTTCAAATTTATACAGCATCATTAATATGTTATAAGCCAGCGATTGAACTAGGATTATCATGATTGCTTCGATAGTTTTTTTTTGTACGAGCGAAAAACTTAAGAAAAAATGAGTAAAAAATAGAATGTAATTTTCAAAAGTGTATAAAAAAGTCAGTTTTTGTAATTTAGAATTCACTCTAGTTCAATCGCTAGTCTTAAATATGAAGATTAAAATGCCGTTTGGTTTTTTATTTCAGATAAGCAGAACAGCCGCAATCTTGGTCACCGTCAAGCACCTCTTTTACTTGATGTCTTCCTGTCGGCCAGTATAACGTTTATTCTATTATATATTTTGACTTCAAAAAATTTGTAAAGCTTATTTAAATGTTAATAAAGATTATGCAAAAACAATGAGTTTATTATTTCGATGCTTTGCCCGTAAAAAATTATTGAAAAAGCCGTAAAAAATAGCCGAGAAAGTAGAGGACCCAGTTCAATAAATCAATATTACATTAAGGCGGGACACCACTGTGAGGGATGAAAAAAATGACTTTTTTGCACTTTCTCAAAGTACATATATTCAAGAATATGTACAAAAAATGTGAAGTTCAAATATTGAAAAATGATCAAGCTACAGACGATTTAGTGATAGCAGGTAGAGCAAAAATATATGTATAATAAAACTTTCCATCGCGTTTTTCTCGAAACGACTTTTCTCGACCTGGCCGGAATCATAACTCTAGCTACAATTGTCCGATTTTCAAGTTAAAAAACCATAATCTCCATAATTTCAGTAACTATCGTTGTTGGTAGCCTCTTTTTCTAGTATTTTTGAAACCAATAAACATAACTCAACATTTCACAAAAATCACGCTTTTTTTGAACATCTGACATTTTGTGGAAATTTCTTTCTTCGAAAAACGGCTTCTGAGAACTAGAACTACATTCATATAGATTATGAAACTTGTTTATTTTTTACATTTTTTATTCAGAGGCTCTATTATACCTCAACAATGTTATTAATTCTTTCTGTTTTAAATAAAAATGTACACGAAATAAGTTCGATGTATGCTTAATATCATAACTTTTTTCCAAATCCCAAAAAAATAATCTAGCAAACAAAAAAGATCGAAAAAACGACCTTTTTCAGCCCATCAGAGTGGTGTCCTCCCTTAATGCAACATACACAGATATAGGGTGTCCCAAATGTCGCGCAACATTTAACTTTCGCGGCTTATGCATAGTGTTGGGTGACATTTGGGACACCCTGTATATATATTGTAACGTTGCATTACGAATATCAAAATTAACCGGGAAAGGTAAGGTAAGCGGGCTAGCGAAGCTCAGTGGTCAGGGCAGTCGACCGGCAATCGAAAGGTCCCGGGTTCGAATCCAGGCCCAAAAGCGCATCGCATTTTTTCTCGGATAGTTCTATTGGAGTTTTTTGGGGGGATTACAATATATATATATATATATATATATATATATATATATATATATATATATATATATATATATATATATATATATATCTTTGTAGATTTTTACATAAAAATTTCAAGGTCTCAAGCTGGATTCATTAATGATTTAATTGCAAGAAAGCATATACGATATAATATTATACATACATTATATATATATATATTGTAATCTCTCAAAAAAACTCCAAGACAACTATCCGAGAAAAAATGCGATGCTCTTCTGGGCCTGGATTCGAACTCGGGACTTTTCGATTGCCGGTCGACTGCCCTGACCACTTAGCTACGCCAGCCCGCTTACCTCACCTTTCTCGGTTAGTCTTGAAATTCATATATATATATATATATATATATATATATATATTTATTTATTTATTTATTTATTTATTTGTATGTATAATACATCGTATATGCTTTCATGCAATTAAATTATTAATTAATCCAACCTGAGAACTTTAAATTTTTATGTGAAAATCTACAAAAAAATCGTATAATTCGCGATCCATGTGGAATTCAACATGATACTGGGAGTAAATTAATCCGAATTACTCGAAGCGCCCGAGTAACTTATCTCGTTCCGTAATCCATTAGCCATGGTATACGTAATGATTCGCTGCTTAAACGGTGAGCGAAAAAAAGCTGCTTCACCCTTTCGTATATCCAGGCGTCATTATCATTATGGCATTACGAGGAGAGGAGGAGCGATCGGAGCGGTCGTATTTTAATTAAAAGCCCCTGGTGGTTGGGCCAACGACTGTAGCAGAGAGTAGCAAAAGCAAGAGAATTTTTTCGCGACGTAATGATATACGTTAACAAAGGAAAGGGAATAAGGATTTCGCGAGATACGGGGGTCTATTCCGCGAGAACGTTCCGACGAACAAACGCATCTTTGCATACACATCTCTCGGGCGCTTCTGCCCGGTGTTTATTTACCGTTATAAATCTTGGTAATTAAGAAATACGAGGCATTCTCCCGGCGCTCGCGCGGCCTAGCCAGTAGATGACGCAGAAGGAAAATACGATTCCATGTTCTTTTTTACGCTGATTATTTGCAGCGTCTATGGCCCCGTCTTCGCCCATTTCCGCCTCGCTAAATGAGGAGCATAAACGTCTCGGCTTTTATAGAATTATATGCGAGGCCGACCATATCCTCCCGTTGTTTTTTCCATCGCAATTCCTCAAACGCGTGTGAAGGAAATTTTATTTTCGCCTAGATCATATTTTTTACCCAAAAAATCTGCAAACACCACACAAAACCAATTTATTTGCCTTCGTTTTGAAAAATATGTTTTTCTTTCCATAATTATTAAAAAATAACCCCGTTATAATTTTTCCATGCAGACCACATTCTGATAATCTTCGAAAATAATTGTTCGATCACGATTCGACGTAGAGCGATATACTAATACTAGTTTTTCGCCCGCGGCTTCGCTCGCGTAAACTTGTGTTGAATGCTCCTTAATGAAACGTGCTCCTGAAATGGTTCATTAAGGAACACGTAACATTGTGTTGACGAGCATTGATACTAAGTTTCAAGTAAATCTGACCAGCTATTTCTTTTACCGTGCAATCTTTACTACCCCCTTTTCCCCTTAAGGATTGAATTTCCAAAAACGCGGAAATTTCATTCATTGTGTCGAGAAGCAGTTATACAAAGTTTCGAATAAATTTGACCCGCTTTATTTTTATTTTCCGTACAAACTTTGCCCACCCCCTTTCGTTTAGGGGTTGAATTTCGAAAAACGCTAAAATACGTATTTTATTAATTGTGTTGAGCATTAATACTAAGTTCCAAGCCAATCTTCTGACCAGATTTATTTTATTTTCCATATAAACTTTGTACCCTTTCTCTCCTTAGGGTGTTGAATTTTAAAAAATACTGAAATACGTGTTTCATTAATTGCGTCAAGAAGCACGTATACCAAATTACAGGTAAATGCGACCGATTTTTTTTAATTTCCATACAAACTATGCAACCTCTTTTCTTCCCTTAAGCGTTGATTTCGAAAAATCCCTTCTTCAATGGTACCTACATAATAAAATCAACATGCCCTCCAAGTTTCACGTTCCTACATTTAACGGTTTAGGTTGGGCGATGATGAGTCAGTCAGTCAGTCAATCAGGCAAGGCTTCGTTTTTTATATATACATATACACACGCACGCGCGCACACACACACACACACACACACACACACACACACACACACACACACACACACACACACACACATATATATATATATCCTAGCTTTTGCCCGCGCCTTCGTCAGCGTGGACTTTAGCATTCTATCAAGATTCTATCTCACGTAGAATGAAGAAACAAAGAAGGTAGAGTGTCGTGTTTCTCAAGCACGGTTATAGACTGACTAACTGAAGTAAATGTTGCGTTGGTTGTCTACAGAACTATTTGGCGTTGCAATATAGTTCTGTAGACAGCATTGCATGATATATTGTCTTCTGCAAGCACATGTACGTTTTTTAGCCCTTGATACTCTCGAACGGACTATGCGAGAAGCCCAAAGTGCATTCCCACCACTTTTAGGGTTTGGCCCTGTGACTGATTAATTATCATGAAAAATGTCACCTTGAATTGAAATTGCAGCCGTTTAAATTGAAACAACTCTATCAGCACCAAGCGACGTCATGTGCAAACAGCTGTTATACTTTCTGATACGATTTAGAAACCTACGCGATTCTTATGTTTGATACGTAGACGGGTGTTTCAGCGATCAGAATCAATTTAGTAACTTCAGTAGCCTGACTCTGTTGACACAAATTAAGAGATTTAAAAAAAAATGATTTCCGTTTCGTTACCACGATGCAAACGTCAAAGTCGTACATATGTTCGAGACTCTGTCGAAGTCTCTTGTTTGGGTTTGTTTGGGTTCTTCCTGTACCAGTTTCCTTACCATTGACCTTTTGGTGCCACGAAGCCTTCCAAGAAGTCACTTTCGGTTGGATTGTGTTGAATTCGTCCTGTACCAATTTCTTTGCAGGTGACCATTGAGTGCCACGAAACCTCTGAAGTATCGCTTTCCGAGTTTGTTTAATTTCTTCCCCTACTAGTTCGTTTGCGATTTTTTGGATCTGTTCTATGGCAGTTTTTTATAGTTTTAATGGTGATTACATCTTAACTTTATTCAAGTATACAAGCAATACATTTATCTTTAGATTAGACGCTATTGATATTGGACAATAAGCTGATATTATTGTTGGATTACAGGACTGCGTTTTCACTCCTGCAATTTTTTTTGAGGCAATCACACCTTCCTCGGATCACTAATTGCCTATCGCGATTCCCAGATGGATGGCCGTAGTTTCCACAAGCTCTTCCGCCTCCTCACATATTCCCGAAAAATGTTTCGTCGCTCGCGCGACGTGGCGTCGAAGTGCTTCCCGATGCTGGTGGCAAAAAATCAGCGTTCAATTGACTCGAAAGATTTGTATGAATTTTATGAAAACTTTGAACTGGATCAAAGTGTTTCGCCTTGAGTATTCAAAGACATTACGAGTGACCTTCGCGATCACTCGTATTTTTTTCCTTTTCGGTAAAAAGGTCAACATTTTTTTTCCATCCAATGATCGTGCCCGAAGGTGCAGCATTGCAAATTCAGTGAAATGGAAAAAAATCGTTGTTAACCGTTTCAACTTCCTATACACTCCAATAGAATCCTTTTTGAATATTGTTGTTTAGTTCAAGTGTTTGCAATTTATTTTAAGGGGTTACGTGAGTTTGACCATTTCAAAAAATCCTTTTTTTATTTTATTATCTAATAGTACAATATGTCTAGAATATTCTCCCAAAGTTTTAAGTCAATCGGAGTAAAAGTCTAGGAGAGGGAGCCTTTGGGAATTCCCCCCGTTGGGAAAGACCGGACGGGAGCGACGCAGGTATATCGCATTTTTCTTAAAACACCATTTTTGAAGTCGGTGGACACGTTTTCTGAAAAACTAACGCACCGATCTCATTGAAATTTTGCACACTTCTCCAAAATAGCATTGACCAGTGAGTTTGTTTGGGTTTTTTTTTATTAAAAATAATTCCTCAAGGCTATACGTAGTGTAAATTGTGCCAAAAATTGAACTATTTTGCAAACAACTCTGCCAAAAATTTAAATTTCCATTTTTTCTTTAAATCCTTTGTTCAATCACGAGCTGAACTTATCTACTAACAGAAAAAATCGGTTTTTCAATTTCAGATAGTTATCATAATCACAAGTTATCCTGACCACCACGAGGACATTTTTTTTAGGTGTCTCCGGGAACCAAATCCCACCGGCTGAATGTCCCGAATTTTTTGATGAAAACGTTGCTCTCTTATGTGTTTAACATTTTGAATAAAATAATTTATATATCATTTTTTTGAATAGAGAAAATATGCTTTTTGGCTTCGAAACGCACGTAACCCCTTAAGCTTTCTCGGCCATTTTCTTTCAATGGATTGCCATGATAGCGAGATAATACACACCACATCGGTCCAGATGGCAGCTTTCTCACTGGTAAAAATATTGTCGGAGCCTGAGGATCCGCCGAATTGGTACGCATCCTGGGTCTCATTCGCAAATCCAAGCTCCGTGTTAAAAGTTGCATCCAAGTCTTCGCGCATTGTGCCAATCGATATTTTACAGTTTTCAAAGATCTCCAACACCTTCTGTTTGATCTCCTCGCTTACACCTGAGTTCGGGTCATTCAGATCCAAGGGGCGCTGCGCAACAAAATCCGATGGTTGGTTACATCGATCCTTATCTGTTGCTTTACTCCTAACGCCATTCGTTTTTTTTTCTTTTCACGTTCACGATTTTCCAGCGCGACTCACTTTACCGACGCCGCCGAGGGATCTCGGTTGACTGGAGGGTAATTGTAGACGAGGGAAGTACTTCTCGATTTCCGATTCCAGGCGTGATTTTGCAGTTTCCACGCATTGTGCGCTTTCATTATAAGATTTTTGCATCTCCGATAGCGACGACGTCATTGCTTCTTCGAACAATTTTTGGACTGAATCCGAAGGAGGTCGTGCCTTCGTTACCTTTATTGAATGAAACAAAATGTTTTATCACATGGTGTATATATTTAATCGTTTATTGTATATTTTATCAATATTCACTTGCTTAAATAATAATTATTATTATATGAGAAATAATAATGGTTGTAGTAATTTTTCGCCTAATTATATGGAACTGAAATCGAAATTCTTTATCATTGTCTCGTTAATGAAAGAATTCTTTAGATTCACTTTTTGATGGTTATTATTCAAGTATTTATTTTTTTACAAGGAACATCCCTCAGGTGACACCCTTTGATTTTGTTGAAATTTGGATATGTTGTAAAGCACCGAAAAGTAAGTGATACGTATTTTTTTTATCGGCGGAAAAACGGTTTTATGGGGTGAAACGCACCTTTAAAAATAGGAATGTTTTTCATTTTTCGTCGATAACGTTTTAACGGTACGAGATATTAAAAAGTTTCAAATTGCAAAAATGTTTATTTTTTTTGTGCACTATACATTGGAGATGAGAACGATAACGTTATCGACGAAAAACGAAAAACACGCCTATTTTCGAGGGTACGTTTCACCCCTTAAAACCGTTTTTCCGCCGAGAAAAAAAATACGTATCGCTTACTTTTCGGTGCTTTATAACATATCCAAATTTTAACAAAATCAAAGGCTGTCACCTGAGGGATGTTCCTTGTAAGTACTTTTTTTTATTGGAATCACTCGATTCAGTTGAATATCGATTTTCCATACAATCCGCACTTACCGTAGCGACTAGTAGGAGGCAAAAAACTTCCGCGAGATTTAACATTTTTCTGTCTAACTCAATGAGGTATGAACGAGCGTCGAGTGCGTCCTTTGCTGTTTTATAGATCGATCGCGCCTGCTGTCCGTGCTACGCGATTTTAATTTGTCCAAATTACACGAAGAAAGGGGGCTGACACGAGGAAAAAAATTAGCCAGCGTGTCCTCGCGACGACTTGCGTCATCAGTAAATATGACACCATAAATGGATGATTTGCTCAACCTGAATGGCATCGTTATTAGGCGATGTTCACTTTATTTATGTAAATTTAAAAAAACCATCCTTTCTATAGACTCTTTTATAAAGACGTATTTTTTTAAGGTATAATTAGACAAAAGACAATTTTATAAGAATCAATAGAAGGCATTTTTAGCGGAGATTTCGTATACAAATAGAAACTGCAAAAATATTATCGAAAAGAATAACTGAGGTTATCAGAGTTAAATGAAGAGTTAAACAAACATTCTTGTGATTGAGAGTATCCTTTTGTGACGAAATAAAATATTTGTTTAAGGATGTATAGAAGGCTTAGAGAAATGCTACCATGAGAATGCAAATTGGCTGTATTATTTGGCATTGAGCGACTAACCCGTTCAAGAATTATGACACATTTAAATTGCGCTAGTTTTACCTATGTACATACGGGCGCTATTCGGTTACTCTCGCCAGATGTGGTGAGAATCATAATAGAAAATGTTAAACATTTTTTCCATAACGCAGAGAGCTTTAGATTTTCCGGGAGGTTAATTTACGTATGCCAAAAACGTTTTGGAAACTTTCACAATAATTAACTCCATAATTGTAGTGTAATCAAGTGTGTCCTAATAAGTTCTGCTTATTTTCTGGTTCGAGGGCTACCAAATTTGATAGGGCTCGGATGGCCCGGACAAAAAATATTTTATTCGACAGTATCGCATTTCAACGATATTCCCGGAAAATTCCATCGAAATATGCCGAAAATTGAACGAGTTACAGCTTCTAACAGTTTGCCGGGCAAGCGGTTGCAGCACCATACTTCAAACTTGAAACCTTTTGTATATTGTTAAGTGTCATTTCAAGAACATTCCGTGAAATTTGTACGCGAAAATATCCACAAACAAGCCGGTGCCGCGTTTTTCTCGAAACCACTTTTTCAAAGTCCGTGTTCACTGCCATTTGAAAACTGCATGACCGATTTATTTCGAACTTGGTACACACTTTCTATATATAAAATACCTCCCCCCAACGGTAAGTTTGAGATTTTCTTTTACATTGAGGGGGTTTTCCACCCCCAAAATGGCGGAATTTTTCGTGAAAAATAGCAATTTCCACTTTACATGACAACCAAAAATTAAGAAATGAAAAAAAAAATTATCAAAGACCGTTGGGGGGAGGATTTGATGATACTTTGACTAAATTTTAATGGTACTTGATTTCAGATAATTTCTAGCTGAGATACAGTGAACACCGCAAATCGTGTTTTTCCAAAGGCGTTCTTCGAAAAGCTTTGTCACCGGCTTGTTTGTGGATATTTTCGCGTACAAATTTCACGGAATGTTTTTGAAATGACACTTAACAATGTACAAAAGGTTTCAATAAATTTACTCTATCCATATGGATGAAAAAAAATCGCAAAAAAGTTTTTTTTCACGCTGAAACCCCTCCTCCACTTGAGCGCGTTTTTCTCGAAACAGTGATTCGAAAATCGGTGGACATGATATCTCGAGAACTACTGAATGGTTTATTTCGAAATTTACAGGAGATACTATAAGAAACATTTAAAGGTCGTTGTCGATCTCACTCTATGTAAGATGAGGCCCCTTAACGCACGTTTCTCGAAAGTATCTTTTTCGAGTCTGTCTGCACGACAACTTGACCAGTTGTGTATACTTTTTAATACAATTTTTTTTTTCATATTCAAAAATCGGTTTCGAGTCTGTTGGACTTTACATTTTCATGTTGAACTTTTTTATTAGCATTTGAGGCGTGAAATTCGACACGAAAGAAATAAAATATTTGTTTAAGGATTTATCGAAGTCTCAAAGAAATGCTACCATGAGAATTCAAATTGACTGCATTTTTATTGCCTTTCCCTGCATGTCAAATTATGGATGAAGCGACTAGCGTATTGAAGAATTATGACACATTTAAATTGCGTATGGTATTTTTGAGCCATTTTTTAGTCGAATTAAAACAAATGTGTCACCAGAATGTTCTCGGTTTTTTTTTCAGATCCATCGAATTTTGCAGACCACAGGAATATGCATTTTCAGCAGGAACCATGAACAACATGCGTGAGCATGGGTAATTTATTGTTAGTGGATAAAATAAAAAATTTCATGTAGCCAAAATACCAATAAATAATTTGCGACAGATATTTGAGGAATCACTCTTTTAAAAAATCCCCAAAAATACCGATTTCGGACCCGCTTGCGCGAGGTACATGGCATAAAATACGCATTGTCTTTGGAGGGTTACAAAGGTGTAGAATGTTTCCCTACTTACATTACGATGCTCCCTTGCGGCGTGGTTGTACTGACTCGTTGGACTGCCAAACGAAGAGTGATTTTGAAAATCGAGCTTCGACAAGTGGGAGCTCAGCTTATAATAAAACGTTCCACGAAACATTTGAATCGTACGATGTCGATTATTCAGCGACACGTTTGGCCAAAGTCACCTCTGGTAGATGGTTCGCTCGTGCAGGAATGCTGCGCTTGGAGACATTGCATTCGGTTTAAGGGGAGATACACACCTAGATGGTCGAGGTCGAGGATTTAGAAGCTATGAAAATTCCGTCGACCGTAAAAGGCCTACACTATGGGCCTGGTAACGATGATTCCATGGAAGTTGACAAATTTCATGATTCATTCATTCCCAAATTTTCAAACGCATTTTTCTCAAAACCACGTTTTTCAAATCGGTACCCAAAATTTCTCGAAAACCAATGAACCGGTTGCCTTGACCTTTTTTGTGGTTATTCTATACACCGTTATCTAGTACGTTTCATAGGATTTTTTTCCGTTACTTAGTTTTTGTTTTATAGGCAAAATAATAACTAATTTTTGGCCCAAAAATCACTATTTATGTTCAAACGTCCGCCATTTTGTCATAAATCGAAATTTTCAAAATCGGCTATGACAAGTACTAGATTATAGTATCCAATTTAATAATCTTTTTGGTTTTTTTTCAGATGATTTTTGAAGAAACGCCAGTGGATACCGTATACGCAGATTTTTTACGACGATCCAAGGATCATACAATATCCTTGTATATTTTTGTTATTTTTAAATAAAGGAAATTAAACATATTTTTGAATGTACATACTTTCAGATAATTAAAACCCGAATCCGAAATTTGAAATAGTTTTCCTTGAAAAAATTTACAAAAATGACCTTTTTCCGGCTCCTAGGTGTATATCTCCCCTTAAGACATTGCATGCATCGATATTTCTATTGAAATGCAAATAAATGTACAGATATTTCTTTGAGAATGAGAGAATGTCCCACACTGGAAGTTTCGTCATTCGTTTTTTTCAACCTCTGATTAACTTTACGATTTCGCAAACATGTTAAGCGTTCTCCGACTACAATTCGCAGAGCTATCGAAGCTATATGGCGAGTGTGTAATCTACACTAGGAAATCCGAGCTCCGACAAGCACAAAAGCGGCTCGCGAAGATCATCTCGAAGCCTGGCCAAGGATGCTAATCCTGCTGCTGAAAGCTGTAATCTTATTGGACTTTGGGCTCCACGCACTTCTGCAAATTCTTTCGTGGCAATCACAACTTTGTCAGATCAATCGAGTCAATCGGTTCCGTGCAGAACGCAACTCAATCGGATCAATTGAGTCGACCAGATCTCTAGCAAATGGAACTTCGTCAGGGAAATTATATTCCTGGTCATCAGAACTTCGATCGATCAATTAGTTCAGTGACGATCAGTAGTACATCAAATTAAACAAAACTACATTAAATTTATCAAAACTTCATTAGATGCCTCAGAACATTAACAGATCAATCAGAACTTCATTAAATCGGCGCGGTCATCGGGCGACCGACGTTTCCGATGATACTGAACTTTTTCAATTCTTCCTTCTATTTTCACAATTTTTTGGGTCATCCAATAACACAGATGGTTTCTGAAAATTGACTGTAAACGTGAATCGGTGTGACGGCGATATATCGCACTCGTTGCCACTGTTAAAAAATATATATTCACAACATTTTTCGTTATCATTCGCTTATTTAAGGGGTCTTCTCACTTTAGACGCTAAAAAGGCTATTTCCATGAGTTTTTTGATAGGTTTATATTATAGATATTGATAAAAAAGTTGTTACACTTAATAAATACACTTTCGAAAGTTCTCTTGACTTCTACAGGAAGGAGCTGTGTCTCCTGGAAATTCGTGTTTTTGGAAGACAAAGTACAGATCAATTTGCGACGCGAAACTGTTATTGAAAAAGTTCTCTTCGAAGTTCCCTTCGAAAAACAAGGAAAATATAAATTGTTAAACACAAGCGCACACATGTCGATATTTTATTTACACCCGATTGAATCTGAGATGTCAGTTTCTTGCCACATCGAGTTCGAGCCAACATCGATTTGTGTCGTCTGCAAAATGCGTCATGAGCGCCTCGCTGATGAGATTGAGGTGCCACAATGTGTGTATTTAATGTGGCTACGCGGCTCTGCTTCTCTCCAAGTCGCGGCATGAGGCAAACTTTTTATTTTTCATCATTTCGATGATGAGTTCAGCATGGTAAAACAATCTACTTTTTTTCTCAGGTTCAAGAAATAGGCACCTGAGAAAAGTCTTCCGCAAGCACATGTAAGTTTTTGGCCCTCGATAATCTTGAACAGGCCATGCCAATGCCAAAATGCATTCTCACTTTGAGGGTTTGGCCCTGTGACTGATTAACTGTTATGAAAAATGCCAACGTCAATTGAAATTGCAACCTTTTAAATTGAAACAACTCTATCAAAACCAAACGACGTGACTGGGAACAGCTAAAACACTTTCTGATACGATTCGGAAACTCACCTGATTCCTCTGTTTTATATGTAAAAAGCCGTTTCGAGGATTAAAATTAGTTGAACAACTCCAGTAGCCTAAACCTGTAAGAACGATTTGAGCGATCCAAAAAAAAATTGTTTCCATTGCATTACCACGATGCAAACGTCGAAATCGTAAATATGTTTGAGACTCCGTCCAAGTCTCTTGTTTGGGTGTGTTTGAATTCTTCCTGTACCAGTTTCCTTACCATTGATATTTAGTTGTCACGAAGCCTTCCAAGAAGTAACTGTCGGTTCGATTGTGTTGAATTCGCCCTGTACCCATTACTTTACAATTGACCAGTGAGTGCCACGAAAGCTCCGAAGTATCGCTATTCGAGTATGTTTAGGTTCTTCCCCTACTGGTTTGTTTGGGATTTTTTGGGTTTATACTATATCAGTTTTCGACAGTTTTAGTGGAGATTCCATAGTAACTTTATTCAAGTATATAGTCAACACGTGTATCTTTAGGTTTGAAGCTTTGAATTGAGAGAGTTGCTCTCCGTTGATTTTTGGGTTAAAGGAACGCGTTTGCACTTCTGTAATTTGTTTTGAGGCATTCACAACATCCGATCAGTGATTGAGTATGACGAACTTTAGATGCGTGATCGTAGTTTCCATAATCTCTTCCGCCTCCGCACATTTGTCCGAAAAATGTGACTTGGCTTCCACGGCTTGATTTAGCAGAGTTTGCCGATGCTGGGGGCAAAAAAAACGGTGCCCAATTGACTCGAAAGATTTTTTATGAACATCATAAAAACTTGGAACTGCATCAAAATGTTTGTCCTAGAATGTAGATCTTCGCGATCACTCGGATTTATTTTTCCATTTCGGTAAAAAAGCGATAACTTTTTTTTCGTCCAATGCTCGTGCCTGAAGGTGCAATATTGCATTGCAAATTCAGGGAAATGAAAAAATTGTTAACTATTTCAATTTTCCATACAATTTGTTCCCCGTTTAATCCCTTTCAAATGTTGTCGTTTTGTTCAATTATATGTATTTTACTTTAGGCTTGCTCAGACATTTTATTTCAATTGATTGCCATTATGGTAGGATAATACATACCACATTGATACGAGCGGCAATGTCTTCACTGGTGAAAATATTGTCAGAGGCCAAGGATGTGCAGACTTCGTACAAACCCTGCGTTTCCTTCATAGATTCATCCACCTTTCTAAAGGCGTCAGACAATTCTTTGCTTTTTGCGTCAAACAATATTTTACGGTTTTCCAAGGTCTCCATCACCTTCTGTTCGATCATCTTGCCTATACGTGAGTTCGGGTGGTTCAGATCCAAGGGGCCCTGCGCAACAAAATCCGATGACTGGTTAAATCGATCTCTGGGGGTCGAGTTGAAATTCCGAACATCGAATGATCCGAACGCTCCAAACTCCGAAAGAATACTACCCCGAAAGATTAAAACTCGGAAAGGATACTACCCCGAAGGATCACAGCTCCGAAAGAATACTACCCCAAAAGATCAAAACTCAAAATAATTAGGCTATTGAAGTTTTAAAAGTTCCAAAATTTTCAATGAATCGATGAATTATTCGAAGAATTTGTAGTTATTAAGAAGTGATTTTACGTTTCTTTTGACATTCGTCTAGAAAGTGTTACATGTTCGACATCATTCACAGTCAACTGTGTAGACTTTCGCTGAATAGTGACGAACCTTGTAATTTCGAAACATTAGAATTAGGAATTTTAAAACGTCGGCGCATTCAGAGTTCGGAGTTGCAACCCGGCCCGCATGTCAAGATCATGCCAGCGAAAGTCTACACAGTTGACTGTGAATGATGTAGAACGTATAACATTGTCTGGACAAATTTCAAAATTGCCGCAAAATCACTTCTTAATGCAAAAAAAAATTTGAAATAAATCGTCGATTTATCGAAAATCTTGAAACTTTTAAAACTTCCGCCGAATTATTTGGACGGTGTTAAGATTTTCGGAGTTTTGCTCTTTCGTGTAAAATTCTTTCGGAGTTTTGATCTTTCGGGGTACTATTCTTTCAGAGTTTTGAGAGTTCTGACCATTCAAAGTTCGGAATTTCAACCCAGGCCTATCTTGAATTTCGGAATATTAAAATTCGGAATTTTAAACCGTCGGAGCATTCAAAGTTCAGAACTTCAACCCGGCCCCGATCTCTGTTGCTTTACGCTTGTTGCCATCCCTTTTTTTATTTTTATTTTCATTTTAACGATTTTCCTGCGCCCCTCACTTTATCGATGCTGCTGGGCAATCCCGGTTGATTCGACGGTATTTGTAGCCCAGGAACTAAGTTCTTGATTTCCGATTCCAGACGTAATTCTGCCGCTCCCACGCATATTGCGTTTTCCATGTAGGAGTTTTCCACTTCGGCTAGCGACGACTCCATTGTTTCTTCGAACGATTTTTTGGCTGAATCCAGAGGATCCTGCGCACTCGTAGCCTTTATTAAATGAAAAGAATTATTTTGTCATATACAGCTAACCTTCACTTGCTTAATAATGATCATTTTCATATTAGAACTAATAATGATTGAAGTAATTTCTACTGCTCGATTATATGGAACTGAAATGGAAATGGTTTATTATTGTCTCATTAATGTTAGAATTCTTTTGTATACGCATTTTTTGTAGTTATTATTTAAGCATTTTTTTCGGAGTCCTTTTGTGATGGGAATCACTCGATTCAGTCGAATTTCAATTTCCCATGCAATCCGCACTTACCGTAGCGATTAGTAGGAGGCAAAAAACTCTCACGAGATTCAACATTTTTCTGTCAACCTCAATGAGGTATGAACGGACGTCGAGTGCGGCTTGTGCTGTTCTACAGATTGATCGCACTTGCTGTTCGTGCTATTCGATTGTAATTTGTCCAAATTACCCGGGGCAAGGAGGCTAAAATGGAAAAAAATTAGCCAGCGTGTCCTAGCGGTGACCTGAGTCATCAGTAAAAATGACATCTTAAATGGATAATTTGACCAGCCTGTGTGGCATCATTTTTGTGTAATGTTCACTTCATTTATGTAAAAAAAAAACATTCGTTATGCAGACTTTTTGTTTAAACACATTTTTTAATGATATTTAAAGCGCCACCCCACGGTAAAAAAAATTGTCATTTTTTTTTTCATTTCGTGAAAGATACATTTCATAAGAATGCTCTCACCAAATGTTTTGAAGAAATTTGTAAAATTGTCGGAGATACAGCGTTTTATATGAAACCGTTCGAAGCGCACGACCGCACCGAGCGGCAGTTGTGCGGCTTTGAACGCGTTTTTCTCGAAACTACGTTTTTCAACGTGATTGACAACATATTAAAAAAACTATTCATCCGATTTGCATGCGCCAAGTCTTAAACTGTTCGAAAATCCAGTCTCTATGGCACCACGTTGGGATTTTTTTTAATAAAGGCCCCCCTTCTATTTTTTTCATGAACGATGAAAATTTTCCATGAAAATCGAAATTAAAATTTGCTGGTCCGCCATTTTTTTTTTAATCAAAATTCCACTACATGATGTTGTAAACCTGTAAATCTAGTTTTTGAATATATTTTTATCTTATTTTTCATATGAACCGTATGGCTTAATCGCTGTCAACCGCCGAGCTGCAATTTCGTCGAAGTGTCCTCTTGGAAGCGGCGCACACCGCAAACTATACTTTAGATTCGAGAACAAAAATTTGTATGCAGTCTTCTGTATGTATATATATAGACTATGAGTATTAATTTTAAAAAATTCCAGTCATCATTTGCATGAAAATAATTACGAAAAATCCACCCTCGTACCGCGCACAAACCGTGGTGTGGTGCCTTAATGAGACAAAAGACATTTTTATAAGGATCAACAGAAGGCATTTTCTCGCCTGAGATTTTGTGTACAGATATATATTGCAAAAATATTATCCCAAAGAATAACAGAGATTATCAGAGTTAAATAAAGAGTTAAACAGACATTCTTCTAATTGGAAGTATTCTTTTACGACGAAATAAAATATTTGTTTAAGGATGTATAGAAGTCTTAGAGAAATGCAACCATCAGAATGCAAATTGGCTCCATTATTATTTACCTTGTCCTACGCCTGTGTGCAAAATTTTGCATCGAGCGATTGAATTAACATATTAAGCGTGAGATTCGACACAAAAAAAATAAAATATTTGTTTGAGGGATAACACCACTCTAGAATTTTCAACAAATTGGATTTAAAAAAATCGTCTTGAGAGGTGCTTTGAACCATATAGGACAAGGGGAAAAAGTTTGGTAAGTACCTGTAAAACAAACGCGGGCCTGTGTGCGTCTGCGGTGACAGTTTTTATCGGAAAACAATTTTTCAAAACGGCACGCAGCATAACTCCATCAATTTTCATTCTTTTCACTCCAAATGTTGAGCACATCTTTAAAATAACATTTCGAAGACAAATACGTACGGGATTTTCCATGAGTCAATTATAACATTAATTATCAATAAGTGATTGTCCTTTTTTCTGTCAAAAATTGAGTATACAAAAATTCATATTTAAAATCCTGTACGTGTTTCTCTAGCTATACTCGTGTAAATTAATCGAAATTTTTGTATTTTTTTCCAAATTCAAATTTACGTCAGTTATACGGCGTGCCGCAGAGCGTCTCAAATTCAACATGTCCCACGTGAATGGCTCCAGCGTTACCATTTTGTATAATTTTTTAATATACATTTTTTTTGTTCACTCAAAGATATGACTATTAACATCTTTGAATATGATTATCCTGTCCTTCCACCAAAAAAAATCGCGAACAATCACTTAATTTTATATGTTTACAGTAGTGTAAGCCCTTAAGGATTTATCGAATTCTTAGACAAATGCAACCATGAAAACTCGAATTGTCCGCATTATTATTTCGTTTTCCTGCATATCGAATTCTAGATAGAGCGATCTGCGTATTGAAGAATTATGACACATTTAATTTGCGTATCACATTTATACGCTATTTTTTTGGTCGAAATGAAAAAAATGTGGTTTAGCAGATTGCGCATGACATTACTTCACGAGAATCTTCTCGGTTTTTTCATATTCAGCAGATTTTTCAAACCACAGAAATGTTTATTTTTGAAAGAGCCATAAATCATCCATACCCTGGCCAGGATGATTTATTGTCAATGAATTTAAAAAAAAATCATGTCGCCAAAGTACCAATACATAATCTGTGACAGGCTTTTGAAGAAACATCCTTTAAAAAATCCCACAAAATACCGATTTTCGGCCCACCTAGATGAGGTACGTGGCATAAAATACGTATTGTCTTTGGAGGGTTACAAAATTGTCGATTACTTCGCTACTTACATTACGATGATCCGTTCCGGCGTGGTCGTACTAACTCGTTGTACTGCCAACCGAAGGCTTATATTTAAAACGAGCTCTGCTGAGTGTGAGCTTGGCTGATAATAAAATGTTCGACGAAACGTTTGAATCGTACGATGTCGATTATTCGGCGGCACGTACGGCCAAAGTCACCTCTTGTAGATGGTTCGCACGTGCAAAAATGCTGCGCTTGGATACAATGCATTCAGTTTAAGACGTTACATGCATCTATATTTCCATTGAAATTCAAATAAACGTACAGAATGTCCCACACTGGATGTTTCGTCATTCGTTTTTTTCAACCTCTGATTAACTTTAAGATCTTGCAAACAATGTAAGCGTTCTCCGGCTAAAATTCTCAGAGCTATCGAAGCTATATCGCGCACTGCGAAAAAAAAACCAATTGAATAAAAAAATATATTGGTTGATCAAAATGAATGTGCTGCTGTGGAGTGCCACCGATATATGAGATTGTTCCACACTATAAAATATTGGAAAATGTGATTGATTCAAATAACATATTATTTTATGTGAAAAAGCTCTTCTGTTCTCTGAATATCTACATTATCTTTCAAATAAAATTATATTCTATTGAAATCATTCTACATACAATCCGTAGATGTATTGGATGAAATAATTAAGCGGTTGCTACAAACATTTCTTATACCGTACAAAAGTATTTCTATTGATTATATTTTTGTATAATTTAATTATTTCTTCACTACATCGAAACGAATATGCCATGGGACGTAAGTTTTCCAATTTGTTTCAAATCTTAATTAAAAAGTGAGCATCAGAATGATCATCCACGATAATAGTAGAGACAATATCAGATATCCAATGAAATTTCCATGAAGAGAATATCAGGTATTCAACTGATTAGAACAGATACTACACTTTGATCTTAGCCACAGGCCAAGAAGCGATACTCTTTAGAGTTTCTCCAGCGTTTAAGCAGATTTTCGGTTCGAACTACGCTTACGAGAACCGAGCGCACGTGCGGCTTCTAGCGGTTACTCCGAGGACTACGGGTTTCCTCACACCCATCATTTCGGTGGCGCTCGGCCATGATTTGGTTGAATTTTTTCAACCAAATGTGCACGAAACAAATTTTACGTTCGCATAATTTTCAACCAATTCAGACATTTGCTTAATATTTTTCAATCAAAATAAAATATTAATATTTTAACGAATAATATACTTAAAAATCAATATCGGACATGGTGAAAACAATAAAATAACATATTTACTCAATAGAAATTTTATTTGAATCAAACGAGCGAAATTCATTGTTTCTTGTGTACTCGAATCAACAATATTCATGTTATGAATTGAAACGCTTTTTTCGTTCGTTGCAGAAATTGCATTCAAAACTATATAATTCGTTCGCGGTAATTTTTTAGATAGTTTCAATAATATATTGTTCTCGGTTAACAATATATCTTTTGAATGAAAAAAAAACTTTCAATTTTATCATGTTATTGAAGTCAATAGCGTTTTGTTTGGACTAATAAATCCGATTATTTACACCAACAATTTTACAATTGAATCAACGAAATTTCATTCAAGAACATCAATGATATTGGACCAATGATTTTTTTTTCTCAGTGCGGGATTAGAATCAACACTCGGATATTCGAGCTACGAAAAGCACAAAAGCGGCTCGCGAAGATCATCTCGATGCATGGCCAAGGATGCTAATCCTGCTGCTGAAAGGTGTGATTTTATGGAACTTTGGGCTCCACGCACTTCTGCAATTTCTTTTGTGGCAATCACAACTTTGTCAGATCAATTGAGTGGATCAGATATCTAGCAATTGGAACTTCGTCAGATAAATTATTGGGTTGGTACGAAAGTAATGAGCGTTATTGAAACTATAATATATAATATTTAAACATCTTTAATATAATTATTTATTTATTTATCTATACACCATCGTTCTCTGCAACCCACCGCAAAAGTTTAGACAAAACGTGGATACCTCGCTCGTAAAAACTTTTGAGCAGTGATTCACAAAAGTTGCTGATAAACTGTGACAACTGCTGGCGATGATCAATTTTTTTTCCTTGAATATAATTACTTAATGAACGATATAGATGAAAGTCTGTAGGTTTCAGGTTTCGCGTGTATGATGGATGTGGTAATAACCCCCAACCGAAATCTAATCATTTTTCACGAACTATTTTTGCAGTCCGAGGACGGACGTCGTCATGCAAAAAGTATATTTTTGATAGTCCAGATGGTTTTTCGCTGATTTTTTTACTAAAGATTATCTAGTTGGTTGCAGTATATTGTTGCATTGATTGTGTAACCATAACTCCCAATAAAATACTTCTTGCGGATCCCACCAGACCGACAGCCTCATTAAATTAAGGGGTCTTCTCACTTTAGACGCTAAAAAAGGCTATTTTCATGATTTTTTTAGATAGTTTTACATTATAGATATTGACATAAAAGTTGTGACATTTAATGAATACATTTTGGAAATACATTTTTTTCATTTTATCTCATTTAAGTCACTAATTATAGACGAAAATGGTAGTTAAAAAAAAGTCCGAAAAAATGGTAGGTCTGCGCTGTTGATCAAATCTCAGAGATGGATCATCCGAATCAAAAAAATCTAACAGTTTTAGATTCAGTATTTCAATGGCTATAGCGCGTCTCATACGATTTTTGGTATATGCAACAATAACAAAACTGTCAGTTTCTTGCCACATCGATTTCGAGCCAACATCGATTTGAGTCGTCTGCAAAATGCATCGCGAGCGCCTCTCTGATAAGATCGAGGTGCCAGAATGTATGTATTTGATGTGGCTACGCGGCTCTGCTTCTCTCCAAGGCGTGGCATGAGGCAAACTTTTTATTTTTCATCATTTCAATGACGAGTTCAGCATGGTAAAACAGCCTACTTTTCTTCTCAGGTTCAAGAAATTGGCACCTGAGAAAAGTCTTCCGCAAGCACATGTAAGTTTTTGGCCCTCGATAATCTTGAATAGGCCATGCCAGTGCCCGAATGCATTCTCACTTTGAGGGTTTGGCCCTGTGACTGATTAACTGTTATGAAAAATACCAACTTCAATTGAAATTGCAACCTTTTAAATTGAAACAACTCTATCAAAACCAAACGACGTGTCGGGGAACATCTATCGCACTTTCTGATACGATTCGGAAACTTACCTGATTCTTCTGTTTTATATGTGAAAAGCCGTTTCGAGGATTAAAATTAGTTGAATAACTCCAGTAGCCTAATCCTGTCACAAACGATTTAAACGATCCAAAAAAAAATTATTTCCGTTGTGTTACCACGATGCAAGCGTCGAAATCGTGAATGTGTTCGAGACTCTGTCCAAAACTCTTGTTTGGGTTTGTTTGAATTCTTCCTGTACCCGTTTCCTTACCATTGACATTTAGTTGTCACGAAGCCTTCCAAGAAGTCACTTTCGGTTCGATTGTGGTAAATTCGCCCTGTACCCATTACTTTACAATTGACCAGTCCGTGTCACGAAACCTCCGAAGTATCGCTATTGGAGAATGTTTAGGTTCTTCGCCTACTGGTTCATTTGGGATTTTTTGGGTCTATTCTATACCAGTTTTCGACAGTTTTTGTGGTGATTCCATAGTAACTTTATTCAAGTATACAGTCAACACGTGTATCTTTAGGTTTGAAGCTTTGAGTTGAGAGAGTTGCTCTCAGTTAATTTTTGGGTAACAGGAGCGCGTTTGTACTTCTGTTATTTTGTTTTGAGGCATTCACAACATCCCATCACTGATTGGATATGACGAACTTCAGATGGGAGACCGTATTTTCCATAATCCCATCCGCCTCCTCACATATTTCCAAAAAATGTAACTTGGCTTTCACGACTTGTCTTAGCAGAGTTTGCCGATGCTGGTGGCAAAAAAAGCGGTGCCCAGTTGACTCGAAAGATTTTTATGAATATTATAAAAACTTTGAACTGGATCAAAATGTTTGTCCTACAGTATCGATATTCGCGATCACTCGGATTTTTTTTCCCTTTCGGTAAAAAGGCGATAACTTTTTTTCATCCAATGCTCGTGCCTGAAGGTGCAATATTGCATTGCAAATTCAGGGAAATCGAAAAAATTGTTAACCATTTCAATTTTCCATACCATTTGTTCCCGTTTTTATCCCTTTCAAATATTGTTGTTTAGTTCAATTATTTGGATTTTACTTTAGGCTTGCTCGGGCATTTTATTTCAATTGATTGCCATAATGGGGGGATAATACATACCACCTTGATACGGGCGGCAGCTTCTTCTCTGGTCAAAATATTGTCAGAGCCCAAGGATGCGCAGACTTCGTACGAAACCTGCGTTTCATTCATAGATCCACACACCTTTTTAAAGGCTTCATTCAATTCTTTGCTTTTTGCTTCAAACAATATTTTACGGTTTTCCAAGATCTTCATCACCTGTTCGGACATCTTGCCCAAACCTGAGTTCGGGTTGTTCACATCCAAGGGGCCCTGCCCAACAAAATCCGATGGCTGATTACATCGATCTCTGGGGGCCGAGTTGAAATTCCGAACTTTGAATGATCAGAACGCTCAAAACTCCGAAAGAATACTACCCCAAAAGATCAAAACTCCGAAAGGATTTTACCCGAAAGACCAAAACTCCAAAAATCTGAACGGGGCCGGGTTGAAATTCCGAACGTTGAATGATTAAAACGCTCAAAACTCCGAAAATATACCACCCCGAAAAATCAAAAGTCAGAAAGAACTTTTACACGAAAGACAAAAACTCCGAAAATCTGAACACCGTCCAAATAATTCGGCTATGGAAGTTTTGAAAGTTTCAAAATTTTCAATAAATTGACGAATTATTTCAAGATTTTCTTTTTATTCAGAAGTGATTTTACGTTAATTTTGAAATTTGTCTACACAGTGTTATACGTTCTACATCATTTACAGTCAACTGTGTAGACTTTCGCTGGAATAATCTTGACGAACCTTGTAATTTCGGAACATTAAAATAAGAATTTGAAACCGTCGGCGCATTCAAAGTTCGGAATTTTAACCCGGCCCTCATGTCAAGATCATGCCAGCGAAAGTCTACACAGTTGACTGTCAATGATGTAGAACGTATAACATTGTTTAGAAAAATTTCAAAATTGACGCAAAATCACTTCTTAATGCAAAAAAAAATTTGAAATAAATCGTCGATGTATTGAAAATTTTGAAACTTTTAAAACTTCCGCCGAATTATTTTGACGGTGATAAGATTTTCGGAGTTTTGCTCTTTTGTGTAAAATTCTTTCGGAGTTTTGATCTTTCGGGGTACTATTGTTTCGGAGTTTTGATGGTTCTGACCATTCAAGTTCGGAATTTGAACTCCGCCCTATCTTGAATTTCGGATCATTAAAATTCGGAATTTTAAACCGTCGGAGCATTCAAAGTTCGGAACTTCAACCCGGCCCTGATCTCTGTTGCTTTACGCCTGTTGCCATGCTTTTTTTTTTCATTTTTATTTTCATTTTAACGATTTTCCTGCGCTACTCACTTTATGGATGCTGCTGGGCAATCCCGGTTGATTCGAGGGTATTTTTAACCCAGGAACTAAGTTCTCGACTTCCGATTCCAGACGTGATTGTGCCGCTCTCACGCATTTTGCGTTTTCAATGTAGGAGTTTTCCACTTCGGCTAGTAACGACGTCATTATTTCTTCGAACGATTTTTTGGCTGAATCCAGAGGATCCTGCGCACTCGTAGCCTTTATTAAATAAAAAGAATTATTTTATCACATACAGCTAATCTTCACTTGCTTAATAATGATCATTCTCATATTAAAAGTAATAATGATTTAAATTATGTTTATTGCTCGATTATAAATGGAACTGAAATGGAAATGGTTTATCATTGTCTCATTAATGTAAGAATTCTTTTGTATGCGCATTTTTTGTAGTTATTATTTAAGCATTTTTTCGGAGTCCTTTTGTGATGGGAATCACTCGAATCATTCGAATTTCAATTTCCCATGCAATCTGCACTTACCGTAGCGACTAGTAGGAGGCAAAAAACTCTTACGAGATTCAACATTTTTCTGTCAAACTCAATGAGGTATGAACGGACGTCGAGTGCGGCTTGTGCTGTTCTACAGATTGATCGCACTTGCTGTTCGTGCTATTCGATTGTAATTTGTCCAAATTACCCGGAGCAAGGAGGCTAAAATGGAAAAAATTTAGCCAGCGTGTCCTAGCGGTGACGTGAGTCATCAGTAAAAATGACACCATAAATGAATTATTTGACCAGCCTGTATGGCATCGTTTTTGGGTAATGTTCACTTTATTTATGTAAATTAAAAAAAAATTCTTCATGTAGACTTTTTTTATAAAGACATTTTTTTAAGATATTTAAGGCACCATAGCACGGTAAAAAAAAATTCTCATTTTTTTTAATTTCTGAAAGTTACATTTGATAAGAATGCTCTCACCAAATTAAAAAAAAAATTGTAAAATTGGCGGAGATATAACAATTTATGTGAAACCTTTCGAAGCGCACGACCGCGCCGAGCGGCAGATGTGCGGCTGTGAACGCGTTTTTCTCGAAACTACGTTTGTCTTTCTTTTTTTCATTTTCTAAAAGTTATACACCGTACACCGCAAACTATACTTCAGATTCGAGTACAAAAATTTGTATACAGTCTTCTATATGTATATATATAGACTATGAGTATTAATAAAAAAAATCCATTCATCGTTTGCTTGAAAATAATTACGAAAAATCCACCCTCGGACCGCGCACAAACCGTGGTGTGGTGCCTTAATGAGACAAAAGACAATTTTATAAGGATCAATAGAAAGCATTTTCTCGCCTGAGATTTTGTGTACACCTATATATTGCAAAAATATTATCCCAAAGAATAACAGAGATTATCAGAGTTAAATAAAGAGTTAAACAAACATTCTTCTAATTGAAAGTATCCTTTTCACTGTAAAAAATGATATGAAATTTACAATACATTTAAGATACAAAGGAATTGAATTTTACGAACTCGGTAGATGAAATTAAATTTAAAACACTTGTACCGTAAATTTAAATCAGGAACATGAAATTCTGACGTGGATATAGAATTTAATAGATGCAACATGGAATTTCAAAGACAAGTTTGTAAATTTGTGGGAAATGTATTGTATTAACCCGTGTCTTCAATTGAAAATTACTACAGATGTATAATAAATCAACTATAAAAAACAGAGTATTGAAAATACAAAACAAGTATGAAATTTATTTACGGCTGCCTGAAAAATATAATACATGTGGAACTGAATTGGAATTGGAAAGTATTGTGATTGTACCCCTATCTGATATTATTTCTCATCGACGCTGAGTTAAATATAAGACAAATCTTTAGGAATATCGATGATGTACTTGTCGGAATAATACCATCCAGTACATGAATACTGTGATTCGATTCAGAAATTTCCAAGACAAAAGCCACTGAGATTAACAATTGTTTGTCAAAAACAAATCACAGATAAGTTGAATTTAAAGTGTTGGTATATTAATATTGAAGAAACATTTTATGATTTTCATAATTGTTGACCCGGACGATATCTCAGAATCACATGAATTTCAAATAGATGCGTGCAGTGGACAGAGATGGGCGCGCGGTCGGTGTGCGGGCTCGGCGGTCACTGAAGTTAAGCAGTATTGGCCGCGGCCAACACTTGGAGCGGTGACCGTTTGCCCGTGCACTGATTTGCGCGTCAACCTCTGAGTGGGAAACAGTTTGTTCTGAGTTTCTCGTGGTAATACAACTGAAACTCAGCCAAATATGGCCGCCTGTATCGGCCCAGGTTTTCCGCAGTTTCCCTCGGCCCTCGTGCAAATGCAATACAGTAGTGCATTAGGAAAGAGTGGATGCGGTCAATACTCTGGGTGGGGGGGGGGGGAGGCTGTGGACGGAATGTAGGGAACTCTGGAAGGATTGTGAATGATGGAAGGAATAAAGGAGAGGATGGTAAAAGAAGACGGACCCCGTGCCTCAGGAATACATACATAAAGAAAAAAATACATACGTGCAGTGATTTCACTGCATTTATATTTTATTATTCAAGTATTCAATATTAATTATGGGGTAAAGCTGCGAAAAAATCATATACACAAGTATCACGAAAGCATCATACAGTATATGAATTGAGTGGTCTTAATTTGATAATTTTTACAAAAAAACGTATTGCAAGTATCAATTTCTGAAATAAACTTAATACTTATGATCAGTAATTTTAATACACACCCGTATATTGATATTAGCAAATGGTTCTTGAATTTAATATACACTTGTATGTTGATATCAGCAAATGGTTCTTGATTTCAATATACTTGGATGTGATTATTTCTTTACACATGCATTATTTTTCAAACGCACAAGTATATTAATATTACGGAACTACACTTTCATTTTTAAAATAACCTGTTTTGGATTTTCAAAATCGTATCTGAAATTTCATAAGCGGTATCCGCATAAAAACTTCCTACACTTGTATATTAATTTTCATACAGAAATTTTTTACAGTGTTATGACGAAATAAAATATGTGTTTAAGGATGTATAGAAGTCTTAGAGAAATGCTACCATCAGAATGCAAATTGGCTCCCTTATTATTTACCTCGTCTAAAGCCTGCGTGCAAAATTTGGCATCGAACGACTAACCCGATCAAGAATTATCACACCTTTAAATTACGCTAGTTTTGCCTGCGTACATGCGGGATATTTTGTTACTCTCACCAGATATGATGAGCATCAAAATGAAAAATGTTAAGCATTTTTTTCCTTACGCAGAAAGTTTAAGATTTTTCGCGCGGGTAATTTACGTATGCAAGAAACGGTGTGGAAACTTTGACAGTCATTCACTAGATAATTGTAGTGTAAACAATTGTATCCTAATTAAATTCTGCTTATTTTCTGGTTCGAGCATTGCCAAATTTGATAGAACCCGGATGGGTCAGGCGCCGGTGGATGTTAACGGGCTACATTTTCCTAGGTGGGTAAAAAATTGCATTATCCAAAAACATTTCTACTCGATAGTATCAATTTTTAGCTATATTGCCTGAAAATTTCATTGAAACACTCCGAAAATTGAATGACATGATATCTCGAGAACCACTTGATGGATTGTTTCCAAATTCACAGAAAAGACAATGAGAAACTTTTAAAGCTCATCGACGATCCCATTTTTTTTATCGATCTTTATTTTCGAATAGTAACGCAAAAATGACAACTGTTTTCATTGATTTTGTGTGCTCGAGATTCAATTCGTCGCCACGTTGATAAAATAAATTATTTTAAAAATCATCGATCGTCAACGACTCGTATTTATTGTGTACTCGAATAATCCGTTTGGTTTTTAGATTTCAGATGGATCGTTTAAGATGGAAAATGTCCACCGCTAAATATCGCGAAAAAGATTTCACCTGCTGGCGGCCATGTTTTTGTTGTTTTTCTGTATTTTTTCGTGATTTTTTAAAATGCTCTTAATATATTTTTGTGTTTTAAAAAATGAGTTTCTTTTTCACCAACCATAGTCCAGAAAAAAATCGGAATTTGGCAATTTTTTCGGACTTCTAGGTAGAAGTAGCCCCTCAACGCATGTTACTCAAAAGTATTTTTTTTTTTTTTTTGAGACCGTCTGCACGACAACTTGACCAGTTTTGAATACATTTTAATACAGTTTTTATTTTCATTTTCGAAAATCGATTTCGCGTAGTCCATCGAGCCTTGCATTTTTATTTTGAACGTTTTGATTAACATATTAAGCGTGAAATTCGACACGAAAGAAATAAAATATTTATTTCAGGGGTAGAGTTCTACACGACTGTAGAATTTTCAAAGAATTGATTTTTTTTTAATCAGCTTAAGAGATGCTTTGATCCATATAGAATAAGGGGAAAAAAGTTTGGTGCCTGTAAAACAAACGCAGGCCTGTGTGCGTCTGCGGTGGCAGTTTTTCGCGGAACACAATTTTTCAAACTGGCACGCAGCGTAACTCCAATAATTTTCATTCTTTTCACTCCGAATTTTGAGCACATCTTTAAAATAACATTCGTTAAAATAACAAAATTGAGTACACAAATATTCATACTTTCAAAATCCCCTACATATTTCCCTAGCTATACTCATGTAAATGAATCGAATTTTTTGTATTTTTTTCCAAATTCAAATATGCGTCAGTTATATATACTGTGTGCCGCAGAGCGTCTCAAATTCAACATGCCCCACGTAAATTGCTCCATCGTCACCATTTTTTATACATTTTTTTTGTTCATTTAAAGATATGACTAATAACATCCTTGAATATTATTATCCTTTTACTAGTCCTTCAACCCAAAAAAACGCGAATAATCACTTAATTTTATATATTTACAGAGGTGTAAGCCCTTAAGGATTTATCGAAGTCTTAGAGAAATGCTGCCATGAAAATTCGAATTGTCATTTGATTTGCGTATCATATTTTGACGCTATTTTTTTGTCGAAATGAAAAAAATGTGGTTTGGCAGATTGCGTATGACATTACTTCACGAGAATCTTTTCGGGTTTTTTCAGATTCATCAGACCACAAAAATGTGCATTTTCGAAAGAGCTATGAACAACATACCTTAGCACGAGTAATTTATTTTCAGTGAATGAAAAAAAAATTCATGTCGCCAATGTACCAATAAATAATCTGTGACACACTTTTGAGGAAACACCCTTAAAAAATCCCACAAAATACCGATTTTCGACCAGCCTGGATGAGGTACGTGGCATAAAATACGCAATGTCTTTGGAGGGGTACAAAATTGTATTACAATATTTCGCTACTTACATTACGATGATCCGTTGCGGCGTGGTCGTACCGACTCGTTAGACTGCCGAATGAAGAGTGATTTTTAAAATCGAGCTCCGCTAAGTGTGATCTCAGGTTATCATAAAACCTTCGACGAAACATTTGAATCATTCGATGTCGATTATTCGGCGACACGTTTGGCCAAAGCCACCTCCGGTAGATGGTTACCACGTGCACAAATGCTGCGCTTGGAAACATTTCATTCAGTTTAAGACGTTGCATGCATCGATATTTCCATTGAAATGCAAATAAATGTACAGAATGTCCCACACTGGAAGTTTCGTCATTCGTTTTTTTAACGTCCGATTAACTTTGAGATCTTGCAAACAAATTTAAGCGTTCTCCGGCTAAAATTCGCAGAGCTATCGAAGCTACATGGGGCGTTTAGCATCAACACTCGGATATCGGAGCATTAGGGGGTTAAAGTCGTTCAAGGTCATTGAAGGTCAGTATCGATAATGCAAATCTAAATATTTGTACTAAATATTTGGTAGTGATCCGAGATATTCAGATTTGAATTTCATTTTAATAGGTGCTCGAAATGACCTTGAACGACTTTGACCCCTAATATTTTTTTTGCCGCTTGAGGTGCTCCACAAGGTGGTTGAAATTGTACCGTTCCATTAAAAAAAAGTGGAGGTGACCTTCACCTTGCGTCAGCGCTACCACCGAAATAAAAAAATTGGTCGCATTTGATGGCCCCCTTCACATCGGACAACTTGTGTGTGGAAAATTTTTTTGTGACGTCGATAATTACCGAGTTATTTTGGGTGGCAGAGATAAGAGGGACACCCTGTATAAGAATTAGTTTGGTCCTCGATCCACTGCCAAGGATTCCATTCATCCTTTATTTGGAGTCCAAATTGTATTATTATTTACAATTGACGCATCGGAATATGTGTGTTCAAGGCTATAATTCATTACCTCGTAAACTCAGTTGTGTTTTCAATGTTTTTGTTCTGCGTGATGTATGAACGTTCGATGATTATCGCAGATTCCTCCATTCGTCGCTTGCTGAAGAATTTCTACGATAAGCTTCAATTATAAATGCAAATATCGAGCCACACGATTGCACCGCTCGTATTCTTCTCATGGTAACAAGAAACCGGAAACTGCTGATACCCAGAACAATCATTCGCCTTTTACTCGCTTTTCTAGTGCAACCAACGATTATGCAATTTCTTCGCATACAGAAATGCTAGCTTAAGGGGCTATGCCAGTGTGAAACTTTCGAAAAATCGATTTTTTTCCCTTTTTCGACAGTTTATACTTTCAAGAATATCCTGTAAACATTTCAAGGCCGTATCTCTATCATTTCATCTTGCAAAAATCGATAGTTAAATTTTTAAACGCGTTTTTCTCGTAATAAGATTTTTCAAATTTGCTGACATTGTAACTCAAAGAGCAATAATCCGATTGACTTGAAATTTGAACTGAGTACTCTTGAATATATTTACTCTACAATGACGTAGGATACTTTTGATTCGATAAAAATTGACGATTTGGCGTTGAAAAAAACGACCATTTTATAGGCAAGAAAACAGACTTTTTTCATAACTACGCCATTTTGTTAGATTTTGATATTCTTCGAAAACCTACGGCATTGTACAGAGAATACCATCCAGTTTAAGGGGCTATACCAGTGTGAACGCTGACAATTTGGGTGATTTACGGGATTTTTTTGGCAGAAACGTACCGAATTAAATGTTTCGGAAAATTGAAAATATATATGGCTATATGTGACCTCTATTAGATAATTTTTTCATAGAAAAACATTGAGATCCAAGCGACTTATACGCTGCTTTCGGAGGCGCCAAAAAAAAGTTCCTCCACTGCTGACATGATTCCGGCCGATTGAGTACCTGAAACCGAAAAAGGAAAAAATGTCGTCAATCTGGAAGGTATTTCCTGTACAATGACGTAGGATTTTCGAAAAATATCAAAATCAAACAAAATGGTGTAGTTATGAAAAAAAGTTTGTTGTCTTGCCTATATAATGGGCGTTTTTTTCAATGCCATATCGTCACTTTTCATCCAATCAATAATATCCTACGTCATTGGAGAGTACATATATTCAAGAGTACTCAGTTCAAATGTCAAGTCGATAGGATAATTGCTCTTCGAGTTACAATGTCAGCAAATTTGAAAAATCTCATTTCATATTCTTGAAAGTTTAAAAATCTTGAAAGTATAAAAATGTCTTCTCATATTCTTGAAAGTATAAACTGTCGAAAAAGGCAAAAAATCGATTTTTTAAAAGGGTCACACTGATATAGTCCCTCAACGACACTTTTCCTTTTTCGGTTTCAGCTACTCAATCGGCCGAAATCATGTCAGCAGTGGAGGAACTTTTTTTTGGCGCCTCCGAAGGCAGCGCATAACTCGCTTGTATCTCAATATTTTTCTATGAAAAAAATTATGTAATATAGGTCAAATATAGCCAAATATATTCTTAATTTTCCGAATCATTTAATTGAGTAATTTTCTTCCAAAAATTCGCGAAAATCACCCAAATTTTCAGCGTTCACACTGGTATAGCCCCTTAAGGCGGGATATACATTTACAACGATAAAAAAAACGATTCCTTTTTTCCTTTAAACGATACCACTACATATGTAGAATATTTTCCTAAAGTTTCAAAGCGAAATTCGAAAAACTTCGAACGTTACAGCCCGTCAACGCTGTGCCTCACCGCTCGTATTCGGAGCGGGCGTGAACTTCAAACGCGTTTTTCTCAAAACTGCATTATCGAAATTGGCGTGCAGGATTACTCAAAAACTATTAAGCCGATTGAGTTGAAACTTGGTAGAAATATTGGTAATATTGGTACCTTCTACTTGACCAGAATTGTTTTTGAACAATTGGAAAAAAAACTACTTTTTTTCATCCACATTTTACAAAAATGATGCGTGAAATATTGATTTTTTTTTGTAAATGCCTGCCATTTTCTTAAATTTGCATTTTTTTCATTTTTATTATCATCACATAAAAACTATATATGTTCTAACTGAAAAAATGTTTGAACTTTTTTGCAAATCGACGTTTACGGGAAGCTAGACTGCACGCCGTTTTGCAACTCCCGCGGCGACCTTGTTGTAACAATCTGCCACAGCTCCGTCATTTTGATAATGAATTCATTTTTAAAAATTGTTTTGTATACTTAAATATACAATTAAAGTATACCTTAAGTTTGATAATTGTAGAACAATTATTTCTTAGTTTAAAAAATCCCTCAATATTGCTTATTTTTTTCCTGTCTAAATTCCCGCCTTAATGATTAGAGACTTACTTTGGCCTTTCAATGTTTACAAAATTGAAAAAGTCCGGGGTTATGAATCCTGTTTTATGTTGGATAAACGTACATATAACATCCTGCTCAGGATATTGCGATGGAAGCCTTAAGTCTCTATCCACCAACGCTGATTAACCCTGCACGTAGGAAAGCTTCCAGCTGTGAATAACTACGGCGAGACGAGAACCTCTTACAACCCTTAAATATTCTACCGGTTCAGGGATCTGCAAAAGCCTAAAATTTCAAAAATAAGATTTCTGTTTTGCATAGTTTGGTGCCCTAGGATCTTAAGCAACAAACATTTTGTAAAAAAAAAACAGAAATTGATCGCGTTACGGCGATTTTAGTGGAAGACCAAGCCCTGTTGCGTTTTATCCTTTTTTCTTTTGCGTTTTTCGCGAAACGATGTTTCATAAAACGGGGGCCGGGTTAAAATTCCGAACTTTGAGCGCTCCGACGGCTCAAAATTCCGAATTTCAATGTTCCGGAATTCAAGATGGGGCCGGGTTGAAATTCCGAACTTTGAATGATCAGAACGCTCAAAACTCCGAAAGAAAACTACCCCGAAAGATTAAAACTCCGAAAGAATTTTACACGAAAGACCAAAACTCCGAAAATCCGAACACCGTCAAAATAATTCGGCTATGGAATTTTTTTAAGTTTCAAAATTTGCAATAAGTCGACGAATTATTTCAAGATTTATTTATTTATTAAGAAGTCATTTTGGGTCAATTTCGAAATTTGTCAAGACGGGGTTTTGTCATTTCGGGGTAGTATACTTTCGGAGTTTTGAGTGTTCTGATCATTCAAAGTTCGGAATTTCAATCCGGCCCCATAAAACGGTGTAAGTCGTATCTCAAAATCTATTCGTTCGATTCACTTCAACATCGGACAGAGCATAGTCTATAACATTTTCCATTGTTAGACTGGATTATTTTTTTATACGTTTATCCATTTGTCAAAAACACATTATTGAACTTGTTTTTTTTGTTAAAAAAAACGAGCTCGTTTTTCTACAGTTTGTCATTTTCGTAATTTTTAAAACGTCTCCAAAGTATTTGGTCATACCAAAGTTTTATTATTATACTGAGAGTATAATGGAATTTTAGAATGAAATGGAATGGAGTAATGGAATGGAAACAATTTTTTTTTCATTGGAATAATCGAATGGAATAATGGAATAGAATATTATTTCTTTTTTATGTTCGATCGCCCTAGTTGCCAAACCCATTTACACCTCCACATTAACCATGCAGAGCAACGGCGACAACTTTGTCCGAAACAACAATAAGTTCATCGTTTATCAATATTGTTCAATAAAAAAAAGTAAACCTGATAAGACTATGTATCAATTGTGTATAAAATCCCAATTTCGTCATCCCGACACTCTCATCAGAAAACATCTTGAAAATCGAATTTCGCCCAAATTTCGTAGATTTAGACATGCAGAATGACTAAATTACGATAGAATAATATAATTCATTTTATAGAACTATATAGTATTTTCGTTACAATGTTTTTCTTCAAAATACATCGCGTAAATAATAAAACTCTTTTATTTACCATTAAACTATACAATTTGTGTCTTTTAAGGGAGGACACCACTGTAACGGGCCGAAAAGGGTCGTTTTTTCGAATTTCTCTGTCTACCAGATAATTTCTTCGAGATTTAGAAAAAGGTATGTTATTAAGCATACACTGAAATTATTTCGTGCAAATTTGTATTTTTAAAAAATCAACACCGCTATTGAGGTATAATAGAGGCTGTGTATAAAAAATGTGGTCCTACGGCTGGATCGATAACTAGACAATGGTTAGGCTGAAAAATAAAAATGAGAAAGCTTTATAATCTCTAGAAATGTAGTTCTCGCTGTACGTAAACGTACCGTTTGGCGAAATTTTTACTTTTTTCGGAGGCATCAAAAATACTAAATTGAAAAAAAAACGACTAAGTACAACGATAGCTACTGCAATTACTTACGGAAAAAATATTTTTTCAAATTAAACATCGGACGTTTATAGCTAGAGTTATGATTCCAGCCGGGTCGGGAAAACTCCTTGCGAGAAAAACGCGATTAAGAGTTTTAGTATACGTAAATCGTTGCGCTACCGACCCTCACAAAATTATCTGAACTTGGTCAATTTTCGATATTTTAACTTTAACATTTATTCACATATTATTGAATATGTGTACTGGGAGAAAATGCAAAAAAATCCATTTTTTGACGACCCTCCACGATGGTGTCCCGGCTTAATCAATTTTTGCAATTATCCAAAGTAATCGAAAACTTTTTGACAGCTCCTGTGTATATATATATACTGTATATATATATATATATATATATATATATATATATATATACACAGCAGCTGTCAAAAAGTTTTCGATTACTTTGGATAATTGCAAAAATTGATTAAGCCGGGACACCACCGTGACGGGTCGACAAAAAATGGATTTCTTTGCATTTTCTCCCAGTACACATATTCAATAATATGTGAATAAATGTTAAAGTTAAAATATTGAAAATTGACCAAGTTCAGATAATTTTGTGCAATTATCCAAGTAATCGAAAACTTTTTGACAGCTGCTGTATATATATATATATATATATATACACAGCAGCTGTCAAAAAGTTTTCGATTACTTGGATAATTGCAAAAATAATATATACTATCTATTATACTATATTTGTATAATAGATAGGAAATAATATAATAATAATAACAATAATAATACGAAACCGATAGATAGAACGGAAAGTATAAAGGGGTCTTCTAACTTTAGACGCTAAAAAAAGGCTATTTTCATTAATTTTTTTGACAGGTTTATATTATAGATATTGATATCAGAGTTGTTACACTTAATAAATACACTTTCAAAATACATTTTTCTTAATTATTTATTTAAGTCACAATTTATAGACGAAAATGGTAGTAAAAAAATGTCCTAAAAAAATTGTACGTCTGCGCTGTTGATGAAACCTCGGAGATGGATCATCCGCAACAAAAAAATTCAAACGGTTTTAGATTCAGTATGTTACTGGCTATAGCGCATATCATACGATTTTCTATAAATGCAAAAATAACAAGATGGTAAACATTTTTCGAAAAAAAAACAACAAAAAAACGTGTTTTTTTCATCGTTTTTTGCAAAAAAATATTAAATTTCAGAATGAAAAAAAATCATTGATATGCGCTACAGCTATAGTTGTAAAGAATATGTGGTTAAAATTTCATAAGGATCAGTTCAGTAGTTTCGAAGATTTTATCAACAATCCGTCGAAAAACGTTGTTTCGAGAAAAACGCGTTAAGGTTTGTTTAGGTTACATAAAAACATTTTTTTTTAATTATTTATTTCGAAAGTGTATTCATTATGTGTTACAACTTGTATATCGATATTAATAATATAAACCTATCAAAAAAATCATGAAAATAGCCTTTTTAGCGTCTAAAGTGAGAACCCCCTCAAAAGTGCCACAGCTATATGCAACTTAATTTGTACGGGCTGTTGTACCGCTCACGGTATATGCGATTAGAAATAAGTTTATTCCCTTTTCGATTGTAGAAGCAACAACCGTTGTGAAAGCACTGCCGTACTCCAAGTAGATATACACATATAAATGAAAATCGAGAGAGACAGCATTCTCCGGTGCTCTTATTCAACTCGATCCCGAGGTATTTCTTCGGGTCAATGTAAGTTTGAACAGCTAGTCAAACGTTCGGTTAAACAAAAGTGTACCCCTGACGAAGACAACTTTCCTCAAAGTGGCAGGAGTTCCAGAATTCTCGCTTGCCCTGCACAAACAAACAAAAGCAGCCCTTTTCTTATTCCCTCGCGTTCGTCGTCACGACGTCCTCCTTCTCCTCGTCGTCCTCACCGTCATCACTGTGATCCTTTAACTAAGCTCCGAATTCCCTCTGGCCTCTCCCCTTCGCCCCTTGACTATCCGACCAACCTCGTTAAATTGCCCGCGGTGCCGCGCTATCCAATTGCTAACATTTCGCATTCATTTGATAAACCGGCATTTCCAAGTCTCGGCACACTTGACGTACCGCCACCCATTCGTCGGTATTTGCACGATCGCGCCAATACAGACGCAGCTGGATAATTAAGGCGTTACCCCCACTTGTAGCGCAAAAAAAGGCCTTTTTCATGAATTTTTTTAAAGAAAACTACAAAACTTTTTTAATCGATCAATATACCATCTTAAAGAACACATCTTGAAGAACTTTCAGTATTTTTTTTATTGAAAAATATTACATTGTTGAGTGGTAAATGGCCGTCAATGAAATAATGTTTTTATATACACGGTTTGCGGTGACCAACATTGCGGCGAAGTGGATCATCTGAAAAAAAAAATGCGGATGGATTTAGTCAAATATAAGTATAAACTAGTCTTTAATCGAAGGATTTTAAAAATATTCATTTTTCACAGAATGGCGGACAGTCAAAGTTAATGGTTCGATTTTAACGAAAAAAACGACGGTTTTTTGGCTATAAAACGGCCATTTTTTTCGAAAAAAAAATCGAACGATTAAAGACTACATTTTTATGTATTAAATAAGCCTGCAGAATTTCAAGAAGATCGGTTCATTAGTGTTCGAGTAATCTTGGTCACCAACTTCAGAAATGCCATTTTGAGAAAAACGCGTTTAAAGTTTCAATTTCAGTTTACACGAAGAAAATATTTTTTTTTGTAAACTTACATAGAGTCATCTATTCCGGGCATCAAAAAAAAACTGCACTTCAAATTGCACTTCAAAAAATGCAATAAAAATGCAATAAAAAAAACGATTTTTTCAAAATCGCAAGTGGGGGCAACCCCTTAAACAAGAAACTGGCCCTTTCATACGTATTTATATTTCATTTCTGTTACAATATTAAGGCGAACGATATCTTTAGGCGAGGAAAAAGTTTCCTAATTTTCATTATAGTATAGTCGTGCTGCATATTGGAATCGGAAAAAATTAGAAGAAGGCTAGTTCTTGACAGGCGATTTTATAGGTGCCGTGAGTGCTACATCCAAGTTTGCCTAAAAATCGGGATATCGGGTTTTTTTAGGGGAGCATGGGGGTGGAGTAATGCCAAACTACAACCCCCACGAGGTCGCCGCCGGAAGACAAAATCGCCGAAGTCGTGGAAGTTCATTTAGGGGTTGAAAAAGCGGGGTGAAATTTTGAAAAATGAGTTTTAAAGGACTGTACCAGTGTGAACAGTGAAAATTTGGGTGATTGTCGGGAATTTGTTGGAAGAAAAGTACTCAATTAAATGTTTCGGAAAATTAAGAATATATTTGGCTATATCTGATCTATGTTACATAATTTTTTCATAGAAAATATTGAGATCCAAGCGACTTATGCGCTGCTTTCGGAGGCGCCAAAAAAAAGTTCCTCCACTGCTGACATGATTCCGGCCGATTGAGTAGCTGAAACCGAAAAAGGAAAAAATGTCGTTAAACTGGAAGGTATTTCCTGTACAATGACGTAGGATTTTCGAAAAATATCAAAATCTAACAAAATGGCGTAGTTATGAAAAGTCTGTTTTCTTGCCTATAAAATGGTCGTTTTTTCAACGCCAAATCGTCAATTTTCATCAAATTAAAAATATCCTACGTCATTGTAGAGTAAATATATTCAAAAGTACTCAGTTCAAATTTCAAGTCAATCGGATAATTGCTCTTTGAGTTACAATGTCAGCAATTTTGAAAAATCTCATTTCATATTCTTGAAAGTTTAAAAATCTTGAAAGTTTAAAAATCTTGAAAGTATAAAAATCTCATCTCATATTCTTGAAAGTATCAACTATCGAAAAAGGCAAAAAAAAAAAACAATTTTTTGAAAGTGTCACACTGGTATAGCCCCTTAATTCGATAGCTCTTGAGGAAAAATTCAAACAATTTTTGTTCAAATGGGAACGTTGTAGCCCTTGAAAAGACGCGTCGATCGAGTATTTGATCATCCCTTTCCAGTAATATCCTCACCCCCCAAAAAATGGTTGGAGGATCAAAAAAAAACTTGTTTATTGAATGACTCAAAAATAATCGATTTTTCGGGGATGGTTTAAATGTGCTAAATGTAGAGAATAATTTTCTCTATTTTTTCGGTTCTATGGACCACCCTTGAATTTTGCTTTTTCCAACCCCTCTCGGGGGTTGAAAATTTAAAATAAAATTCTGGGAAAACTACTGACCGAAAATAAAGAGATACGAGTTTGGCGCTGTGGGCCAAAATGTAGCTGAGGTTTCAAGCTACAAATTGTCCCACGGCGGCGAATTCGTGCGGTCAATAGTTTTCCCAGACTTTCATTTTGCATTTTTGATTGTCTCTTAGAAAAATTAAAAAAAGGTAATTGCAATTGTTTCAATCACGAGCTGCAATTAACATAGATCAATCCAAATAAATTAATTGCAACATGCAATTATTAGTGTAATTGCAATTAATATTATTTGCAATGAAAATTAAATGCAATTACTTTTCTAGTAAATTAATGAACTGATTAAAAATTGCATTGATTAACACTGGTTTGCCCCAATATTGTCAAAAATATTTTCCGTCCAATTCACTTTACCTTCACACGGCGCAATTTAATTCACATTCATTTGAATAACGTTTACCGAATCACGAATCATTCGTTTACAGTGACGCTAAAAAATCTCTCATTTACGTAACCGCGCAAACCCGAAGCAAAAAAAATCCCCCGCTCGAAAAAAGAAAAAGCCACATTCGATTAAATTTCAACGTACCGTCGCGTCAAATTGAATCGAAGTCATGAATTAATGAGAAGATTTACGGGCGCGCGTATACCGCGAAAAAGGCACTATTAAACCTGCCGCATAAAGTTGAGGCAGGACTTTCGAAATTGCGATGGAATTTGATTTTTCGCACGGGCCCGTAGAAGATAAAACATTATTCAACGTCACTCGGGCTCCCGGCGTCATATTGATTCGTTGCGCTCTTGACGTCCTCTTCTCTTTTTTAATTATTATTCCCCCCCCCCCCCCCCTCGGCCCGTTTGTTTTTTACCTCGCGTTTGAGAGAACGCGTGAAATGCATCGGCCGAAAGGAATTTTCAATGGGAACAAACGTACGCGGGGGGGTAGGTAAAGGGTGTGTATGCGAGGGGGTACGTAAAGGGTGAAACGAGTATACGAGCAACTCCCTTCAAGCATTTCTCTTCCTTTTTTTTCTCCCTCGTTGCCAGATTTTTCTCTCCCACGCACTCGCTCGTGGCGGACGGGGTTTGAGAGGGCCAAAGGGTGGATGGGCGCACGCCACGCATTTCGGCTTTTTGTCTTTTGGCCGAATAACACGAGCGAGGGGGGGCCCCCCATGGACGTGGGAGAAGCGAGAGCGGGCGAGAGCCAGTGATTTATTTCACAATAAAATTTTAATTGCGATTCCAATTTCCAATCGTTCGAAGGCCTCGCATTCTGCGGCTCTTCGTTTTGTGCGCGCGGGGAATGTAAATCGGGCCGGCTATGCCCGTGATTCCTATCTTCGTGTGTGTATGTGGAAAAATATACGCCTACGCGCATAATATCGACACCGCGTTTGCACAAACGAAACGACGAGAAAGAGCTTTTTCTCCCTGTCCGCACGCGATTCATTGGTAAACGGAAATTAATCAAGAGATCGTAATTATTAATCGAACGACCTCGCGTGCCAAATGCTTTTCGTTGTATCGAACACCTCACGGGTATTAATTATCCGGCGGATAATTTATTTGCGAAACCCTGTCGCTAATTCATCAAGTACCGTAAAAAGGGGTTACTTTGACGTCATTTTGATTTTAAAAAATTAATGTTTTATGCATTATACACGGAATTGAATGAAAAACAAGGTATTTTTTACAATCAAATTGTCGTGTTTATTAACGGAGACTTTGTCCTTGAAAGCAGCGGGAGATGTTAGCGGCTCAACATGAGCAGCTAGAAGAAGAGGAGGGATGCCTCTATGGACCAGGCATTGCCGATTAGCGGTAATTATAAACACATTTGTGTAAACACATTACAAAACTTTAAACACTTTTTTCTCGAAAACACGTTTTTAAAAATGGCTGACATTCTCCTGACCGCTGTAATTAACATATCGACCTGAAATTTGGAGAGCATACTCAGAAAATATGTCTTCACGGAATGACAGATCGTTTTTTCGATAGATACATTTTTGCATTTATTATTTATCTTTTTATGCGAAAAAAAATGCAAAAATTCGATTTTTTTTAATCGCCGCCATTTTCCGAAATTTGTACTAAACGAAAAACCCATCCGTCATTCCATGACCAAAGGGTCACAGATTGATAATATGCTTTGAATTTGTGTTTCAGATCAACAAAGAGTGATGTCAGCCGTTTACCTCTCGCGATTTGAGGACCTGTTTTCGCGGAGCTGCAACGGACGCCATTTTGGTTTTTTTTTTCAAAAAAAAATTTTTTAACGTTCTGTATATCATGAATAAAAGCAAGAAAAAAACCGCAGTCAAAAAGCGTTACTCGTTTCCTTAAAAAAAAGTAAAATGTAAACACCTGAAATATGGCACTCCAAGGACAAAGTCTCCCTTAAGGAAACATTTTACATTGAAATATCAAGTACCTAGGGTCCCAAATAGGGTTTTACAATCGGCACAGTAATGGCCCACGACTGGTTGCCAGAGAACAAACGATGGCGCGGTAATGGCTATGTCAACGGGCCAGATCCGCACCATGCATGGTTGGTAATGGTAAACCATGAATGGCTGCGAAGACTGGGCCAACTATCATACGCCCATATTGGCCCAGCAACGGCTGCCGGATCTTCTGCCGGAAATCAAAAACAAAAAATTCACAAATTATGAATATAAAAATTCTAGTAGTATCTTTTTTGTTTTCTTATGCATTACTTACGTCCATGTACATAGAATAATTGCATTAAAAACGCTTTCTGCATTGTTCAAGTTTTTATCTTTCATTGAGATCGAACCTGCGCCTTTGCCTTTCGTTCTAGTGTCGAGCGCCCTACCCACTTAGCCATTCTAACACTTACAGAATCCATCGTTTGTTCGTTCCTTACTTTTATGCCGATAATTTTATTCGTGACATTAAAGTTTACCGACAATTTTTTGGTCCATTCAGGCTGTAAAAATAACTCGCTTGTTTTGGGTGAAGTTCCGAAAAGTGTACTCCTCTGATCGAGCTGAAATTCTGCACCGAACTTCCTCTCATTATCCTAAGAGAAACCGTTAACGGATTTTTGACGACTAGCAATAGTTTTCGATATATCGCATTGTAAAGTTTATTATTTTACGCCATACGAGTATATCTATATGTCCGATAGATACCCCCCACTCCTCCGGCTTCGCTGCTTCCTGGCAAACAGTGCTCGCCCGTACGTGCATATCACTTGCCATGTGGGATGGGTTTGTTTGGGTTTATTTAATATAGTAGAAGCGCAGTACAATAAATAACATTCAATATACGATATATCGAAAACTCTTGCTAGTCGCCAATATCCTTTTAAAGGTTCTCTCAAAATATTGAAAAGAAGGTCGGTGCAAAATTTCAGCTTCATCAGTGGGATATGCTTTTCGAAACCTTATCCCTTGTTTTTACGTGTTACAGTTTAACGACCTGCATTAGCAAAACGCCCAAAAACAAACATCAATGGCTGGAATAGATCTGGCAAGCCGTTCATCCGCCTACGATGCCCCAATGCTGATCGCCATATTATCGATGCGATGGTATTGGGCCACCAATGGCTGGCATAGATCTGGCAAGCCGTTCATCCACCTACAGTACCCCAATGCTGGTCGACGAATTATTGGCCCATTATCAGCAAACCGTTTAATGGCCGAATGCTGGCATTTTTGTTACGACAGGCGACCCTATATGGGAGAGGAGACCCGGGCAAAGCGAATACCCCCATGCGCAAACCTGCGTGTAGTGCGGGGTATTCGCTTTGCCTGGGCTGTTCGCTATCCCCGGGTCTCTCCTACGCCACGCCAGTTTTGAAAATGCAGTTACAAGACCGTGTCATACCGCCGCCGTTTTCGAAGATTAATTTAAAAAAATACCATAAAACAGCCAAAAGTAGTAATGGAACATACCCTAGGTCTCAAAAATGGCAAAGAAATATTTCCTTTTAGAAAAAATCATGAAAACCAGTAAAAATGTTCCTCGCCTAAAGGTATCTCCTCCCTTAACGGGTTATACGCAGTTAGAAATTTGAAAAAATCGATTTTTTTTAAACTGCATTTTCGGAATGTACAAATATGTGAGTATATTCCCGGAAAATTTCAAATCGATCCAGCGAATATTCTCGGAAATACACACATATTTGTAAAGACGCTCGGAGCGCGTCTCCGAGCGTCCGAGAAACTTCAAACGCGTTTTTCTCAACACGGTGTTTTCGAAGTCGGTGAGCACGATTTCTCAAAAACGGCTCAACCGATCGGTCTGCAATTTTAACACAACCTTGTCAGATATATTCTTCAGGTATTGATCGAAGGAATAAGATTTCCGATAATTATTTCTATTTTTTTTTCAACGATTTAACGAAAAAAATTTGGTCGAAAATCGAAATTGCTTCTTTCCGGAGCCACCATTTAGTCAAAAATTAAAATTTCGACTATTCCTTCGATCAATACCTGGATTCATCTATCCCCTAGAAGAATCTTTCTGGGTTTTTTCAATTTTATATAATCCAAACCGGAGATACTTTGCTCACGGCCGGACACTTTTTTTTCGGGGACCTCCAGGAGACTTCCTACAGGAGCAATGTCGATGAATATTTTTGAAAATAAAAAATTCCAATCTAAAGCTAAAAGATGCCACTACACTGCCCAATACTTTTCGTTTTGCCCAAATGAAATCCTTATCCAGAAAAAAATCGTGAAAAAACGACTCTTTTGGTCTTGCAACTGCGTAAAACGCCTTAATACAAATTCCTGTTGATGCTCCAAGCATTTGCAACTCTTCGTTTGAGAATCTCACATTTCCAATCACTCACGTTGTATGTATTTTCGGCACCGACGAACCCGCAGCCATTCTGAATAATCCCACAAACATTTGCCGATGGTCGGGTCGGCAAACGCGAAAGTTGAGAGGGTTAAAAGTGGCCGCGAGTGATGCGACTGACGGTAAGTAACGTACAAATATTTTCATGTGCCAATATTGACTCGGACTTTTCGGCTGAATATTCCTCCGCAGACACATATGTGTACAGGTCGCTCCGACAACGCGTCACTTCAATTACTTGAAAAAAATACTTTCGCGCTAAAAAAGACACTACAAAAATGAGAGATTATCCGTCAAATAGCACAGTGACTTAATCAAAGTTCAAAGCTGGTGATGAGTGACGAAGTTGTCGATGTTTTTTTTCTTCTATTTAGTAATAACCGCGGAACAGTGGCTTAATTGTATCGAAAAAAATGTCAATTTCGTAAATTTCGATACCCTCCTAGAAGATCTATATAGGTAAAGCTAGGTATATGATATAACGATGGTGGAAATCGCCTAAATCCAAACCGAATTAAATAATAATAATAATAAAACTGATTAAATGAACAAAAATTATTCAGATTTTGTAGATAAGGAGATGGTGTAGTGCAAACGTCACATTTAATGATTCTATAACCTTGCAGCTTGACCCCTACTTGATACGAAGTGCCATGTATCAATAAATGCAACTGCCCATATAGGGTCGCCTGTCGTAACAAAAATGCCAGCATTCAGCCATTAAACGGTTTGCTGATAATCGGCCAATAATTCGTCGACCAGCATTGGGGTACTGTAGGCGGATGAACGGCTTGCCAGATCTATGCCTGCCATTCGTGGGCCAATACTATCGCACCGATAATATGGCGATCAGCATTGGGGTATCGTAGGCGGATGAACGGCTTGCCAGATCTATGCCAGCCATTGGTGGGCCAATACCATCGCACCGATAATATGGCGATCAGCATTGGGGTATCGTAGGCGGATGAACGGCTTGCCAGATCTATTCCAGCCATTGATGGTTTTTTTGGGGCGTTTTGCAAATGCAGGTCGTTAAACTCTAACACGTAAAAACAAGGGATAAGGTTTCGAAAAGCATATCCCACTAATGAAGCTGAAATTTTGCACCGACCTTCTTTTCAATATTTTAAGAGAACCTTTAAAAGGATATTGGCGACTAGCAATAGTTTTCGATATATCGTATATTGAAAATTATTTATTGTACTGCGCTTCTACTATATTAAATAAAACCAAACAAACCCATCCCACATGGCAAGTGATATGCACATACGGGCGAGCACTGTTTGCCAGGAAGCAGCGCGGCCGAAGGAGTGGGGGGTATCTATGGGATAAATAGATATACTCGTATGGCGTGAAATAATAAACGTTGCAATGCGATATATGGAAAACTATTGCTAGTCGTCAAAAATCCGTTAACGGTTTCTCTTAGGATAATGAGAGGAAGTTCGGTGCAAAATTTCAGCTCGATCAGAGGAGTATGCTTTTCGGAACTTCACCCAAAACGAGCGAGTTATTTTTACAGCCTAAATGGACCAAAAAAATTGTCGATAAACTTTAATGTCACGAATAAAATTATCGGCATCAAAGTAAGAAACGAACAAACGATGGATTCTGTAAGTGTTAGAATGGCTAAGTGGGTAGAGCGCTCGACACTAGAACGAAAGGCGCAGGTTCGATCCCGATGAAAGGTAAAAACTTGAACAATGCAGAAAGCGTTTTTAATGCAATTATTCTATGTACATGGACATAAGTAAAGCAGAAGAAAACAAAAAAGATACTACTAGAATTTTTATATTCATAATTTGTAAATTTTTTGTTTTTCATTTCCGGCAGAAGATCCGGCAGCCGTTGCTGGGCCAATATGGGCGTATGATAGTTGGCCAAGTCTTGGCAGCCATTCATGGTTTACCATTACCAACCATGCATGGTGCGGATCTGGCCCGTTTGTATAGCCATTACCGCGCCATCGTTTGTTCTCTGGCAACCAGTCGTTGGCTATTACTGTGCCGATTGTAAAACCCTATTTGGGTGTCCATCATTGTAGTCCAAAGAGAAGGAAATTCCAATATATAAAATGTTATGAAAATGGAAGTTCATTTACATAATGGGTAAGAAAAAAATGGTAAAAGGCAATTAATAGTAAGTGAGTGGGACCCATGTGTGAACACCCTTAAAGAGTATACCATGGGAAATTATTTAAAAAAAAACAATTTTCCATAATGTAATTGTTATTTTTTTCATAATTCAAAATAATATATTTAATTATTATGCAATTTATATAATAATGAGAATAAACACAATACTTTTAAAAAATATATATGTTTCTTATTTTGCAGAAGTAACATTTATTAATGAATATAGTTTTCAATCATATATTACTTATTTTTTTATAATGAAAAAAATAATACAATTTTTATGCAATTTATATTATAATAATAATAATAGTTTTTTTAATCAAAAAAATATTTGTTTCGTTTTTTTTTCCAATGCGCCGAGAGTGAGACCATGAAAATCGTATTTCTAATTGAAAAAAGGATTTAAAGTTTGTTTAAAAAATTGTCAACATTTAGAAACCGTTCGACGCGGTGTAAAAAATGGACTCCCACGGCGTGACATTTCGAACGTTCGTTCGGAGCGAGAACTTGCCCCTTTTTGCGGATATACACACATAGACGTAACTATTCGTAAATCTCCTTTTTGCCTGACTTTCAATTCCTCGGGGCACGTATACGGGAAGAGATAGCCTGAAAACCGTGCGCCTTGACCCCTCCTCGATACGAAAGTGCTGGCCACGGCCCATCGGGACTTCCGACATCGCGGGAAAGTTAAATTGGATCGTCACGGGACACGTCGTGGCCGGTGTATCAGCGTCGGCGAGACTTTGGTTAACCGCAATACACAAAGAATCCAGTCAACGTATACAAGTAGCTTTATCTGGAAATCAGAACGGCGGACATCGGGATACTCGACGTGCATAACGGTGTGAGTTAGACCCTTTCGTCTTTGATCGACCAATGCACACATATAAAGGCTGTCTCAAAATAACCTAACATTTTAAATTGCGCGCCATTTTTTTTGTGGCGAACATGGAGTACTAATAATTGACAATTGGCATGAGGAAGTATTGAGGTTCAGTTATGGTGAATTACACGATCGAGCGACGAATAGAAATTGTTGTTTGCTGTATTGTTACGACATAGTTATTGGCGGAGAAGGTTCATGGTCGTGACGCCATTGGGGGGGTTTCTCTTTGGGGTTTTCTGAACGGAAAAGTCTCTGATAATGATCCACAGGCCATTCCGGAGCTCAAGGAAGCAATTGCACGCACCATTAAGGGGCTATATCAGTCCGAACGCTGAAAATTTGGGTGATTTTCGGGAATTTTTTGGAAGAAAAGTACTCAATAAAATGTTTCGGAATATTAAGAATATATTTGGCTATATTTTATCTATATTACATAATTTTTTCATAGAAAAATATTGAGATCCAATATTTTTCTATGATGTACAATGGCGTAGGATTTTCGAAAAATATCAAAATCTAATAAAATGGCAAATCGTCAATTTTTATTCAATCAAAAATATCCTACGTCATTGTAGAGTAAAAATCTTCAAGAATACTCAGTTTGAATTTCAAGTCAATCGGATAATTGCTCTTTGAGTTACAATGTCAGCAAATTTGAAAAATCTCGTTTCGAGAAAAACGCGTGTAAAGATGTAACTATCGATTTTTGCAAGATAAAATGATATTGATATAAATTATATGAATGATAATGATATTTATGAAAGTATAATCTGTCGAAAAAGGCAAAAAAAATCGATTTTTTGAAAGTTTTTTACACTGGTATAGCCCCTTAACGGGCTATCCCTCTCTGGAAGCCCGATTTCAAGGGTCAGAATGATGCATTTTTTTTCTAGTTACACATTGGTTGGAATAATTTTTTTTCCCAGCACGTTGTACACATATTTTTGGTTACATTGAATTTTTTTCGGAAGAAAATTTTTCAGTGTTCGGGGTGGTGCAGTTGGCGTTGCAGTTCTCCAGCGGCGAGGCCCGAAACGGCGGGATCTCTACCAGGCTCAAATGTAATCCGAAACGAAAACTGCTAATGTCTTCTTCAAATATATCCAACTGGCTATGGGTTCACGATCCACTTTTCAAAATTTCGAAAAATACGAAGAATGACAGCTTCTCCAAAGAAAACCTCATCAAGATATCAATCCCGCCGTGTCAAGATATGTAGTTTCGAGATAATCGCGTTTAAAGTTTTCGTACCTACACTGACAGAAAAATTCTATTGATATGAACTAATCGCGTCTATTTGATTTTTGTTTATTTGAATTAACTAGATTTTTCGTGGAATCAGTTTTTTCTTATTGCATTCCATATTTGCAATTATTTGCTTCAAATATGTTTATTTATTAAAATTAAAATATATTCAATATCGTCCAATAACTAAATATTTTATTTAATCCTAAGAAATGTGTGATTCGGTTTCAGCTGCTCAAAAACAATTTAGTTGAATCCACTAAATGGATCTATTTGATTTTTTTAATTTAAATTAAATCGAATTTTCGTAGAGTCAACCATTTTTCTATTTGATTGAATGGTCTGTCTTTATTGCAACACACATATCAAAGAGGTGTGAGGGTAGAAAGGGTGGAGAGAGAGAAATTATATGTGTATATATATATGTATAGGTTATGTTGGAAAAACATTAACATCAACATTATTTGGATTTATGAAATATTTTATGTATATAGTACACTCAGATTTACAGTGTACATTTAAACAAATACAGATATGGTAAAATCGAATTTTTATTTATTCAATTTGAATATATTCAATATTTAAAAAGAATAGCTGAAACAGAGAAAAAAATATCTTTGAAACAAATAAGATCGTAGTAGGCTGTGAGCCAAGGAAAAAACCTATTTGATTTAAATAGATCCTATTGAAATGGAAAATTTTTTTTGACGGTGTATTTTACACGAACTTTTGAAATATTGTCGTCTTGCCACTAGTCAGCGATTCCGGCACCATATAAGTGGACTTCCTCATCATCGACATCGTGTTACACACCTAATCTATGCAATCTGCGGACAATTCAGGCCTCTTTTGAGTGTCCTTGTGCTTTGATGTCCGCTTTCGTTACACGCGAATAAGCGCACACTGTTCCACTAAAATGGGTGTATCTTCGTCAATTTTTAGAATTTCAGGGTCCGATTGGTCTTAAAATATTCTTGAAAGTTCACACTATGATAATATGCCAAAAAAACGATTTTTTTAAGTTTCCAGAGACGGATACCCACCTTAATGAAATTAATCCGCAATGATGCCAAAATGTTATTGAACTTTTCTCCAAAAGAGTGAACGTTTGCAGCAGGGACGAGGCGGCTATTTATCGGATATTGCGTTCCTCACATAACCTCCATGTTTGTACCTTATATCAAAATAAAAATATTCGTACTTTTCATGCAAATAATACGTTTTATTAATAAAATTAAATGTCGAGTCATTTTGCAACATTCTATATATATATATATATATATATATATATATATACATATATACATATATATATATTTGGAGAAAAGTTATTTTTAGAACATTCGATATCGACGACCCTCCTTCTAACAACTTATTGTCCCCATACTCAAATTTTAAGGACCATTGCACAAACAGCCAAATATGCCCAACATTCCAACCGCGCATATTTTACGTCGTTAGAATTTGTGAAATCGCGAATAAAAGTTATCTTCGTTATGTACAAAACATTCGAGCACACTAAATTAGGGTTCTTTTGGGTTTGTGTAAAAAATGAACTAAAAACTGAAAGTTACTAATGATGTAAGTGCGAAAATATGTTGACTGGTAGAATTCAATGTCCGTAAGCCTACGCGAAACATAAACATGAATATATTGGACCCTATGGAATATACTAAATATGTAAAAAAATTGAGTACATCTTATATGAATTGATTAATTTAAATACATTTATTTATTCAAACAAATGAAGTCATATCAATTTGCTAATTGATTTCAATACACTTTTTTGTTTAAAAAAACCAATTGATTTCAATTAATCAATTAATTAAAATAAATTCATCCATTTCATGAAATTTATTATTTTACCTTTTCATTAAAACTCACTCGATACGGCGGTAGTTAAATAATTATTTAATAATTATTGCATAATAATTTCATCAAAACTGTTCGTTATTTTGATTTATTGTCAGCTAACAATTTCAAGTTCAGCAAAAAAAAGGAGACTACTGAAAACCCCATAATCACTTAATTGAATCCGAAATGCGTGTATGCAGAGGTCGAACGATCGAAAAGCACGGATCAAACTGTATCGAGTGAGCCGTCCTATCGAGTGATTTTTCTACGCGGTTTAATCGGAAAACGAGATGGTCGTAGTTACGAAACACTCGCGATCCCCGGGAATTGCATCGATAATTGGATGTGCCGAGGCCGGTTATGCAAAATAGTGACGATTCGCGGATCGAAGCAATCGCCGTGAGCGGGTATACGCGATAGTGCCCCAAATGTGGCCTACCAACTATATATACGCGTAATTACGCGTAATCACGCGCAATTACGTTACTCGGGCACGCATACACCGGCGAATCCTCTACCGGTATAATGCCAGAGAGAAGCGAAAACGTTCGACGTACGAGCGAGCCACCCAGATTGAGCAAAATTCTGCACAGCTTGGCGCTTCTTTTCATCTCTATCCTGACATTTTTCTACGCCTGATATGCAAAAAATTGCACGCATTTTTATTTGTAACAGTGCAGTTATTGATTTTCATGAATAGTTACCAATAATCATAGTGATTAATGTTCAAAAGGTATTGTAGTTTTAATTATTTCTAAATTATTATTTTGATTTATTTTTCGATGCTTTTTAATTGATAATAATAATTGTAGTCAATTAATAGGCAATATTGCTCGATAAAAAATCATTCTTTTCCGCTCAAGTAGGTACATATGTGCAATTGATTTTCGACGACCTGACCCTCGCCATAATAAAGTATTCATAAAAATAATTTGTATAAAATTCCATAAATTGTACGAAGTGCCACAATATTTGTATAAAATATTACGGCACACGCCATAGCAAACTATTGACAAAAATAATTGTTTGACGAAATTACTATAGGCAATTACGTCAAAACGAATTATTTTGCAACCGATCGATCTTACCATAAAAATCCTATAAAAATATTTAATGTGAAATTGTTTCAAAATACTACACAAGAATGGTTGATAAAAATATTATCTTTTTTAATCTAAAATAATCGTAATGACAAAGCATAATTCCACCACATAAATGTCAATGTGGTATAATTCACTATTGGTAAAAGTAATATACCGGTGAAATAAAAAATACGTATAAAGAATAATAACAAAAAATATTAGTTTTAGCGCATGCTAAAATGGTCTTGCAGTTTGCATCGTTGCAACGCAACGAAAATTCCTTTAAAAAAATTCTTATCACCCAAAATATGTTGTCGCAAATTTGGGTTGCAGAAATTTAAAAATAATATTATAAAATGTTCTGCGAAAACTGCGAAAAGAATCGATGATGACCAGTTAGCAATCCATAAAATTAATTTGCATTGCGTTTCAACGATGGAAACTATATCATATGCTACGATTATGAAATATGTATGTATACACTACCGGCGAAAAGTTTCCGGACAAAAATTAAAAGAGTGCCGGAACGGTTTTCTATGTCATTTCGCCGGTAGTTGACCGAGACTAATATAATAAACGGCATTTTAAAGAGGAGGAATTTACCTTAATTTTGGCTTTTTTTTAATTACGATTTTTTTTACAATTAGCACTTGGTTTTGAAACCGACAATTTTTCGTCATCTTTTTGTTCCTATTCGAGTGGGCCCCGTTTGCAGTAAAAAAAAAATGTTACGCATTTCTTCGACCAAAATCATAGAGGGGGAAGTCTAAGCTTCAATTTCGTTTTTCAAAAAATGTTCTACGATTTTTTTTTCCAACAATATTTACTTTTATGTGAAAAAATAGATAATTTGAAAATTGCTCCGGAGTACGAAAACGAAGAGATTTACAACAAAACCTCAAGATAGCAAAAAGTTTCATTGCTTTGTGTGAGTTTACGAGAATTTTTTCAGATTTTTTAAAAATCTATTTCCGGTCAAAGCTCGATTGCTCTGAATACCATAATAATAATATAATTAAATTCGGCGAGAGGAGGTTTCTTCGACGAGACCAAAGTTTAATATGTAAGTCAAAAATTTAATTATATTATTGTTACGGTATTCAGATCAATCGAGCTTTGACCGGAAATAGAGAGAAAAAATTTTCAAAAAAATAAATCTGAAAAAATTCTCGTGAACTCACAAGAAGCACTTCAACTTTTTTGCGAATTCGAGGTTTTATTGTAAGTCTCATCGTTTTCATACTCCGAAGTTATTTTCAAATTATGTATTTTTTCACAAAAAACGAAACATTGTTGGAAAAAAAATCGTAGAAGATTTTTATAAAAACGAAATTGAAGCTTAGGCTTCCCCCTTTATGATTTTGGTCGAAGAAATGCGTAAACAATTTTTTTACTGCGAACGGGATCCACTCAAAAAGGAACAAAAAGACGACGAAAAATGGTCGTTTTCAAAACCAGGTGCTAATTGTAAAAAAAATCGTAAAATTTTTCGAAAAAAGCAAAAATGAAGGTAAATCCCTCCTCTTTCAAATGCCGGTTATTACATTGGCCTAGGTCAACTACCGGCGAAATGGCATAGAAAACGGTTCCGGCACTCTTAAGGGGTTACCCCCACTTGCGATTTTGAAAAAATCGATTTTTCTTATTGCATTTTTTTGAAGTATAAGTATCCGGGCCCATACTTCTGTATGGGCCCGGAATAGATGACTCTATGTAAGTTTACAAAAAAAAATATATTTTCTTCGTGTAAACTGAAATTGAAACTTTAAACGCGTTTTTCTCAAAATGGCATTTCTGAAGTCGGTGACCAAGATTACTCGAACACTAATGAACCGATCTTCTTGAAATTTTGCAGGCTTATTTAATACATAAAAATGTAGTCTTTAATCGTTCGTTTTTTTCCTTAAAATCGCACCATTAACTTTGACTGTCCGCCATTTTGTGAAAAATGAATATTTTTTTAAATCCTTCGATTAAAGACTAGTTTATACTTATATTTGACTAAATCCATCCGCATTTTTTTTCAGATGATCCACTTCGCCGCAATGTTGGTCACCGCAAACCGTGTATATAAAAACATTATTTCATTGACGGCCATTTGCCACTAAACAATGTAATATTTTTCAATAAAAAAATTACTGAAAGTTCTTCAAGATGTGTTCTTTAAGATGGTATATTGATCGATTAAAAAAGTTTTGTAGTTTTCTTTAAAAAAATTCATGAAAAAGGCCTTTTTTTGCGCTACAAGTGGGGGTAACTCCTTAAACTTTTGTCCGGAAACTTTTCGCCGGTACACGGAAAAAAAGAAATAGTACAAAATACAGGGGCTACACAGTTCGCATTGGACTCGAGCGATTGCACAGCGATATTACCTGAAACACAGTGCTCAAAATACAGTGTGCTCAAAGTAAATTATTACAGTTCCTATACTGTCCTCTTTGGACTCGAACCGCTCTACTGTATCTTTTACTGGAACACACAGTCCAAAATACAGTATAGTCAAAAGTAAATTTTGACAGTTCAACACTGTAATATAAATTTAACAAAACTTGTAATTTGACAGTTGGTTAATCTGTATTATGTACAAAGAATGCGCCAGTTATATCGACAGAGTTTATGTAGGTGTTTTAACAGTGAAGTCCTCTGTTCTAGAAACTGGTTAGCAACAGATATAGTTTCAGTTTTGAACCGTTGCTTTTTACAGTGTGAACACGGGAAACGTTCTTGTTTTAATACTGTAATTCAAACTTGATGAACCCCGTAATTTAATAAGGCCACAAATCGTATATTATAGAAAATTAGGGGTAAAAATAACATTAGATAGCGCTGAAAGAACAATTGAAGCGCTGAAAGAACTGCCAGTCCTTTGTGTCCTGGTCGCGCCACGCTCGAGACAGGTCCTAACCAGTGAATACCGTTTACAACGTCACACTGTAAATTTGATTATAAACATAAAATTAAAAAAGTTCGGCGAAACCTTCGCTTACAATGTATATTGTAAGCAATGTAATATATACACACACACACGCACACGCGCGCGCGCGCGCGCGCGCGCACACACACACACACGCACGCACGCACGCGCGCACACACACACACACACACACACACACATATATATATATCAAGAATATACTGAACTGAGTGAGACACACAAAAAAACGTTTATCCATAAAAGAAGTTTGAGAAAACTGTGTAGAAAATATTAAAAAATCAGTCACATACACAGGAACGTACCTTTTTTTAAATAATTCTCTCTTTTTTATAATTTCTTGAATTATGTCGCACAAATTTCAACATTCGCATCCTATCGACCACGCACTACTAACTGGCAATCCTTTGTGTCCTGGCCACGTGCCTCACCCCACGCGCGAGACAAGTCCTAATTACACAAGAACGTACATTTTTTTAAATTCTCTCTTTCTTTATAATTTCTTGAATTCTGTCGCACAAATTTCGATGTCCGCGTCCCATCAACCACGCACTACTAACTGGCAATCCTTTGTGTCCTGGCCTCGTGCCTCATGTGCGTACAGCATAAAAAACAGTGATTGCATTTAAATTTTACAGTTGAATATTTTTACTGAAATCACTGATGTATTCACAATATCAAACTGTAAATAAACCAGTCTAACTGTAGAAATCTCAGAGTGCACAGATAACGTCATGAACTGTCGAAAGAAGAGTAAAACTACCGTGCCACACTGTGAAATTTAATGAATCACTCTGTACTCAATACAGTGTACACTGCAACCCTTGCAGTTTGCGTACAGTATAAAAAGCAGTGATCTCATGTAAATTTTGCAGTTAAATATTTTTACTGAAATCACTGATTTATTCACAATACCAAACTGTAAATAAATCTGTGTAACTGTAAAAATCTCAGAGTGCACAGATTACGTGACGAACTGTCGAAAGAAGAGTAAAACTACCGTGCCACACTGTACAATTTAATGAATCACTCTGTACTCAATACAGTGTACACTGTAACCCTTGCATTTTGCGTACAGTATAAAAATCAGTGATCTCATGTAAATTTTACAGTTGAATATTTTTACTGAAGACACTGATGTATTCACAATACCGAACTGTAAATAATCCAGTGTAACTGTAAAAATCTCAGTGTGTACAGGAAAATTCGTCATTTTTGTAGGACAGGATTTACATTACTTTGTTTTACTGTAAAATGAAATATGGCACCCTGTTTTTCATGCGGTTTATACTGTGATTTTCGCTGTTTCTTTTTTTCCGTGTAGTGTATATATATACATACATATATATATATACACGCATACACACAGACACATGTATTATATATATATATTTCTAGACACTCCAAAACAATAGTGTTAATAATAATTTTGTGATAAAATGAAGTTCGATGGATATTTCTATACGCATTGCGGTTCTCCGCAGTTTCAATCATAAATACCGAAAAAGATTAGGCATGGGTACTCCGTTGAGGAAGATTTCGCTCGTGATAAACGTCACCTGGGACACGCCGCACGGATTTTCCTGGCAAAACGGGAGGATTGTAAACGACAGGCTGGAATCCTTAGCACACCTAAGACCCTAAATATACGAGGACACGAATGTCGTACATACTTTACCCCCGAGAAAGACACAAGAAAGAGAGAGAGAGAGAGAGAGAGAGAGAGGCTCGTGTCGAGCTAAGAGAAAAATCTCTCGTGTGGTGGATCTCACTTCTGCGGGGACTTCGCGAAATGGAGAGTCACGGAAGCACGCGTCTGCTTTTCCATATCCACGTGTACCACCAAGACTCCGCGTTCTTGCCGTTGTTTTTTATTTTATTTTTTCTCGGCGCAGCGCAACGTCCACGGAGCCGGAGAGCCCGAAACGTCAGGAATACCTTATCGGCGAGGATATTCGAGGCGGTAACAGTATCCAGTTGCTAGAGAATACGTAAAATAAGAGCAATCCGTGTTTTCTCTACGAGCTCCAACGTCGAGCGAAGCGTATGCGGTTCCAGTGCCCAAAAAGGCGAAATTCAGGCTTCGGGCATTCCATAACGAATGAATTCTTTGATACCCTGCACGATATTGTCGAGCTCTGGTCAAGAGGCGAATAATTTTTTTTTTTTCAACAATTTAATTTACAATAATTATTCATCAATGCAGCTATTTAAATAATTTTTAATTGATTTTTTTGTAAATTTGTGGATATTTTTTGGTTCAAGTATTTTTACCGTTCTTTTTCTTTTCAATTCAGGCCGATTAAAACAAATTATTTTTCAAACTATTTACTTCATAATAATTGCATTTGGGTAGATTTATTAAGCGGTATTTTTTTCCGATCGGTACACCATTTTCTTTATTATTGACCTTAATTAAATTAATTTGGACACCATTTTCTTTTTATTTAATTATTAACCTAATGGAATTAATTTGTACACCATTTTCTGCTATCCATATTTATTTATTTTACGTATCGGTTATTTGTCTTGTCACTTTTTATAAAATAATTTTAAAAATAATTTGAGGCTTAGTCTTTTTTGTTCTAGTTTAATGATAATGTTCTTATTGATAACGCCTTCGCATGCATTAGTTTGGCGATATTTTTTAACTCCATTTTTGTGTGTAGATCATTTTCCATTCCATTATTTTCATTGTCGATTTTCAAAAATAAACTTTTTGTTCTCGCTCCAAATACGAAGTTATGAAACGGGCGAGGCAAAAAAGGCCAGCGCCGTTATTCAGCCGTCAAATAATTTGTTTTACATAATATGCTCCACTGCCTCCCTTGCCAATGTTTAATGATATTCTCAATCTCTATTCCATGTTTAAACCGCAGACGATTTTCTGACGGATTATTTTTATCTTTGGTTTTTTTTCTATATTAAAATTAATGCCCTTCGTCTAAATACAAAAAAATAAATCAAAGAGGAAGCACCTCAATAAGTGTGATGGAAAAAGTATAAGAGCAGATATCAACAAAATCATGGAACAATGATTTTTAAATGCAGCCCAATGTGCACATTCCTCACTCAGATCTATTCGACTGGACCACTGCAATAAATTTGAGAAATGAAAAAAATGCTTATTGCGAACTGTGGTGACTCGGTTAACACGGAACGCCCCATGCACGGAGCTACAAAGTTAAAGCGAGTATACAGAATCCTTGGCCCGGTTATCTCTCGGTAAAAAGCTCTCGGGACTTCTCGTTCAGACATTTTCTTCGATTTTTTTTACAAAGCTCTCGGAATGGCAAAAAAATTTTGATCAGTCTCAATAACTCCTCGGAGAGCAGTGTACATAGAAAATTCTGTGCTTCGGATATGGAAAATTCCTTTGAAGGATAAACATGCATCGTTTTTTTTTTCAATCTATATACTCAATACGCGCAATACACTCTGCCAAACTGAAAACATTGATAAGATATTGAATAAAACCAACGTTACAATATGGTTGCAGCTCGTACAAAGCATTGACTTGCTACGAAGGATATTGAAATGTTTTACGTTTGCGAAATTTGTAGATGAAGATGGCGAAAGATCGAGGTGTTCGTATACATAACAACTAGCTCCAAAGTGGATAATTATTTGACAAGAGCGTTGAAAGAAAGTTTATAGTACAAGTATAAAAAAAAATCCATCGATCGCACGGTAGTGGACAAAGTAGAGGAAAGGAAGATCATTCGGAATTCTGTTTTAGGCCTACGACTTTTTTTCTGGAAGATGTAAACAAATAAAACCTTCATGAAATGGAAGCAATATATATGTAGTATCGACCTGCAAGCTGTCAAAAATAACTAAACATCATTACTGTGTACAATTTTAGTTTGAACGCATAATGGCACAATTCCGTTTTCGAGATGGGGTGCAGGTATTTGGGAATAGGAGTATTCCAAAATATATTCATCGTGCTTAACTTAGATATGTAGGCCATTGTTATTAGGTCATTGTTTTAGAAGAATATGTAAGACTTATGATTATTTTTATAATCAGCTTTAATCAATTTTAACAATTAAATAAATGGGTTATTTGCAAAAATCGCAAACATAGGATCCACATTCATAGCAGGCACATTCACCGCGCATCCAAATCTCACACATAAAACACTGCACTTGTTCTTCTCCCCTCCTGTCTTCACGATACTTCCCTTTACAGAAAATACATTCTGCATCAGCTGCAGGAGCTCTTCCACCAAATGAAGTTTCCAGTTCTCCTGACGTATTTGTACTAGGTGCGCAACTAAGTTTCCGGGTTTTTTTTTACCAGTAAAAAATCGAAAATTTCAAGACAAATACAAAAAATGGTTCATTCGAAGTATTGTCCCTCGCTATTTACACATTTTTGCCATCTCTCTGGCAATACATAAATACCGCGACGATGAAAAGACGCGTCTTTGGACTGAAACCATTCGTCCAACCAATTTTGTACTGCATCGTAATTGGCCAAGTGTAGCCCACCCAAGCCATGCGCTATCGACCGGAACAAGTGATAGTCTGAAGGGGCCAGGTCTGGCGAGTACGGCGGGTGCGGTAGCAGATCCCATTTCAGTGTTTTTATGGTGTCCTGGCCGATGGAACTGCGATGGCACGGAGCGTTGTCGTGCTGCAATATCACACGTTCGTGTCTCGTGTCCCATTCTGGCCGTTTTTCGAGCAACCCAAATAGGGTTTTACAATCGGCACAGTAATGGCCCACGACTGGTTGCCAGAGAACAAACGATGGCGCGGTAATGGCTATACAAACGGGCCAGATCCGCACCATGCATGGTCGGTAATGGTAAACCATGAATGGCTGCTAAGACTTGGCCAACTATCATACGCCCATATTGGCCCAGCAACGGCTGCCGGATCTTCTGCCGGAAATGAAAAACAAAAAATTGACAAATTATGAATATAAAAATTCTAGTAGTATCTTTTTTCTTTTCTTATGTCCATGTAAATAGAATAATTGCATTAAAAACGCTTTCTGAATTGTTCAAGTTTTTGCCTTTCATCGGGATCGAACCTGCGCCTTTCGTTCTAGTGTCGAGCGCCCTACCCACTTAGCCATTCTAACACTTGCAGAGTCCATCGTTTGTTCGTTCCTTACTTTTATGCCGATAATTTTATTCGTGACATTTAAGGTAGTACCTCCACAGAAGAGTTGAATTAAGAAATGGTTGAAATTTGACATATATGTTATTCAATACATTATCCAAACATCTGTGCAATTTGAATAAGTTTGACCACCCCAAACCTGAGATATTAACACTTAAAGTTGGCTTGGTTTACACGCACCAAATGCGTTATGATTGGCAAACAGAGCATCATTAATTTTACCGTCAAAACTAAAATTAAGAAATTGATAAAAAACGAGGATAAGCTAGAGTAAGATATCACGAATAATGTGAAAAAAAATGAGAATGATTCACCATCTAGTTTCCAAGATATAACCATGAAAAGCCCTCACAATTTTGGTGCAAAGCCTGGCAAAGCCTGGCAAAGCCTGGAAAAAAAACAATTGGGGCAAAGCCTGGACAGTCCCGGCAAAAAGTTTACTGGCAATGGTAGATCAAAAACATAATATAAAATATATTTTACGGCAATAAATGATATCCATCGTATTATCTACTAGTACCGAGTCAATATTGCGTAGTTTTTAATTTTATTTATTACTATTTAAACCAATTATCAATCTTTTAAACATGAACATGGTATGTAAACTTTTGGTTGAGATTTTCGCAGAGGAACTACCTTAAGTTTACCGATAATTTTTTCGGTCCATTTAGGCTGTAAAAATAACTCGCTCGTTTTGGGTGAAGTTCCGAAAAGCATACTCCTCTGATCGAGCTGAAATTTTGCAATGAACTTCCTCTCATTATCCTAAGAGAAACCGTTAACGGATTTTTGACGACTAGCAATAGTTTTCGATATATCGCATTATAAAGTTTATTATTTCTCGCCATACGAGTATATCTATATATCTGATAGACACCCCCACTCCTCCGGCCGCGCTGCTTCCTGGCAAACAGTGCTCGCCCGTATGTGCATATCACTTGCCATGTGGGATGGTTTTGTTTGGGTTTATTTAATATAGTAGAAGCGCAGTACAATAGATAACTTTCAATATACGATATATCGAAAACTATTGCTAGCCGCCAATATCCTTTTAAAGGTTCTCTTAAAGTATTGAAAAGAAGGTTGGTGCAAATTTTCAGCTTCATCAGTGGGATATGCTTTTCGAAACCTTATCCCTTGTTTTTACGTGTTACAGTTTAACGACCTGCATTTGCAAAACACCCAAAAACAAACCATCAATGGCTGGAATAGATCTGGCAAGCCGTTCATCCGCCTACGATACCCCAATGCTGATCGCCACATTATCGGTGCGATAGTATTGGCCCACGAATGGCTGGCATAGATCTGGCAAGCCGTTCATCTACCTACGATACCCCAATGCTGATCGCCACATTATCGGTGCGATAGTATTGGCCCACGAATGGCTGTCATAGATCTGGCAAGCCGTTCATCCGCCTACAGTACCCCAATGCTGGTCGACGAATCATTGGCCGATTATCAGTAAACCGTTTAATGGCTGAATGCTGGCATTTTTGTTACGACAGGCGACCCTATATGGGAATGCGTGGTTCAAATTGTCTGTAGTAATTGGTGTAGTTGTTGTCGGTAGCGATGCCCATTGACAGTTTCGCCCGGTTTCAGTAGCTCATAGTACACGATTCCTTTCTGGTCCCACCAAACGCAGAGCATTGTCTTTTTTCCGAAGCGATTTGGCCGTGCCGTCGATGTTGACGCTTCGCCAAGTGATAGCCACGATTTTCGGCGTTTGGGATCCTTGAAATATATCCCTTATTCATCGCCAGTAACAATTCGATGCAGGAAACTCTTTCTGTTCTGCCGCAAAAGCAAAATTTTGGAAGTGGCTCTTCGATTTTCCATTTGTCTCTCAGTCAACTCATGCGGCACCCACTTTCCTTCCTTATGAATTTTTCCCATGGCGTGCAAACGTTTCGAAATACATTGCCGAGTCACATTTAATGCCTCGGCAAGTTGATCTGTTTAAGTGTCATCTTCATCCAATAACGGTTGCAGATCAGCGTCCGCAAATGTTTGCGGTCTTCCCGAGCGCTCCTTGTCCCCAGTCTCAAAATCGCCACTTTTGAACGGCTTGAACCAATCTTCACACGTTGTTTTTTGTGGTATTTGTTCGCCGTAGGCCTCCTCAAGTAACCGACGTGCTTCAACTGCTGTTTTTGTAGGTTGAAGCAGAAAAGCAATGCTTCCCGCAAATGCTGTTTATTTGGTACAAACTTTGACATTTTCGAGGTTAGAAAAAAGGTCGTTGTGTTGCGATATTTGTTTATATAACGACTGGGTATTCTTAACAGATGTCCAAGCTATAAAGACACCCAATTTCAGACCTGTATGCAGAATACATGTGTCGCTAGCGCCATCCATGGGTGAAACCCGGGAACTTAGTTGCGCACCTAGTATTGACTTACGACTGTTATAAGAGTTACAAGATTCCAAACTTTCAGTGTCATCAGCATCGCTCTCAATCAGTCTTCGTTTCTTGGTCTTTTCATAATTTCTTTTTCCTATCTTGTCTTAGCGTTCTCCGTTTCTTTTTTGGTGTTTGTCGTGTTGCCTTTTCCTTTATTTTTAGTGTTTTCTTTTGCCTGTGTGAGTTCTCTAAGTCGTTGAAAAATACCAACATACCAACAGACATTTCCTTTTACATATTAGTGAGATAGACCTACATTTAGTTACATCTCCATCTAGTTACAATACTAAAGGTCATTTGGAATATTCCAAATTATCATCAGATTGGGTACTCCAAAGAAGCAACAAGACGTAGTCGGGCATAACCTCTATTTTTTTGTTTATAACCATACAAAACCTTGAAATCCAAGCAATATACAAAGTTTATAGTCTATTTTACAGTACCCATAAAGCTAACCAACATAATCATGTGGAAATTTAGCGATCTGAACTTATTCAACACGTACCTCGGAAGTTCTCAACAACCGTCCCTCACAATTCGAGCTCTGGTCGCCATCTTAGAAAAGTCGCGGACGAACCGTGTGAACATATCGACAAGTGGGGCGCTCTTTCTAACATTTCACGGCCATAAAACCGAGATGGCGCTACTAGATTCTGTGAAACCCTGCTATTTCAAATTACCAGCAGTATTCCAAATATTCTTCCTCTACTTTCTTCTACTTGGATGGGTGGCCGTTGAACATTACGGATGGAAATAATAAATTGCATCGTTACTTGCAAAATTGACAATTTGTGCGAAAAAAAAAGAATTCTTTGCAATTTCATTCCGTTTTCCTTTTTTCCGTCGCTACCGGAGGAACGTGATGAATTTGGATAAAGGAACATTTGAACTTGCGAAGATGGGACGAACAGCGTATTTTTTTTTACGTTTCCGAAATTCGTAGATGGAGAAGGCGAAGGATCGAAGGGTTCGTATAAATAACAATTGGCTCCTAAGTGGACATTATATATAATATAATGTCCACTTAAGTATCTATACAAAGTATAGATACAATTATATGACAAAAGCGTTAAAAAAAGGTTTATAGTATGAGTATCGATAAAAAAATCCATTCAACTTACGGTGTTGGACAAAAGCTTCAGTACTTGGATGAGTGACCGCTGAACATTAGGGATGAGAATAATAAATTGCATCGTTTCTTGCAAAATTGACAAATTTTGCGGAAAAAAGAGTTCTTTGCAATTTAATTCGTTTTTTTTTCTTATTTTTCCCACGCTATCGGAGAAAAAGTGATGAATTTGGATAAACGAGAATTTGAGCTTGCGATGACGGGATGAGCATGGTAGTTTTTTTTTTCATACGAGAGAACATTTTGGCCACTCGTTTTTTTGTCCGCCTCGCCTTTCCTGAAAAATGAGATGAGACCGGTCCACGGGGTTTAATGAAAAGGTTGGTCAGGTCCGGGGAGCGAAAGAGATGCGAAGGTCCAAGTCTGCGTGAAAAATCGCGAGACGTGCTTGGGACGAGCACCTCGTCGTGCGGTCGTCGTTTCGCTTTTGTAACACACACACGCGAGACGGTGCACGGGGACGGTGCGGTGATAGAGTGCGGAACGACAAGGAAACGAATCTATGAATTAAACATCAGGCTTGCTCCAATATGGACGGGAAGACTGATGGAAAGAAGTGAGAGGAAACGAGGCTGTGGACAGACTCGCTGGAGGAAAAAGGTAAACGATTCTGATAAAAACGAAGGTCAATGATTGCAAATTTCAACAATTATTATTCTTGTCATGAATGTAACCAACAAATTATTGCTCTAAGAGAGTTATCACAAAACAATAATTTATTACACCGACAAAATATTGATAAATGTCATAAAAATCATGTTTTAACGGGGTATCCCTGTCTGGAAGCCCAATTTGAAGGGTCAGAATGATGATTTTTTTAATTTTCAGAGTTGGATACCCCCTTAAATCACAGAATAAATATTAATATTATACTCCCGTAAAAAAATTGCACACCAACGGCCGGAAAAAAATATGAATTTTCGTGAATTTTTCTGGGTAAACGTGTACAGGTTTTCGAATTTTTTTTTCATTAAAAAGTATAGTTTGAAAAGAAAAAGTCTTTGTATTGATAAATATCTACAAATGTGGTAGATACAATGGTTTGTGCAGGCCGCTGTTTAAAAAAAGTCCTTCGCAGTGATCACTCCTGCTCAGAAACTCATCATCCGAAATAACAAAAATCAAACGCATTAAATTTTTCCATGAAATTATCTAGTTCTTGAACGAAGGATGTAATAAAATATTCATTTTTGGAAAAATGGCAGTCCAAAGTGAAAGAATCGATTTTTGGTGAAAGAAACGCCCTATTTTCGTTGATAAAAAAAACTATGCATGGAAAAAATGATTCCTTCGTTCAAGCACTGCTTTTTGAAATGTAAAAGAACCTTGTAAAATTTGATGTTGATCGATGGAGTGGCTTTTTCGATATCGTGGAACATACCTTTAAACGCCCATGGTTTCCTCAATTTTTGAAGGATTGAATTTAAATTTTTCGAGAATATTTTTGCAATTTTATACTTTCAGAATCCGTCGAAAGTCGAAAATCGATATTTCCAACAATTGCAACTAGGTGCAAGCCCTTAATCGTCTATATGTAGAAATAACATTAATGGTAAGATAAATTATCGTATAATCTCCACATTGTTGTGTATTAATATATTATTCTTAACAGTACTATTATTTTTATCATGTTTGTAAACTAAAAAAAAAATAATCTATTGGATCATATTACACAATATCTATTACCATTACACTCCAGCAAAAAAAACCCAATCTATAATTATGATTCACTATCATTGTATTATATATCTGTAAAATGTTGGAATATCGATACGACATATTTATTGATACGTATGTATATGTTCGTGGCTTCGCTTTCGTCCCTTATCTGTGATTTTCATGAAATGCTTAATTGTATTTATCTATTGCGATCTATTGTGTATCAGTTTCCCTCATACCCTTTGCAACGAACAGCCCTGTACGCGGATAGATAAATTATTTCCGATAGTTATGGTTGCTTTGGTACCTCCCACTTAATTGACATCGTTATATAATCACACGGTAGCTTATAATTATTATGATATAACATTATAATTATGATATTGAAGTTTGCATCGTTCGAATGCAACGAAAGTTAACTTTTTATCTGTTGCTTTCGTTTTTTTTTGCCGATTTAGGGTACAAAAGTCACTCGAACGGTTTTTCTTATCCTCATAAGAGATCGACGATCTGAATCTATATAAAAAAAGTTATGGATTGTAATAAAAATGAAGAAGTAAATTTTTTTTAAAGACCTTTTGTTGTGTTTCAACGATGCAAACTTTGAGGCCATTTATAATGATGATCATGTATCATATTATAGATAAATCATTTTAATATATTATTATTCTCAAGATAATAATCGTACCATATCATAACAAGATTATATTATATATTATTATATCATCATATATTACTATAATATTGTATAAAACTATTATTATAATCTAATAAAACAATTATGTATTTATAATTCAATTATATTTTATGAATAATATATAAAAATAATGATAATACTATAATATGAAATAAGAAGAAAAAAAAGTGTTTTGTAAATAAATCTTATTCAGGAGAAAGTACGTCCCGATAATTAATGTCTCGCGTTGATCATTGTTAAAATTCCGAAAATGCAAGATCTGTGCAGAACGCCAAGCGTAATTTTCCGAGACTAATACGCGGTTGTAAGATTCCGTCGACGACGATGAGGACGGGTATTAGTGGTACAAAGGAGCTTGTACGAAGCGTAGATTTCCGGTGTCGACTTAATTATCGTAGCGGCGATATAGACAAGAATATTCTCACGCGAATAACACAAGCTTCTACCGTCTTACTCGGTAGGATCCCTCGGCTTCTCACCCTTAATTTCCTAATTGGACCGCGAAGAATATATTCTCGACCTGGATTATTTCCACCACTTCGTTCACTCTCTTAATCGCGTTGACGGTACGCGTCGAAAAACTTTAATTAAAAATAGGAAGTACGAAAAACAATTATAATCATATGGGCCTGACGAAACGTGGAAAATTGGCGACTTTTGTTGCTGCGAAGTTATCGTTTTTGGAGCTGGATGAAGGGAAGGGAAAAATAAAATTCTAAAGTCTATGTCAAGTTTTTGAAAATATCTTTGTATAAGGAGTACAACTTTGCAGTGACCGTTTTTTTTTCAAAAGTTTAAGGCTTTATTATAAAAAAGTGGCTACATATTTTTTAATCAAAGTACTGCCCGTCGCTAGATACGACCTCGGCCCATCTTTCAGGTAGCATTCGAATCCCGCGTCGATAAAAGTCTTGGTCCTTGGAGGCAATCCAGGAATCGACCCAATTTTTGACTTCTTGATAAGTACCGAAATGCTGGTCAGCCAAATCGTGTGCCATTTACCGGAACAAGTGATAGTCGGAAGGGGCAATGTCTGGAGAGTACGGCGGGTGGGATAAAACCTCCCATTTCAGCGTTTCCAAGTACATTTTCACGACATTTGCAACATGGGGTCGGGCATTGTCATGCTGCAGCATCACCTTGTCATGTCTTTCGTTGAATTGTGGCCGTTTCTCTTTGAGTGCCTTACTCAAGCGCATCAACTGACGTCGGTAGAGTTCCCCTGTGATGGTTTCGGATGGTTTGAGCAGCTCATAGTACACAACGCCCAGCTGGTCCCACCAGATACACAGCATCACTTTGGATCCGTGAATATTCGGTTTGGGCGTCGATGACGGAATATGACCAGGCAGTCCCCATGATTTTCGGCGTTTAGGATTATCGTAGTAAACCCACTTTTCATCTCCAGTCGCAGATTTCTTGATGTTGAAGAAATAAATCATAACCTCCCGCAAGTGCTGAGAATTCGGTTCGTAGGTTGCCATGTTTGAGTGCCTATAACTTTATAATGCATACACGTATCCGTTAGCTTTTTTAAATTGTTTACATTGGCAGAGCCTCTAGTTTAAAATGCCACTTTTTTTATTGAGCTAGGGCCACTACTTCGGCCGCAGTGGCCATCTAAGTAAAACGGTCACTGCAAAGTTGTACTCCTAATATTTTTTTCCGCAAAGTATACATGTTCAAGAATATGTGAAAAAATGTTTAAGTTAAAATATTGATAATTGGCGAAGTTACGGACCATATAGTGAGAGCAGGTAGCGCAACAATTTACGTATAAGTACTAAAGCTCTCAATCGCGTTTTTTCGCGAAACGACTTTTCTTGACCTGGCAGGAATCATAACTGTAGTTATAATTGTCCGATTTTCAATTTTAAAAAATCAAAATTTCAGTAACTGCAGTAGCTATTGCTGTACGTAGCCGTTTTCTTTTTCTTTATTTAGTATTTTTTAAGCTCCCAAATATAAGTAAAAATGTGGCAAAAATTACACTTTTGTTTTTGAACGCCTGTCATTTGCTGACTTTTTTTCGAAACACGGTTACGCACAGCGAGAACCACATTTATATAGATTGTATAACGTTTTCATTTTTATTTTTCAGACCAACCATTGTCAAGTTATTGATCCGGCCGTTGGACCACATTTTGTATACAGAGGCTCTATTATATCTCAACAATGATGTTAATTTTTATTTTTTAAATGACAAATTTACACGAAATAAGTTCAATGTGTGCTTAATAAAACAAATTCTTTCTAAATCCTAAATAAATAATCTAGTAGACCAAAAAAAATCGGAAAAAACAAAACGCTTTTTGTCACATTGGTGTCCGCCTTCAAAGTTTCCTCAAGTTTCACTAAATCATTTTCACTACCTTACAATTAATTACCCTACAATAATCTTGCTATCTACAGCAAGATTCAAAAAATTGGCCAAAAATTGATTTGATACATAACTGAACATAACTACCTAGAAAATTAAATACTTTCAGTACCACTTTTTCCTTACGCTTTTTCGGATAATTTCCGAAAACAGTACTCCCCAGACGCAAGCAATGCAAA